>OY829538.1:43743615-44233685 GCA_963691705.1 Viola odorata
ATGTCCCACAAGAAGCCTACAAAAATTGAAATGGTGGCCCACAAAAAAACCCATCACCCACCAGCTCGTCATCCCCCCAGCCGTCAGCCCCCGATTCCGACCACTCCCATTCTCACCACACCGACCTAGGGCCGGAAATGAGAAAGCTACTAACACCGACGACCTCCACCATCGCCCTAGGGCACTCCACAACATTCTCCTATCCCTCCCCCCTCCCCCCGAACTCTTTTCATATTCTGAAACTCTCATATTTGTTTTGTGCGCCTCTCTCGCATTGGGGACAATGCGAAGCCTCAGTGTGGGGGAGGATTTATGTGTTCGTGTGATATGTTAGTATATATTTTTGACTGCATGCTTTGTGCAAAAATTCGGATTTTCACTTTAAAGGATTTTGCTAACTTGTTAAGCACCGCCCAGTTTTAAAACCCCCAAGTATGGACACACACTTCTGACTTGTGCACATGAAATAAACTGCCTTTCATGATGGTCTTGCCCTAGATCTTGCATGCTTTGCCTACTAGCTCTTATAACCTGCATCTGCACTAAACATCAGCAATCATTTATAGCACCTTGTGAGCATTTGAGCCTAAACAGTTATATTTTTCATGTGTGATTCAATGCTTAGCTAGGAACTCAACTAAGTTTGCATGAGACCCCTGGGTATGGGCACCATCAGTCTTGGGAAAGCAGCGAAAAGACGAGAATAATGAACCTTGCATCTTTGTTTTCTTTTCTTTTTTTTTCTTTCTATCCTTCCTCTCTTTTTCTTCATTTAGCCCTAGACACCCTTTTTCGTTTAGCCCCCGACATCTTCTCATTTTCTCTCTTCTTTAAACACTTGTTCTAACTTTTATTGATCCCTTTTCCTTCCAGGTGAATAGTATTTGTCAGAGGTGGCGGGCTAGATGATCAGCAGAGCCCAAGTGTGGGGGAGATCAACAAGAAGGTGTAGATGCCGAAAAAGGTCTAGGGCAAAGTCATCAAGCCCTAGCCGAAGTTCTTTCATCAAGGCCTAGCTGAAGTAAGTTGGCAAAATCCTCAAGCTAACTCAATCTTCATAGCTGAAGTTTGTTTTGTAAAAAAAAAAAAAAAAAAAAAAAAATTTCGAAACCAGAAACAAAGCAAAGAAAAGAAAGTCTTGTTTGGTTTCAAAAAGAAAAAGAAGAAAAAAAAAAGAAAAAAAGAAAAACGAAAGAAGGCAAAGGTGCGAATAAGAAAAATGAAGTATTGTCAGCATGACTCCCAAGAGAAGAACTCCCCCAGAAGAAGAATTTCGTCTAGCCCTCGACTGTCTGCCCTTGACGGATACTGCCTCACCGCTTCATCTCCATCCGGGTTTTTCGTTCTATTCTCCTTCTCTTTTCCTTCCTCTTTTCACTCTTTGTATATAAAATATCCTTTTGTCTTTCCTATTTGCTTTCTTTCTTTCTTTCCCTTTTATCTCCATATTCTTCATATTCTCTATACACATCTTTCCTTTCAATCCTTTTTTATGGTGCAAAGTTCGTTTCTGATTGTTGATTGCCTGAGCATGTGGATTTTAACTCGGGTTGATGTGCAAACTATGTCGTGTGTCTTGTTAATTTGCATATTTGAGTGATTACACACCGAGCCTAGTTGAGTGTGAGTGTAAACACTTACCCTGGTGAGGATTGCTGATGCCAAGTCTGATGTGGTAAAGTTTCTTCATTAGGGTCGTTATCCTAATGATTTGATGCAGAGTTATCTAGGCAGAGTATGTCTTGACATGGTCAGGGCTGATTGTTTGGTTTGTTGATTTTTGTGCTATGGTTGGTTGTGTTTGTCTGTGTCTTGGGGTGTGTTTTCCTTTTTGATTGCTCGAGGGCGAGCAATGGGCAGTGTGGGGGAATTTGATATGATGCCTTTTTATGCATGTTTTTCCCTCTCTTTTAGGTCTAATTTCACACTTGATACTACTAATTTGGCTTGTTTTCCAACCACTTTGTAGATTTGGACTAAAGGGAGAAACTTGCTGAAAAGCGCGCCATTTGGATGCATTTTTGCTGATCTTTCATCGTCGAGCCCTAGATGCAGTTTCATCGTCGAGACCTACTGTCTAGGCCTAGACGAGATCTTATGTCTAGGCCTAAACGGAGCACGAGGATGTTTCTTTTCGGATGACGCTTGGCCGAAGATGCTAAAAAGATTCTAGCGGGATTCCATGTGCAAATCATCCAGCTCATTTGAGAATATTCCTCTATACCATTTTGTCCCCTAGTGGGGTTGTTAGGCTATATATAGAACCTTAACTTTAGGTTAAAGGGGACTACTCTTTAGTATATTTTTCATCTTTTTAGGGTTTTCAATCATTGTAGCCACCTCTCTAACATTGGGATTTGTTCTTCCCTTATTTTTCCAGAAATTGGAGCCCCAAGCTCCAATTAGTTTTTAATCCAGATTTTCATTTTCATCTGCACCTCTTTACTGTTTATGTTGCTTTCTCCATCTATCTTGTGCATGATTTCCAGCATGAGTGGCTAAATCTCTTAGTCTTGGCAGGGGTGTTTTAAGGGTTGCAAGAGGATAGTTGGGAGGTCAAAGTGTTCTTAAAACGTGTTCATTGTTGTATCCGCTTTCTTGCCATTTTATTGTCATTTCGTGTGAGATTTGTTGGTAGTTTGATCACCTATTTGCATGTTTCTCATGAATATTGTCATCTCCATGGTAATAACTAACGTGAGGCCATGGAATAGAGTAGGCACCTGGTCCAGAGTCACCATGTCGTTTGGTCCAATCTGGCTAGGGCAAGAAACCGGTTAGGGTAGACTTCTCAGTGTCTAGCCCTAGACGTGTCTTCTCTCCACTTCACGGGCCTGTGTGTATGACCCATAAGCGTACCTTGGGCACAGTGTCACGGCCACTCCCATAAGCGTACCTTGGGAGTGACTTCTCTTAAGAAGAGAAGTAGGGAATCTCCGTGAAAACAGGGTTCCTATAGCACGTCTATGGCGTGAACGCAGTCTATCCTTGCACCGATGACCGACTAGACCTCGACGCAATCCGCCGTCTACCCCTGCTAAGATTTCTCCTTTTATCTGATTTAGTATCTTTACTTACTTTGTTATTATCTTTATTACACTTGTTAGTCTTTACCATTTTTATTGATATTCGCTTGCTTTATTTTCGTTCCCTTTTTATTTAATTATTTCGTTTGTCTAGTGTTACTTGTTATTTGCATTTTTATTCTCTGTCTCAACATCAACTGCCATCGTTGGCTAGATTCGTCTAGACCGACCAAACCCCCCCCCCCCCCCCCCCCCTTGTGTTACTTTTATGTCTGTTGCATTTTCATCCTCATCATACATTTAGGGCAAGATTAAATTTAGTCCTTCATTTTCCCTGTGGTTCGACCCTGACTTGCTGCTATATTCATTAATTTGTGCATCTAGCCTATCAGGATTATAAATATTACTTTTGACGCGCGTTTCGACGGCGCATCAGGCACTATTCAAAACGCCCATGAAGTGGAGGCAAGACAGATTTAGGGCATGACATCTCAGTGGGTCAAGCTCGCATCACATACCCTAAACGACCGTTTACCCCTAGACGAAAGACCTCTCGCGATGTCTCCACTAGGTGTATACTATTAACTCAAGGATTCGCATCAGTTATAACCAAGAGAATGACAACAGTCACACAGAAATATCAACAGTTAATCAAGCCTTTAACATTTCTATATAAGCATGGGGATAAAATGATAAACAACCGAATATGACAAGAGAATATATTAAGCATGCATTAGGCCTCTTAATTGAACCTTACAACCCTTAAAACACCCTTTACTAAGAAGATAGGACTTAGCTACTCATAACAAAATATAAGCAGAAAGTAGAAGAGGAAAATAACATAAACAAAGTTAAAGGAAATAAAAGAGAAGTGTATTAGATAAAACCGATTGTGGAAATCCAAGCTTTCCCTTTTACAAGCTGACGGCGGTGCTCAAAAAGAGGAAGAGAGAATCCCCAAAAATTGGTAGAGAATATTCTGGAATCTTCTGGAAGCGCCTGACACCTTCTAGAAACGATTGAGATCCCTTGCGAATCTTTGGAGATTCCTTTGTTTGACTCTTTGATCTTTGATCTAATGCGGATGTGTCGAGGGCACAAGACAACTCACTAGTCTAGTTAGCATCGAGGGCACGATGACATTCCACTCTTCTAGGCCTCGATCTTCGAAACTCTAGAAATCCTTCAAAAAATGCTCATTTTCGCTCTTTTCTCTCTTTAGGTACTGATCTCCAAAAAGATGAGAAAAAGGGGCAAATCAGAAGTATCATGCCCTCGAAAATGTCGAAATAAGAGGGAAAAACCTACAATAAAAATATGCGATCATTCATCACCTAAGAGGGTTGTAGAAAAATATACAAATAAATACCACTTCTTATGGAGACAAATTTCGTTCCTTGAGGTCTAAAAAATGGATGAACTTTGTCACTTAAAATACTTTTAAGGTGATAAATTTCTTGCTTAAAATTTACATGTGGCTTCACATTTTGTCTCCAAAAGAAGCCAGAGCCAACAAATATCGTTACCCAATGTAAGTTCTAAAGACGAATTGAAACAAAACCATTTTTTGAGAAATTCTAATCCCACAAATTTCATCGTCGTAAGAACATCTCTAAGGTGACAATCGATAAAAAGTCGTCACCTAAACTTAAGAAAATGCTCATCATGGCAACGAAAAATAACTGCCACCTTAGACCTTATTTTTTGTTGTGAGTTACGATTTGAGTAGAAAGAGAATAGATGAGGGTAGGTGAGTTGGTGAGCGTTACAGGCATTGAGGCTCTCAGGACTGATAGGTCGCTTCACCGTAATTAGAGGGTGAATGGTCATATCGAGTAGGGGTGTTCATCAACCCCCATAACCCACCCAACCCAACTTTACCCTCACAAAACCAACCCTATATCCATTGAATGGGGGTAGGTACAAGTTTTAATTTTCAAAAATATCAACCCATATTAGCAAATATAGGATCTTCATATTTAATATCCATAAAAATCCGACCTTACCTACAAAAAACAAAAACTAATGATAACATAAATATAAAAAATATGCATATTTTTTTTTTCAAACTTTTGTCTTTCATTTGGAATTTGGTATAAAATTTTAGTTTGTAGACATAGGTATTGATAATCAAATATATTAACATAGAGTTGTCTTATTGCTCATGTTTTTATGTATTCACTTTAAAATTTTCAATTTAAACTTAATTTTAAAGTAAAACACTTCTTTCCAAATATATATTTTTTGATTATATAAAAAATTTAGTATTCATTCAACCCGTCAATCCACAAAAATAATATCTGATCCTATTCTACCCGACCCTATAATATTTTTACAGTTTGGATGTAGGGTCGAAAATGTAAACTTCAAAACCGACTAAATGCGGTTGGATGTAGGGTTTGACAAAAAACTAACCTGACTATACCAGTGAACACCCCTAAAATCGAGACAGGTGTCGGTAATATATTGGATGGTTTGGCTTAGTTTAGTAATTTGGTTTGGATAATCAACGAAACACTAAAGTTTATGTTCGATAATCTGAATAATTTTATTTATCCTTCCATTTAATTTGTGTTTGTAATTTGGTTTGAATACTTGTACTATTAGAATTTTACTAAAAGAAATTTCTAGTGATAGCGGGAAATACTTGTATGGTTGTGGTTTATCAATGGTGGGATATAATAACTGAATGAAACAATATTTTGGATAATTAAATTTAGATATTACAAATTTCGACGGTTTGGTTAATTAAAAAAATACTATATAGTTGTATAATTGAGTGTAAAAATGGGGTAGAGTTACAACTTAACACTGTCCACAATGGACTTGCAGATAGTTGTAAGAGGATTGTCCACAAAAACCTCTAGGGAATTGTAGTTTTTGGTTGACTTCCTCGTCTCTGGAATTGGTTTGTTGATTTTGAAACTAAGATAAAAGATAACAATTAAGCAGTTAAAATAATCTTGGTCAAGGGCTTGACGAAGACAAAATATTCTGGTGAGAAAATCCAAGTAGTGGAAAACTCCGGGTAAGGGCAATCTGAGAGCTTCGTTCTTATGCTTCGATTATGGGTTCAATGATGTTCATCTTTATTTCTTTATCACTACTGTAGAGTGCAAGGACCCCTATACACTCCTACTTACCTCCTCTTCAAATTATCTAGCGGGTACCCCCTACTAGACAATCCTAATAAAAAATCACCTTGCTGGTTAAAGGGTTTACTGTTTTGGTTGCTGGCTTGATTGGATTACTGTGGCACAATCGTTCTCAATGGCTTAGGGGAAGACAATACCTAACTCAAGCTACCCCACATTTGGGGCCCGAGGTTTTCAATCTGGTCTGAGTTATATTGCTTATTTTCTTTAGCCTGGCGCGAGACTAGTTGTCTACTTGGCCTATCCGGTTTCACCCGTCCCCTTCAAGGTTGACTGCAACTTTCAAGCTAGAATTAAGAATGATCAGTTCTGAACTTTAACAAGAAAGCGATGTGCTAAACTAGAAAATAATCAATTACAAAGATAAAGACTATTAGAAATAATTAGACCTCACGATGCATAAGAACTCAGCTCAATCAACCCTTACCAAGAATGATGATCTAGCCGAACATAGTCATGGAGAAAACATAATTTTATTTAACATAAAGAGGAAATAAATCTGTAAATTCCTAATTGAAAAATTACAGAGCAAGTTTGGATAATAAATGCGTCCAAGAGGAAAAGAGAGAGTTCCCCTCCTAAAAGGGTTTCTAGGAGCTTATAAGCTTCACTCTTCCCAGTCATACTCTAACTCTTTTAAAAGTAAAAGATGAGGATAAAAGAAAAAATAAAAATCTGAGATATTGTTTGTTTGGAAATTCAAAATATTATCCTAAGAGGGAGATCCAGATAAGGATTCTTGTTGATAATCTTCAATGCAACTGATCCCTCAAATTTCATTTTTTTGTTGCAACTGCCACCTCGTATCCTTACCTTTGCCCGAAGACTCCGCTGCAGTCTGTCTCGGCTGTCTTGGCCAAGACAGTTTTAAATGCTTGATTTTGTGCTCCGTGGGTGATATTCTCCATTTTATCAGCCTCCAAGTGATTCCTATAAAAGTAGAGAGAATCCATAGAAATCAATAGTTTTACTGCCTAAATTACAAGAATTATTAATTATTACTAGTTATATAGATTAAGGTATATATAAATAATTATAATATGTTATGTTATAAAATATAAAAATTAAAAGCAAAAAGAAAAGGAAATGGAGAAGGATGCGGGTCGCTGGATGAAGAGGAGAGAAGGAGATGGGCAGGCAAAAGGAAGCTTTTATCTCACCCCGGAAAAATCTTAGGTACATCAAGGGTACCAAGTGATAGGTACCTCTCCACACTAAAAATTGACAGATGGAAGTTTTGTCATGTCAGATTAGTAACTAGTTAACATTTTTGTTTAAGCAATTAACGTTTGTCGTATGGAGAATTAATTCTGTGCCTATCTCTTGATTAATTTTTCCCAATATATTCGGGAAATACCTACACGCTAATTAATTTACCGCGAATCTTGATTTCCTAGAAACAAATTCGCGCCATATTCCTTTAAGATTTAATGATTTATTTATTTTTTTGATAGAAAAATACGGCAAATACGGTCTTGCAAAAACCAAATTGCTACAGTGCAGAGTTGAAGACACAACCTTCAATGATTCTAGATTCAATAAGATCACATGAAACTCCAGGTATATATTTTAAGTCCTTTTCATCGTGGATTTGTTAATTAATGATTGTCGAGTGTTTCAAATATGCAAAAACTTTGAGATTTTCAATATCTTCATCAATTGAGAATTGGAAAGTATGTGATACCAGTAAATTCATAAAAATAAAAACATAATTTTGTCATAGTTTATGATGTTGTTGTTGGGAATAGATAAATTCAATTTATCTGTTATGAAATTCTAGTTAGATTCATATGAGTCATCGTTGTTATGATAGGTATGAATGTGAACAATGATACTGAATCGGACAACAATTCAATTGATCATGTTGAGGAGCAGGACACGAGGAATCCAACTGATGATAGTCATTTAGGTGATAATAACATTCCAAGGATTGGCATGATGTTCTCAGATGAAAAAGCAGCCTACAACTTTTATAATGCATAGGCCACAGTCATAGGATTTAGTGTGCGGAAATATGTATATTGTCGGTTAGCAAATGGTACAATAAGACAAGAGTATTTGTATGCTCTAAGGAAGGAATACGGAGACCAAAAGACTCTACTTCGGCTAGGCGGTTGCAAACTATAACTAATTGTTTGGCTCAAATTTTGTTTACCGTAGAGAATGATGCTTGGGTTATTTCACGGTTTGTTGGTGATCATAACCATGAACTTGTTCTACCTCAACAATAAAATATATTGACATCCCATCGGAAAATTACTGCAGCCCAAGCTAATGTTATTGATGAAATGGATGATGCATGTATCAGACCAACTAATATATTTGAGTTCTTGATAGAACAAGCTGGTGGTCTAGAAAATGTTGGCTTTTTAAGAAAAGATTGTGAAAATAATTTGCAGAATAAGAGACAAAAGATTTTTGAAGTTGGTGATACACAAAATATTTTGGATCATTTCACGAGCATGCAAGCTGACGATCCTTCTTTTTTCTATGCGTTAGATTTGGACGACGAAAATTGATTAAGAAGCTTTTGTCTAGAGTGATGGGATATCCAAGTTAGACTACAAGTATTTTGATGATGTGGTCATTTTTGACACAACATATCATACTAATAAGTATGATATGATTTGTGCACCATTCACATGAGTCAATCATCACAAACAAAATATTCTTTTTGATTGTGCATTTTTGCTACATGAAACAATTGGTTCCTTTATATGGTTGTTCAGGACATTTTTGGCAACCATGGGTAGAAAGCAACGTCAGTCAATTTTCACAGATCAATGTGTTGCAATGGAAAA
Organism: Viola odorata; assembly: GCA_963691705.1. NCBI lineage: Eukaryota > Viridiplantae > Streptophyta > Magnoliopsida > Malpighiales > Violaceae > Viola > Viola odorata. The sequence continues at coordinate 43,752,598 of OY829538.1, forward strand.
TGCAATCAAGTAAGTGTTTCCAGAGATCCAACACAGACTTTGTTTATGGTATATTGGTCAAAATGCCCCAAAATATCTTTCTCATAATTTGAGAATTCCTTTGTTCAAAAAACTATTCAGCAGGTGTCTTTATAATTGTCAAACAAAAGAGGAGTTTGAAATGGTATGGCAGCAAATACAAGAGAATTTTGACGTGTCTCAAAATTCATGGCTTCAAATTTTTTATAACTCAAGGGAAAAGTGGTGTTTGGCTATTAGCAAGGATTATTTTTCAGCTGGTATACTGTCAATATAAAGAAGTGAGAGTATGAATAATGTATTTTGCAAGGTGACAAGCAAGACAACAACTTTGACTCAATTTATTTTTCGTTATCAAAAAGTGTGAACGTATACACCGACTGAACTTTTGAATGATTTTAAGTGCAACATTGTACACGTCCAGGGGTCGAGAAAATTGGTCGTATGGTTCGACAAGCTGCCAATGAATACACTCATGCTATTTTCCAAGATTTCAATGAAGAATTGCAAGAATCTTTGTTTGTGGCAATTAAGGATGGCGATAGCAATGAAAATGGTCATATTTACAGGTTAGTAAAAGATGGTGATGATAAGGAATATGTTTTCATGTTTAGCACTTCTGATTTTATAGTAAATTGTACATGTAAGAAGTTTGAATCGGTTGGAATTTTGTGTCTTCATGCATTGAAAGTGTTAAATGCTCGAAATATTTTTCACATACTTGCTTAATACATTGTGAAAAGATGGACAATGAGTGCTAAAGAGAGGTTAAGGGTGGTTGATAATGGAGAAACGTTTCTTGAAAGTGCTAAAAGATGAATCAGTTTAAGCATGATTCAAATTATGCAGAAAGTTATTGTCTTAGCGACTAAAGATTCTCTAACAGATAAAGCAACTTCAATGGTTTAATAGATTGAGTGTTACATGAAGACAAAGCAAGTGGTTAACATGGTTGACAAAGAAAGTGAGCTGGAAGATGACATAGTCGGTAAAGATGGATCAAATCATGTTTTAGATCCTCTTAGAAGAAAAAAGAAAGGGTTGAAGAATAGAAGATATAAAAGCATGCTTGAGAAGAACATTAGGAAGAAGAGAAAAATAATTTTTGGAACTACAACCAATAAGAAATTGACTCAAGGTTAGTGCCGCTAGTGTTGTTTTAAATTCATCCAAGTTATTGGTTTTAATAAAAATCTCTGAAAATATTGTTGAAGGGAAAAAATCAGCCAAAGGAAATGATTCTGGAAGTACTATTTCGAAGCCTGTAACAAATTTATGTTCCTTTCATTATGCCTAATAACAACGTGGAGTTGCAGTTTATACCTCAGGTTCACAAACTATTTTAAACTATTGAATTTCTTTTATGTACCTTGCCTCAGATACAAGACAACGTAAATGCAGCAAGCACCAACTATTTCACCTCGTTATTGCATTCTAATCAGGCATTTCTTGAAGTTTTATATGTAAGTTGTTCAAAAGGTTCCAATCTTCATTCTGTTAAAGGTGTATCACTGCGGCATTTAAACAAACACCAAGCGTGCAAAATGTGAAAGTCATCATTTATTATTCCTTATCAGCTTTGTTACTGTCATGTAGTGTCACAGCCAATAGAAGGCCAGCTACACGTGGCTAGGATTCAAATTAAGAAAGCGCGCGAAGGGGAGAAAGGGAATAACCAACTTGTGCAACTGCCTTGCTTAACTGGCAAGTTTGTTACAACAAGTGGACCAGCTGTTCAGCACGCCAAAGGAGAGCAACAAGTTGATGATTAGTTAGTCTTTGACAACTGTTTAATTAGCAGTTAGATATTAGTTAATTGTTAGCTAAAGTAGCTAATTGTTGGTTTATAGAACAAGCAGTATAAAAGGTAGTAGTAAGTAACAGAAAAGTATCTTTGAAAATTGTAATTCTCAATGTACTTGTTCATTTCAATGAAATGCAATACACATAGGTTCAATGAACCTGAGATTACAGCACAAAGACTTGCAATTACAATTTCTAGCTAAACTCTTCTGCTGCAATTATCTCTGCTATTATTCAAATCAACACTTGCAACCAGTAGCCTTCGCTTGGTCCTTTTCCTTTTGTTTCTGTGTGTGCCATGGTTGGAATCCTTCCAGGCCCGTGACAATTGGTAGCGGAGCATCAATCTTGTAACCTGCAAGTCAAGATGGTGAGAATTATTCATCAAGTTGACCACAACAACATCATCAACACTGGTGATGGGATAGGAGATGGGAGCAACATTCCTCCTCTAGATACCAAAATGGGAGTGATGGAGCTAGATGTGGATGAAATATGAAGATCTATCCAAGGTATACTTGCTTCACAACAACTTCTCATGCGTGGTATTCAACATCAAGATCCTGGTAATGAGAATCAGATGGAGAATCATGTTGAAGAGCCTGGATTTGAGGCTAATCCCAAGCCAACTATCCTTGAATTCCCTTGGTTCCTTGGAGCTGAGGTAAATGACTGGGTATTTCAAGCTAACAACTATTTTCAGAGTATGAGAACTCCTGATCAGCAGAAGGTGGAGGTTGCTTCACACCATTTGTATAGGGATGCCTTGAAGTGGTATAAGGTGATGCTGAAGCATAGGGAGCTTAACACTTGGTCTTGGACTGATTTTGTGAGATGTATAATCACCAGATTTTCAGCTAAGAGATCTGATGATCCCATGGGTGAGCTATCCAACTTAAAACAAGTCAGTGATGTAGAAAACTACGTGAATCAATTCAATGCCATTTATGATAGAGTAGATGTGTGTGATGCATATGGTAAAAGCTTGTTCTTAGTTGGTTTGAAACCTGAGTTGGCACATTTGGTGAGGGTGTTCAAACCTCAGTCCTTTGAAGATGCTGTGGAATTAGCCTTATCAACTGAAGTAGCCCTTCCAACCTTCAGGGCAATGGCCATGCCGGAAATAAACCAAAATACACCAGCTCAAACACCATACTAAACCTCAAACACCACCCTTGCCACTACCAGATTCAGCTATACCACCAGCAAAAATAACAATCCACCATACCAGAAATCATACCAAGGATCTTCGAACCAGTTTAAGCCACCTTCAAACCAGCTCAACTCCAACAAATCCTTTCCAAACACCAACACTTCACAAACACCTTTCCCAAACCAAACACAAACCAAAAATACTAACACAAAAACACAAAACTTGCCCTTCCAGACCTTAGATGAAAAAACCATGAAGGAGAGGATGGCCACAGGACTGTGCAAGTATTGTGGGGAGAGATTTTTTAGGGGCCACAGATGTCCATCGAGGCAGTTTTTCCTAATTGTGGCTGGTGAGGAGGAGCAGGATGCTGCTGATTATGGGATTAAGGAAGAGGCAACACCAGAAGAGGGGGGACAACAGGTGGAGGAACCCACAACCTCTCTGTATGCCATTCATGATATCAAAAATAAGGGGGCCAAAGCTATGAGAATAGCACTCTAGATACAAAAGCAAACGGTTCACACTCTCATTGATACAGGAAGTTCTCACAACCTGATCTCGAGGGAAGTTGCAATCAGCTTAGGACACGCCATTTCAACAATCACTCCTATAAAGAATACTGAGGCTTGTGTCAGTATCAAATGGAGCATGCGAGGTGAGATGTTTGAGATTTCTGCATTAATATTACCCCTGATCCATTATGATGTTATATTGGGAATGGACTGCCTAGAAACACTTGGTCCAGTTTTGTGGGATTTCAAGAGGATGGAGATGAAATTTTGTAGAAATGATAAGGAGATTGTACTAAGAGGGGGAACCAGATTGACTGTCAAATGGATCAACGAAGAGAAGATGAGTAGGCTACTATTTGATCCCAAGAAGGTAGCTATGGCTCAAGTCTGTTCAGCAAAGAGTTTGAGGGAAATTCCAACAACTTTAGTTGCCTTGCCTATTGGTTTTGATCAATTCCTGGGTGAGTTTTAAGATCTATTTGAGGAGCCTACTGAACTCCCTCCATCAAGGGCTTATGATCACACCATCCCTTTGCAACTTGGAGCACATCCAATCAATCTCAGACCTTACAAATTGTCAAAACAGTAGAAGGATGAGGTTGAGAAACAAGTGTTTGAATTGTTAAGGATATGCTTCATTGAGGAGAGTCAAGCCCCTATGTTGACCCTATATTATTAGTCAAAAAGAAGGATGGGGGTTAGAGAATGTGTGTGGACTTTAGATCCTTAAACAAGCAGGCTATCAAGGACAGGTTTCCAATCCCAGTAATTTAAGAGTTGCTAGATGAATTGGAGAGAGCTGTCATTTTTTCCAAATTATATTTGAGAGCTGGCTAGGTGTTACTCAACCCTCCAGATGCACACAAGATAGCCTTCAAGACTCACCAAGGTCACTACCAATACAAGGTAATGCCCTTTGGCTTATGCAATGCCCCTTCCACATTTCAAGCCTTGATGAATCATGTGTTCCATGAGTGTTTGAGGAAGTACATTTTGGTCTTTTTTGATGATATCCTGATATATAGCAAGTCAGTGGAGAGTCACTTAACACACCTCAAGCACACATTTGATCTACTTAGGACTCACAACTTGTTTTTGAAACAATCCAAGTGTTCCTTTACAACTGCCAATATTGCATATCTAGGCCACATTATAGCTGGTGAAGGAGTAAGGACTGACCCTGAGAAGATTAAGGTAGTCCACGAGTGCCCTAAATTGAAGATAGTCAAATAGGTCAGAGGGTTCCTTGGCCTCACTGGATACTATAGAAGGTTCATTAAAGGATATGCCTCCTTGGCTAAACCTCTAACTGAACTATTGAAGAAGGACAATTTTGTTTGGGGTGATTTGGCTGAGATAGCATTCGAAAGACTCAAGCAGGCCTTGATTACATCGCTTGTCCTAACATTACCTAATTTTTCAAAGATATTCATAGTGGAGATAGATGCTTCAGGATAAGGTATTGGAGTTGTCCTTCTGCAGGACAAGCACCCCATTGCTTACATTAGCAAGGCCTTAGCTCCTAGACACCAAGTGAAGCCTGTTTATGAAAGGGAATTGTTTGCAGTACTCTTTGCTTGCAAACATTGGCACCATTATCTGAGGGATAGCCACTTCATTATACAGATAGACCACCACAGTCTCAAATTTCTCCTTAGGCAAAAACTTTCAACAGAAGCACAGTTTTCTTGCTAGTCAAACTTCAGCAATATGACATGAAGTGCAGTATAAACCAGGGAAGTCCAATGAAGCTGTTGATGCACTTTCTAGGGTTCCTCATGGACAGTTGAATACCATTTCATACTCTTCTATTGACCCCACACTACTGACTGAAGTTCAATCTTTATGGCATGGTGATCCATCCATCCACAAGTTGATTTCTGAGCTGCAACACAATCCTGCATCACATACTCACTATACATTTCAAGGAAATACCTTGAGGAGGAAAGGGAAGCTAGTCATAGGTCATGACCCTGCACTCCAGAAAAGGATTATTAGCTTATTCCATGACACACCCTTAGGGGGCCATTCAGGTATGCAAGCTACCACTCAGAGGATCTCTTTCTCTTTTTCTGGTATGGTTTAAAAAGAATGATCAGGACTTTTATTAGAGAATGTGAGATTTTCCAAAAACACAAACCTGAACACATTCACAACCCAGGGCTATTGCAGCCTTTACCCCTGCCGAATGGTGTCTTCACTGATCTTACCATGGACTTCATTGAAGGGTTGCCTAAGTTAAATGGATTTTCTGTCATTTTGGTTGTGGTAGACAGGTTAACAAAGTACAATCATTTCATCAGCCTCAAACACCCCTATTCTGCACCCTCAGTTGCCAAACTTTTCATGGATAAAGTGGTGAGCATCCATGGTAATCCAAACTCCTTGGTCACTGACAGGGATCCGATCTTCTTGAGCAGGTTTTGGTTGGATTTATTTAAACTGCAGGGGATTGAGCTCAAGCATAGCAGCTCTTATCACCCTCAATCTGATGGCCAGACTAAGAGAGTTAACCAATGCCTGGAGCAGTATCTGAGGTGCTTCTGCTCCTCTCAGCCTCACAAGTGGCAAGACTTTCTTCCTTTGGCTCAGCTCTGGTATAACACAGCTTACCATGAGACATTGCATACCAGTCCCTTCAAGGCATTGTTTGGGATTGAACCACCCTTGAGCATTCCTTATATTCCACATGACACCAATGATCATGATGTCAACAGACTCATAATGGATAGAGAGTAAGCTATCCACCAACTCAAGATATGTTTGCAAGCAGCTAGGATCAGGATGAAGTATTTTGCAGACAAGAAGAGGTCTGATAGGTCCTTTACTATTGATGACCTGGTCCTTCTGAAGTTGCAACCTTACAGGCAACTTTCTGTGGCTCAAAGGTCCAACCGCAAGCTTTCTCCTCGCTTCTTTGGCCCTTTCAAAGTCCTTGAAAAAATTGGACTAGTGGCAGACAAGTTGGAACTTCCTCCTTCCAGCCTCATTCATAGTGTGATTCATGTCAGCCAACTCAAGCCTTTCCATTCAGCTTCCTTACCTGAGAGCTTTCCTGTCATCATTACTCTAGTAGCCATCTTGGGTTCACGCATTCAGAAGAGGCAAGGAAGTGCTACCACTCAACTCCAAGTGGCCTGGACCCCATCAGCCAACCTACCACACACTTAGGAATGGCTTGATCACCTTCAAACTACTTACCCTCTTTCATCTTCCTTGTGGTCAAGGAATTTCAACGGGAGGGCATTGTCACAGCCAATAGAAGGCCAGCTACACGTGGCTGGGATTCAAATTAAGAAAACGCGCGAAGGGGAGAAAGGGAATAACCAACTTGTGCAACTGCCTTGCTTAGCTGGCAAGTTTGTTACAACAAGTGGACCAGCTGTTCAGCACGCCAAAGGAGAGCAACAAGTTGATGATTAGTTAGTCTTTGACAACTGTTTAATTAGCAGTTAGATATTAGTTAATTGTTAACTAAAGTAGCTAATTGTTGGTTTATAGAACAAGCAGTATAAAAGGTAGTAGTAAGTAATAAAAAAGTATCTTTGAAAATTGTAATTCTCAATGTACTTGTTCATTTCAATGAAATGCAATACACATAGGTTCAATGAACCTGAGATTACAGCACAAAGACTTGCAATTACAATTTCTAGCTAAACTCTTCTGCTGCAATTATCTCTGCTATTATTCAAATCAACACTTGCAACCAGTAGCCTTCGCTTGATCCTTTTCCTTTTGTTTGTGTGTGTGCCATGGCTGGAATCCTTCCAGACCCGTGACATGTAGTGATCTCTTGCTTTATGTACAGGGATAATAATGAGCTAGTTGTTAAATATGTCTTGTTCTTACCACAGAATTGCTGACTGTTATGATTTTGTAATTGAATGGAGAATTGAATTTGAGGTCATGAATTAACAATATTGTCTGCCCTTTTTGTGGATTGTAGTCAAATCTTGGTTTTACTTGTTAGAAATGTTACCATCATGCTCTCCTTTACTTTCTGTTTGTCTTCCCTTTTCCCTTTTCTGGTTTGATTTGTGCCTCTGTTTTATTTCAATAGTCAATTCTCTTCAACTCATGATCTTTTGATTCCAGTCAAATCTTGTATATCTAATGCATTGCATTCAACAAGTAATTTATGGGCTTTTAATGACAATATTATGCATTTAGGATTCTGGAAAGTTAAGCATTCTCTCATGAATAAAGTGAAAACCAGCAGTTAACAATACTATATAGTTAGGATCTTGTTCTCTTCCAACTTGAGAGGATTCATATCCACATCTGTGAAAGCCTGAAAGGTTTAGAATCTATACTATAGTAACAAGCAAGGTTTGTCATGAACTGCTAAGAAATCTACATCTGCAGCTCAAAAGGGTGGCTATGAAAAAGGTCTTTCATCATTCCAAATTCCAAATCGTGTCTCCTTCTCCTTCTTTATTCTTTTTTTTCTCGGGCCCTTTAAGTCAGAAATGTACACCTGCATTTCATACCCGACGTGCTTCACTAACATGGTAGATTAACATAATCTGTTAAGAACAAAATTATTGTAGATTCACATAATATGGTATCCCGTTATTAGGGATATATAGATAGGAACAGTACATTTTAATCAGTCTTTGGTTCTCAAAATGTAACTCTACCCGAAAAATAGTTCCTACTAAAGTGATTATTTGGTTGATCATTGTGAACAAATGATGATTATTAACTTAAGTATTTTTTTAAAATTATAGATATAAAAAAAAGTCATTATAATTGTCAAAAATATAAGATTTAAAGTTGGATTCTTTTCATGAAATCACTTCCTTTTTTCATTACCAAATTTGAAGTGCAATAATATTTAGTTTGTAAAGTTTAGGTTAAATGACATAATCCATCCCACGCTTGAAAATAATTTTCAACAAAAATTCTTTATTTGCCTTTACATTTGTTCACATTAACCCAATTAAACCCATGAACTCAAAGCAGCACAAGTACTTTAATCCCTTTTTAAATCACCCATTTTATAAGTTCTACCAACCATCTCTCCATCAAACGAAATCGAGTATTCATCTCGATCATTCAGCGCGGGTGGCAGGGGTTTTCCTCATCAATTCAGTGGCTTCCTATAAGTCTTTTAATTTAATTTAATTTAATTTAGTGTTTTGAATCTTGAATTACTATATTCTAAGTCAGGTAGTAGTCTGTTGTTATTATCTTCCTATGTTATTTTGATTTTCATCCCATTTTAACGTTATCTAGTGTGGTGCTGTTCTGTTTTCAATTTTTAATTTCAAATTGGAATCCTGTTCAGTTTTCAATTTTAATTTCACATTGGAATCCTGAGTACACTCAACTGCCGTTTGTTTGAATTTCATTTGGATGGATTCTATCCAATCTCAACGCAAAAAACACTACTACCCACTGTTTGCGTTTCCAGCCTTTCAATTTTCCTTTTTTCCTATCTCTCTACTTACTTTTCACCTGCTTCCTCCTTAAGAGACTAGAAAATTATCTAGGATTGTCCATGGAGAGGTTAGGTAGATCGGGTTTCTCAGGTGGAGAGGGTTTAGAGATAGGTGGTGATGTTTCCTAGGTGTCCCGGGTGCTTGACCGGACACCTTGGCTATGGAACAAGAGTCTGGTGGGCTTAAAAGGGTGACGGAGGAGGAGCAATTTCAAGATATCAAGTTGAATCAGTGTCTTCTCGGTGCGCCTTCATGATGTGCCCCATGAACCTTCGTACGAAAGAGAACCTTCGGATGATGGGAAACAAGTTTGGTTCTTTCGTGTCTGTGGATGATGAAGACCTGAGGAACTTCCGGGGGTGGGTGAAAATTTGAGTCTCTATCCATGTAGATCATCCTTTAGCTACCGAGGTTAGATACTGAATTCCTTAGGCAGAGAATTAGTCATAAAAGCTGAATATGAACGCCTTCCAAATATCTGTTATTTTTGCGGGATTCTAGGACATGTGCACCAGAACTGCAAAATTCGATTTATTGTTGACCCTCTAGGTAAACAGTCCCTCCCTCATGAGAAGTCATTTAGGTTGGAGCGTCACGGTAATGAGTCGGGAACGAAACTGAACAGTGGTGGTTTTCGGTTGAATTCGGCTTCTTGAATGTCGGGACCTAGAACTCATTTTGCTAGGAAGGAGGTAACGCAAGTAAGCAGCTTAGAATCGAGGCTGGCTGCAGTAGGTTCGGAGAAGGGGAGTGGTGGTGGGTCCATAGTGGACCTATTAGTGGTGAGGTTGAAAAAAGTAGTTATTGAAGGTGGGTTGATGGAATAGTTACAGGAAAGTGGGCATGATTTAATTGATTTTGAAAACCATTTTATCGAGTCTGTTAAAACATTTACTAAAAGTGGGCAGAGGGAGTTGGAAAAGGGGAAAGAAATGGTTGATGGGCCAAGCCCAGTTGCTGGCACGTGGAGAGGACGTGGCCATGAGAGGGTGCTGAGGCCAGATGGGCTGGAGGAAAGATCTAGTCAGCCCAGTGGGCGACTAGGGGATGGGCTGTATGGAAGGGGCCGCAGGCTAAGAGCCCAGACAGGGCCAGAAGGGCCATTAGGAGAAGGAGATCAGGTCACGGGTGGGCTAGTGTCTAATGGTCCTCTCTCTTTCACGTGGCCGAGAGGAGCTGGCAGGGTATTGGATCATGGAGGTGCAGATGGGCCAGTTTGGAGTGGGCCGCGAACGCATGAGCTGGGGCGTAAAGAGGTAGTCACGGATGGGTTGGCTGCCAACGTTGGGCTTAGTGAGGCACAACCAGCGCCTGGGCCGCTAGAGTCCTCTAAGCCTAGGACGTGGCGTGGCAATGCCCAGGCTTTGTTGACAGGCCTGGCAGCGGGCCTAGCTGGTAATATTGGCCCTGGACCAAGCCTAGTGGATTTGGTTGGGGTTGGGAGGGATGAAGAAGAGGAGGATGACCCAGAAGAAGACCTAGGAATATCTAGTCCTCTATTGTCTGCATTGATTGATGATGGTGGCATTTTTAATACTTCTGAGTTAATTACTGGAGCCCAACGCTATGAAGACACGGTAGCAGGATGAAATGGGAGGTTGGTTACCCGCTTTGGCAAGATAGTCCGCACAACTCGGAAGAGTGTGAGACGATTTGTAGGCCCAATGGATCGAAACAAGGGGGTAGACAGAGATAGTCCTCAGAGTATAAATTCAGGAAAGAAAAGGTTGGAAGACCTGGAAGATGATGATAGTGGTGATTCGTTGTCCGCTTTGTACAAGAAGAAGAGTGTGGTGCATTCGGATGAGGATAAGGATACTAAGCCCGCGACGGTTGTGGAGCAACCCTACCCAGGGCCATGAGTCTGTTATTTTTGAACTACCGGGGGATTGGGAACCCTCAAGAAGGTGCAAACTTTTCGAAGTTATTAGGATTAGAGCTCCCAATTTTAGTTTTTCTCTCAGGAACCAAATTGTATGCGAATGAGATTCAAAATTTCAATAATAAATGGTCATTTCCTTATCTTTTTGCTATTGACTGTGAGGGTGGCACTAGGAGAGGTGGGTTGGCTTTGGTGTGTAGAAATGATATTTTTGTTAATGTGTTACATTGTGACGCCCACTGTATTGACTTGGAATTATTAAATGGCTTGTCAAATGACCCCTTGGAGATTTACCGGCATTTATGGTTAAACACAAAACCTGAGACATACTTAGAACTATAAAGGACAAGAGCTCCCTTCCGTGGCTCTGTGCTGGGGACTTTAATGAAGTTATATGGGGCCATGAGAAACTGGGTAGTTTAGATAAAAATTTCAATGATATGGATGTATTTCGGTGCACTCTAGACGAGTGTGACCTTATCAACCTTGGATTCTCGGGCCCCAAATTTACCTAGTGTAATAACCAATGGGGCAATGACACTATAATGGAAAGAATCGATAGAGGGACACTGAATGAGCAGTGGATGAGCTGTTTTCCTAAAGCTACAATTAAACATCTCCCCCGTTTCGGATCAGACCATTGCCCTATTCTGATTAAGTTGACCCTTGAAGTTGATAGGGTTCCGAGGGGTAAAGTATTTCGTTTTGAGGTGGCCTGGCTAAGGGAGGAGTCGTGCTTTGATTTTGTTAAAGAGATGTAGAGTGGGATAGAGTTTCAAGGGACTAGGGACTTGCTAGATCAACGTCTAAAGCTCTGCGGGTGGAAGCTGTCTAGGTGGAGTAAGGAGGTTTTTGGGAATGTCCACAAATCCATTATCAAGAAGAGAAAGTAGTTGGGATGGTTACAGAACAAACTAGTGTCGGATTCCACACAAGATGAAATTGAACAGGTTGTGATAACTATCGATACCACAGAAGCAGCATCTCGATTACCCCGCTGGGTGACCCGGACAGCCTACTGTACCTTCCGAGGGAGACGGGACGCTGTTCTTGCCGCCCCTAGCCTGGCGGTCAGCCCTGGGATGGTCGACATCAGCGGGGGGGGGGGGGCTCTTATGCGACATCCGCACGGCGGCATCCCATCCCAGGTCATCCATGACGTCACTCCGCATGACGTCATCCCACGTGACGTCACTCTATGGCACTCCAGCAACACATATCACCCCAGCGACATCCGCCAGGGACTATTCCCACCCCTTGTCGGTACACTCCTTCCTTTGTCTATAAATACCCCCACCTTTTCAGACAAGAGGGTAAGCTTAAGATAGCGTACTGAACCCCCTGCCAGTTTTACTACTCACACTGACTTTGGCATCGGAGTGTTTACGCCGGAGACCCCCTCCGGCGCATTGCAGGTGACGAAGGCCCCCAGTACAGTGTTCCCGACCACCCCAGATCAAGCCGATCCTGCTCAGTATCCCCCGGACTCTTATCAAATGGTGCTTTTATTGAGAGCTTTGGTTGATTAAGTGAGTTTTCCTTAGTAACCAAACTCTGTTCTTTCTGAGAGTCGAAGGATCATGGCTTCAGATTCAGAATCCACGCCCCCTCATACCCGTGGCGGTCACGCGCGTAGGGAACTTTTTTCCACGTCTTTGTCCAGTACATGTCACATCACATGAAATTTCCTCTGCGCAGACAGACTTTCTTTTCGGATTGACAGCTGGCATATCGTTTTCTCAACCGGGTACCCCGTTTTCTCAAACGAGTACTCCGTTTTTGCAAATGGGTTCCCTTGCTTCCTCAATGGGCGCCCCATTTTCTCACGTGGGCGGATCCAGTCACTCCGTCCCTCCGCTTGTAAGTTCTGGGATGGATAGCCTTGCTACTCCCTCGGTAAGCTAGATGTTAGCTCTTCGTGCCCACTTGGATTATTTGATCGGGATGGCCGCAGGTCCCACTTCCAGCACCGCGACATCAAGTGTGCCTCCTCGAGTTATTTTCACTCCATCTATTATCGCTGATCGACGTGTCGCCTCGACACCAGATGAGTGTCCCTCTGACCTCACCTGCGATAAGCACGCCATTCATCTTTGCGCAACAGGCAGGCGGACAGGAGGAGCACTACATACCGCGGATACCGCGGATTCCTGTCTCTCAAGTAGAGCGACCGCTAGATGAATACGGAGAGCGTTGGGATGGCAGGAGAGAGGGAGTCGGTAGAGAGGTATCTATGGAGCGGAGTGAGAGATCAAGCAGTAGGAGGCGTCGATCCCGTTCGCTCAGGAGTCGCAGCCGGTCTCCCCGGCGACATTGCACCCCGGAGCCTCGAGGGCACAGGCGACACCTGGACGTGTCTCCTCCTCATCATGATCGTGAGATCTTGGATGACACCGCTGGTCATCCTTTCACCCACCGTATAAGGCACCACAAGGTCAGCCGACATGTCAAGCTCCCCACGGAGTCGTACGACGGCACCAGAGACCCCATTTCACATCTCAACAAGGTGAAGGACTTCGTCCAGTTTCAGACGTACAGCGACGCGGCGTTGTGTCAGATATTCGTTATGACATTGTCAGGAGTGGCTCGCCTCTGGTTTGAAGGGCTTCCCGCTCGATCAATTGATAATTTCCAGCAACTAGAGGCCAAGTTTAAGAGCCGCTTCAGCACAGTTATCCCTATTAAAAAATCCACGGCAGCCTTGTTTGATATCTGTAGAAAGCCAGAGGAGTCTTTGAATAGTTATCTTGGTCGCTTTGATATGGAAATGTCATTAACCCCCGGTATCACTATTGATTTTGCTATAGAAGCTTTGAAGAGGAATTGTGGATATGGGAAGCTGAGGGATACGTTGATGGTGGACCCCCCAACGACCTTAGATGCGTTAAGATTGAAGGCCCACAATTATGCGAGAATGGAAGAGGAGGAGTATAGAAGCAGGATGCAGGATACCCCCTAGGGCGCCCCTCCTGCTCCTGCGGCTCAAGCCAGTATGACCCACGATACCCGTCCAGGTGATGAATACACCCAGCGGAAAGATTACATTCCCAAGGCGTCGAGCCGCTAGAAGGGTAACTTCTCTAGAGGAAGGGGCGGCGGTCTGAATGTTCAGCGGCAGGCGGATCCCCCTAAGGGTCGAACATACGATCCCAACCTCCCTCCCCTTACACTCCCGCGAGCTGAAATCTTAGCCATCATTCAGCAGCGGAACCTGCCGATTCCCTATCCTGCCCCTGTGAAGCCAGGGGTGGTCATGAGAGGAAGGGAAAACACTTTTTGTAAATTCCATAAGGTTAAAGGGCATTCTACAGAGGCATGCAGGGAGTTAAAGTTGGCAATAAAGCGACTGCTGGAAGAAGGCTACCTTGGAGAGTTCGCCACTCGTATGAGAGAAGAAACCAGGAGCAACCCTCCGCACGGGGCATTGGGTAACCATCAATTGCCTCCTCCCCTCGGGAACAGCGGAGCTTCTGAGGCAAAGGGGAAAGAAGCGCTAATGATGTATGACGAGGACATCCCTATTATTAACATTATCGCTGGGGGCGCATCGTTTCTGGATGAGATTACCCCAGCAACACTCTTGACACGAGAGAAGCGAAAATGGGAAGGCCAGCCGACAAAAAAAGGAGCGATTGATGCGCTTGACAGGATGGTAATATCTTTCTCGGAAGAAGATGAGAAGGGCGTCGTCTTCCCTCATAATGATGCGTTAGTAGTTACACCGATTATTGGGAGCCATGGGGTGCGAAGGACCCTCATTGATAACGGCAGTGCGGTAAACCTATTCTCGTTGGAAGCACATAATCTCATGAAACGCCCTGCCAGCGAACTGGCGCCCTGCAAGAAGCCAATTATCGGAGTGGACGGCATCCCTATACCTGTAATTTGAATCACAACGCTGCCTGTGTATTTCAGAGAAGACGCGTCGAAATGATCAGAAGAATTGATGTTCTTGGTCGTGGATCTCATCCTACCGTACAATGCCATTCTAGGGCGGCCATTCCTCAATCGTTTTGGGACGGCGGTATCTCAGAAACATCTCAGGATGAAATACCCCTCGTGGGAAGGGGTAGTATCGATCAAGGGCGACCAAAAGCTAGCCGTCGAGTGTTATTCGCTCATGATTCAAAAACGTTGTGATCAATATGTGTGTGTGGCAGCGGACCCCTATCAGCAAAGGGATAAAAGGCGAACCCAGCCAGTAGATGCGATGGTACCCATCCATGTTCAGGGCAACGAGGAAGCGAGCTTCCAGGCCAGTGAAAGGTTGACCCCTGAGGAGAGAGCTCAATTAGCTCGGCTGTTGAACAAGTGCAAAGGAGAGTTCGCGTGGAAACCGGCGGACATGCCTGGCGTGTCCAGGGAAGTGGCTGAGCACCGACTCAATGTCGATCCACACGCCACGCCAGTTCAACAGAAGCGGCGAGCATTCTCCGTGGAAAAAGCAGTGGTGATTGATAAGGAGGTAGCGCAATTGTCAGATGCGGGATTCATCCGCGAAGTTCAATATCCCACTTGGCTGGCCAACCCCGTCTTAGTCCGCAAGCCCAACGGAGACTGGCGCATGTGCATTGATTTTACCAACTTAAACGACGCTTGCCCTAAGGATTGCTATCTGCTTCCTCGGATTGATCAGCTAGTCGATCAAGCGGCAGGATATGCATATTTGAGTTCCTTGGACGCCAACTCCGGATACCATCAAATTCCTATGGTCAAGGAGGATGAGGAAAAGACGGCATTTATAACCTCGAAGGCCACCTATTGTTACACGGAAATGCTGTTCGGCTTAAAGAACGCAGGGGCGACCTTCCAGCGTATGGCCAACAAAGTGTTTGAAAAGCAAATCGGGAGAAACGTAGAAGCATACGTAGATGATGTATTGGTCAAAAGCAGAAGTTTCAGTGACCATCTGGCCGATTTGCAGGAAGTGTTTGATACGTTAAGGAAGTACCAGATAAAGCTGAACCCCCGCAAGTGCGCGTTCACATTTCAGATGGGAAAATTCCTTGGGTATGTAGTAAGCCAAAAGGGCATCCAGCCGAACCCGTCAAAGATTAAGGCTATCCATGATATGGTATCGCCGCGAACCCTCCAGGAAGTTCAGAGATTAACAAGGCGCGTCATTGCGCTAGGATGGTTCATCTCTAAGCAGGGCGAGAAGTGCCTGCCGTTCTTTAAAGTCATACTCAAGAAAGCTCCCTTCGGATGGACACAAGAATGCGAAGAGACGTTCATGGGTTTGAAAGCTTACTTGTCGTCCGACTTGGTGCTAACACGACCAGAGCCGGGCGACACTTTATTCTTGTACCTTGGCGTCGCGGACGAAGTGGTCAGTGTTGTTCTGGTCCGAGAGGATAATTACGCCCACATCTTGTCTGTCTAGCGTTGTGTTTAGGTCACGTCCGCACATGTTGTCTGTTAAGCGTTGCGTCAGGTCACGTCCCCACATCGTGTCTTTAATGTTGTGTCAGGTCACGTCCCCACATCGTGTTGTTAGTGTCATGTCTGGTCACGTCCGCACATGTTGTATGTTAAGCGTTGTGTCAGGTCACGTCCCCACATCGTGTCTTTAATGTTGTGTCAGGTCACGTCCCCACATCGTGTTTTTAATGTTGTGTCAGGTCACGTCCCCACATCGTGTTTTTAATGTTGTGTCTGGTCATGTCCGTACATGTCATCTGTTAATGTTGTGTCAGGTCACGTCCCCACACCATATCTTGAAAATTCATAAACAGTCACCCCGAATATCAAATCAATATCAGGGCAAAGGTATGTTACTGTCAATCAATATCCGAGCAAAGGTACGTTACAACTCTCATTTACATAATTCTACATTTCTGCATAATTATTTTCCTCCTCTTAAAGTGACATCATTAGGACAAATCATTCATACTCCTGCGAATCGTGCATTATCCTTCCGAAGCAACGTCAGTCACATGTCAAGCAATTATCCCCCTAGTGGAGCCGTCATTTACGTTTTCGTAAAAATACCTTCGATTTCTGATAGAGTAGTTGTCATTTACACTTTCTGCAAATTATGTTTATCTCGATATCTGAATAGATCTTAATTTATATATATCTTTGCAGGATCAACAACCTATCTCCCCCCAGAGCGACATCAAGCAAGCACCTTTTATCCCCAGTGACAACATCAATCAATCTCCTCCTCCCAGAGCGACATCAATCAACTACCTCCTCCCAGAGCGACATCATCACTGTAAGTTTGAGGTAAGACCTGCCGTGTCGCCAAAATTCGGATATCTAGGGGCAACTGTCTTTACTGCTTATCAAATACTTCGATAAGACAGTAAAGAGGGGGCAACTGTTGATACCCGAATTTTGACGCCATTTTTATTTAATTTTAGCATTTCTGATATTTAGTTAATTTACAGTCATTTTCAGTTGATTTACTGTCGCTAGCATTTTTAGGTATTTCGTTACGTTTAAGCATCGTCGTTAGCATCGTCAGCTTTCAAAATCACATTTTTAATTTTTCGGCACATATTTTCATTATTATTATCATTAATATTTTTAGCCTTAAAAATCACATTTTTAACTATCCGGCAGTCGTTTGCTAATTTTTTCTTCGTTTTAGGTCATCACATGAATTTTAGGATTTTTTATATTTTAGAGCATTTTTTAGTATTTTTATTATTTTTTTATTTTTTTTATTCGAGCTTTTATTGGACCCGAGTAAGTCTGATCGGACCATAGCTCGACTTTAAAATGTTTTCCATGAACTAGTTGCTAGCTTTTTTCTGCTCGCAACGGTCTACAGCGTTTCGTGTAATTTTCGGCGTAACGTCTTTATTTTTCCGTTCAAACGTTTCACGTTTTTGAACGCGAAAATAAAAACGTTAAACGAAAAATTCTCGTCATTCGCTGTAGACGGTTAAACCCGTCTTATTTTTCTCTACGCGACGGTACCTTCGGCTCGAAAAGTCAGAACGTTTGTTCGCGGGAACCGGCTCGAGGCCATTTAAATCAGATAAAGAGCCATTTGATCATGGCCATTGATCTGGTCAACCAAGGAAAGTCAACCAGATCAATGGCCCTTGATTTAATGTGCATAATGCACATGCACAGTGCTCGTACGAGGGAGGCAACGGAAGTCCTCGCCCGAGCCAACTGCTCCCTAGCTCCCTAGCCCTCCGCCATCATCACACCTCCCCCTAGCTTGCCACCGTGACCAGCCGGCCACCACGCGCGGCTCCTTCGTCCGGCCTCCACGCGACCTTCGGCTATAAATAGCCACCGTTCTTCCACGCGCAAACGGTCTGAATTTTGCATGAAAAATACACACGGCTCACCTCAATTCTCCTAGCCAGTTCATCCGCCCGAACCAAGGCAAAGAAAAGCAATCAAGGTGAGCTTCTTTCAAGCTTTCTCTCTCTAAGCTCCTCTCTTTTAAATTTTCGTTTTTAGCCCTTAGCATTTAATCAACCATTCAAATCTGTTTTAAAAGCTCTATTTCCATGCTAACTTCACTTCCCTTGCCTTAATTTAATCGTTCATTGCTTGAGCTAATTAATTGCTGCAAAAAACATTTAATTAGCATGTTTTTCTTCCTTCAAAATCATTGGTCTTTCTTACGTTTTCGTTGCTGTTTTTGCTTGATTAGGTCAAGGGCATGTTGCGTGTTTTAACCGAGTCGAATGGGGGGGGGGGGGGTTACACGTTGGTTTTGGGGGTGCATGAGTCGCCGGCCACAGCGCCGGCGACGTGGAAAGCAAGAACAGCCATGCTGTTCTTGCGAGGAAGAAGAAGGGAGGGAACGGGCCAAGCCCGTCCCACTTGCATTTGTTAAGCCACTGATGGGCCTTGGCTTAAGCCAAGCCCATCTTTCCTTTAATTATTGTCATGGGCTAGGATTCATTCCTAGCCCAATCTGATTTAAATCCAGCATACGGGCCCGGCCCAAATAATTTTCGCCAAGCATTCGAGTCATTATAAACGTCATTTTATTTCATGCTCGTATGTAATGTTTAAATTAATTCGTATGCCATATTTAATTAATCATTATTTACAATACTCGTTTATTATTTCGCTTTGCTTAAATATTTATATACCATGATTAAATATTTATGCACGAAATTAAATAGCCGTATACCATGCTTTAAATGTTTATACATGATTTAAATGCACACATGCGTCATTTCCGTGTTCATAATTTTCGTATGCTCGTTCTTGCGACAACTTGTTATTTAATTGTTTTATATCCGAATTGCTTCTTTCTTATCGCAATATTTATTTTCATGATATTTAAATTCAGCCATTTATTTTACCGCCTATATGGTCGGTCGCTTTTTAATTTCCGTAAATATCACCTGCTTTAATTTTTCACAAAACTGCTGGAAATCCTTCCGCAAATTATCAACTGTTTAATTTTCCGCACTTTAAATTTCAGCAATTTACTTTCGGCAATTTAAATTCAGTTATTTATTATACCGCCTATATGGTCGGTTGTATTTTAATTTTCGTAAATATCCAATTGCTTTAATTTTTCGCAAACTGCTGGAAATCCTTCCGCAAATTATCAACTGTTTAATTTTCTGCACTTTAATTTTCCGCACTTTAATTTTCCGCACTTTAATTTTCCGCAATTTACTTTCGGCAATTTAAATTCACTATACCGCCTATATGGTCGGTCGCATTTTATTCTCGTAAATATCAACTGCTTTAATTTTTCACAAACTGCTGGAAATTCTTCCGCAATTTATCAACTGTTTATTTTCTGGAATCTATCAACTGTTATTTTTCTGCAAATATCAACAGTTTATTTTCTGCAAATATTCAACTGTTTATTCTCTGCATTATCAACCTGTTTTATTTTCTGCACAACATCAAACTTTTTTATTCCCTGTAAATCGTCAACTACATTTAATTTTTCTGCCCTCAGCATTTAATTTTTCTGCACTAATCAAAACAGCATTTCATTTTCGTATGCTTAAAATCAATCATTTTTAGCATGCAATCAACCTAGCATTTAAATTCTCGCATGCTTAAAATCAATCATTTTTCGCATGCAATCAACCTAGCATTTAAATTCTCGTATGCTTAAAATCAATCATTTTTCGCATGCAATCAACGTAGCATTTAAATTCTAGCATGCTTAAAATCCATCATTTTTCGCATGCAATCAACCTAGCATTTAAATTCTCGTATGCTTAAAATCCATCATTTTTCGCATGCAATCAACCTAGCATTTAAATTCTCGTATGCTTAAAATCGATCATTTTTTGCATGCAATCAACCCAGCATTTAATTTTCGTATGCGTTAAATCCATCATTTTTCGCATGCAATCTACTCAGCATTTAATTCTCGTATGCGTAAAATCCATCATTTTACGTATGCAATCAACTGTCATTTAAATTTTTGCACTCATAAAATTGCCTATTTATTTCTCGAGCTATCACTAACACTCTCATTTTGTAGGTTTTAATTTCAAGCTTCGCTCGCAAGTACGCCTCATAAGTCCTTTTTATTTATTCGATGCTTTCTGCAAATATTAAATGTAGGCATGATATATAGAACTGCTAGAATTAAAATCAACCCACATGAACAACGTGTTTAAAGACTTGCTTAAAACGCTATGTTCATATGATTTCAAATTCTCGCTTGTATTAACTGCATGTACATGGGGACTTTCGATCCCACTTCAGTTTTTCACTTTAAAAGCAATCATTTAAATTTGTACACTGTTAGCAATCCATGTTTGGATCACGTAGTAATTAAGTTAATCATGCATGGCCCGATGATGAAATAAGAGGGCGCTCATTCAATCTTACGGAAAATTCAGTCCCATCACGTTACGGTCAAGAGTAATCGATCGATCTTGATAAACGGTAACCCCGTCCGAAAGATCTTTTTTATTATTCCTGAACGGTCCCGATCACGGAAAAGACTAAAGTGACGATTCCTCTAAGGGCCCCCGTTTTCAAAACGCATTTTATCAAACACCTTTTTAACACCTCTCTCATCAACCGGTAACCATTTTCGGATGTGACTCGGGTGCCTAACACCTTCCCGATACCATAATACGACCCCGAACCTTTTGTCTGGGGTCCAGACCTCTTTTTGTGCCTTTAGTTTTTTACTTATTATATTTCCTATGCCATGACGATTAAGGTTCCCTAAACCTAGCAACCAAATTAGGGTGGCGACTTCATTGCATGCTGCGAGACGTCCTTTTACGCTGAGCATTGTAAGGTCCCAAATTTCGTTACACACTCGCGAATTTTTAATTTTCGGGGCGCGACACTATGCTACCAAACAGGTCATCACACTAACCAATGTTTCATGCTTCAAACAACCTCAGCAAAAGATCTCACGGCTCATGTGAATGCCACCTACGGTTTCAACCAAAACTAACAAAACAAGTGCCCTCCAAACAACAATCCTTATTCCAATACCTATAACCTCGGATGGAAGAACCATCCAAATTTCAGTTGGACAAAATCAACCCCAAAATAGTAATACATTCCCTCCCTTACAATCCCAACAATAGCAACTACCATTCAACCTCAAAAACTTTACTCTTAGACCACCTCCGAACCAAAATAACTAACTACCCGCACCCCCATAGCCGTTGCAAATTGCTGGCCCTACACGCGATGATGAGATAGATAAAACTTTTGCTCAACACAGTGTTGTGCTTGCTAAAATTCACAAACAGTTAAGGCTGCTGCTGGAGGATAAACAGAAGCAAGGAAAATTGCCATCCAACATAGTAGACAACCCCAAGCATACTGTGAGTGCGATCAATTTGAGGAGTGGTATACAATTGCCCGAAAGAGAAGAAACAGTGGCTCTAGAAGAAGAGAAACAGAAGAAGCCGAGGCACAAGAATTGGGAAGAGGTGATGGAATTCGAAAGGCAATACAAGCACAAACCCCTAGAATAGATTGAGGAAGAAGAAGCTGAAGCAATGGAAGAGGCAGAAAGAATCCTCGCAATAGAGGATGAACCTCTCTTGGCCAAAGAGGATACCAAGAATGAGCGATTGGCCAAGAAAGCCGATAAGGAAATAAAAAAGGAAAATGAAGTTTCCAAACATAAGGACAATGATGCACCCCAGCCATTTCCACCTGCACCCTCGAGGACGAAGAAGGAAAAAGAAGAAAAGGAATTTATGGAAATTTTAAAAAAAGTGGTAATTAATATTACTATGCTTGAATTGATATTTTTCATGGATGCTTAACTCTTGAATATTGTGGACAAACCATTAAGTTTAATATGTATGATGCAACGAAGAAATCCAGTGAGATAAAAAGCTTAAATCTCATTAGTATTCATGAACCATCCGGTGATGGAATTTGTGAACTATGTGAGAATAAGCCAGTAGATTTTGATCTTATCAGAAGGATAAAAAAAATGAAATAGGAGCTGAGGAAGGCACCAGTTGACGCAGAAGAAGCTGTGAAGAAACTCAATGTTTTGAATCCTTTAACTAAAAATGAATCGAACTCTAATCAAATCTTATGTTTCTTGCGTAGGATACCAAAGGAGACCAAGAAGGATCTTGACCAAGAAGAGAAAATCCCTATCGCAAAATATCGATGGCCAAGAACAATCCTCTTCGATGCGTGTCCCTCAGAAAGTATAAAGACACGAAAAAATGGAGAACAACCTCCCCATTTTCCCAAATCCTTCCATTACTGAAACATAACTGCTCGTTCCCCCCCTCAGACAACTACTCTATTCCAACCTCCCAACAACCACCACAACTGTAATGCCAATATCAAAAGCCACAATCATCGCTAAATACCAAATAATATACGGAATACCCACATTTCCACAAACCCAAATAACCCCCTCAAGTTCCCGACCACCCAGAAATCCATCACCCAAAATGACCTCAAATTCAATACCACCCAGTCCCTAGTTGATCACTAGTTCACAGAGGTGTGAAACGCAATTTGTAGAAAACTTCACGGCCACTGTCCTCACCCCTCTCGACACTGCTGTCAATTTCGCGTCGCGGGCATCATCCGCGATGAATAATTCACCGAAGAAAACTCCACCACCAGCCTCCGACACAGATTCTGATGAGGTTCCTCTAACCCGACTGCGAAAAAGGAAATAGGAGATCTCACCATCTAACTAGGTTAAGGAAAGGCAAAGGAAAATGAAGATGAACACCCAAGCTCCACTAGTAACTAAAACTCCATCCATCATGACCAAGAACCCTAGCACACCTTCCCCAACCAAAATAACTCCAATGAAAGCCTATGCAACCACAACCGCTACCGCCATTGTGCCCAGCCCACGATACAAGCAAGTGGCCCACAAGACTTGTTGAACAAGGGAAGATGCTGAACCCTCCTCCCCTATCTCCGCACACAAAGGAAAATAACCCATGACCCTCACGCCAGAATCAGAAGACGAGTTTGAGGGTAGATATCCTAAAAGCATCTCCAATCCAGACAATCTGATCAAAGGTACAAAACTCACCCTTCAATCCCCTAATTTTGTTGGCTGGGTGAACTTTAATTCCAATGATATCTAGGAGAGACTGAAAAATGGATCAAAAATGGTGAGATTCTCCCCTGTGTTGTTTTTAACTATGAACAACTTCATAACCTAGGTGTGTCTACTAGGCTTAAGAAAACAATTAATGATTTGGGATGGGGACCAGTATTCTTTATGGTCAATGTTGTGCATACTGAGTTATGTTTGGAATTTTACACCACTTTGTAGGTAAATTTTGCTGCTTTAGATTGCAAGGGCTGAGAGAGACCTGATGCTTTTAAAGAAGGTGTCATAAACTTTAGATTGTGTTATCATTGGAAATATTTAAGCTTGCATGAATTTGATGTCCTATTAGGTTTTGCCCCTGATGGAAAAGAACTTCCTCCCTAGTACCCCTCGATCCACTATGACATTGCCAAGGACAGAGATGCCACTGGAGCCTTCAGATTCCTCACAGGAAATCCAAAGGCTCAATTCACCAAAACTTCCAAAGCACATGAGCTTTGTGACTCAGTCCTGAGGATCCTTCATAAGGTCCTCGCCTTCAATCTCTACGCCAAGACAAACATGTCTAGTGCCCTGTATAAAACTGAACTGTTTATTTTATGGTGCATGATTGCTGAACAAAAAACCAATCTAGGCTATTGGCTAGCTAAGCATTTTGCTGCTTCAAAGAACAAAATAATTTTAGGTAGCTTGATTACCATGGTTGCATGTAAATTCGGACGCCTCAATTATGCCACTGCCAAACTCCTAGAAGTAAATGCACATAAAATGCTTGATATCAAAGCCCTTGATCAAATGGGATTTTTCCATTTGGAGAAAGGAGTTGTTTGTTACAATACACGTCACACATCGAAGGCTGAGAGAATTTTTGCAGGAAACCACACAGGGCCATATTAGTTTGCACCCCTGAAGTTCTAGGCAAGACTAGAAAGCAGTGCAAAAAGAGTCGAGCCGACAACTGAGCATCAAATTGACCAAGATGCTGGTCTTGAGTAAGACCAACAACAGTAGGCAGATACTTCCCCTACACCAGAGCCCCTCAATGCATTATGTCAGAAATCCTGAATTCTACACACTAGAACAACCAGCTCCTCATAACCATGCAACAGACCATTCTGGAACTCCAACAAGACCAGAAAGCTACTTACACCATCATGACGAAATTCATCAATGGTCTCCGTAGCATGGAGTCAGCTGTATCAGGTCTCCAAGCTAAGCTTGACTCATGGGCAGAGTCTTCCTCTGACTCAGAGGCAAACCCCAACTAACCACCCCTAGGTTGTCTTTTCCCTTTTTCTTTTTATTTCTTTTGTTTTATTTTTGAGTCTTTGTGTTTTCACCCTTTTCTCATATTGAGGACAATGTGTCCGATAAATGTGGGGGAGGGGTAATTTGTTTGATTGAATTGTCTTGCATGTTATCTTTTCATGAGTTAGATTAAATTTTGGCAATTTACATGCCATTTTTAATTTTTTCTGCATGATTTTCCGTTGTTTTGTGTGTTTTTAAGAATCAGAACCCATCTGTCTTTGAACATCCTATTCTTTCACATAGGAAGCGAGAATGTTTTAATTTATGATTCCATACCATACTACCAAGGCAATTAATTGGGTTAACATTTCCAATACTTGTAAGAGTAAGACTCCTGGTACTCTTTAAACACCTTTTTTCTACATATATCCATGATTCGAGTGCCTAGTGCCAGAATTTTCAAGAGAATCATGTATAACTATTTTGCTCTACCCTGTGCACCTTTATGCATAGAACTGCCATAATGTAAAGATAAGCCATTAAATAAGAATAAATGCTTTAGTATCCCTGCCTCACCAAGCAGGAATATCTAGAGAACTAAGAATTTTAACTCAGCATATTAAAGAAAAGCATTCTGTCCTGGTGTTCCAGCCTCATTAAGTAGGAACATCTAGGAAACTACTAAAAAAAATGTCAAGAAATGTTGGTAAATTGCTAGGCTAAAAAATAATGGTAAAATATGAGAGAAGTTCATGTCGGAAAGGGAAACATGGGGAGTCAGAACAGTTTTGATGTGTTTCAATTGCAAGATTCTGCCACGAAGCACATGAGTTATGGCTATGTATGGGGAAAAGGCACCCTCGGGTCCCTATGGATATTATTTTCATTTGTCAGTCCTACTTTTTGAATTTGGTTCAATTGGGTCCTAACCGTTAGCTTCGTTATCCACCCCAGGTCCCTTCCGTCTAAATCGACGGTAACAGACGCTTTTTCCGTTAACTATCATTATTTTATTATTATTTCTGACACGTGTCAGTTTTATTATTTAATTAATTAAAAAATTCAGAAAAAAATATAATTAATTTTAAAAAATTTTAAAACAATGTAATTAATTTAAAAATTCAGAAAAATAATATAATTATTTTATTATCTAATTAATTTTAAAAAAAATAGTTTTATTATCTAATTAATTTTAAAAATTCAGAAAATAATATAATTATTTTAAAAAATTCAGAAATAATGTAATTAATTTAAAAATTAAGAAAAATATATAATTAACTTATAAAAAGTAATGTAATTCATTTAAAAATTCAGAAAAAAATATAATTAATTAAAAAATTCAGAAAAACAATGTAATTAATTTAAAAATTCAGAAAAATAATATAATTATTTTTTTCTTTTTTTCTTTTATTATCTCTTATTTCATTTATTTTCACTTCTCCTCCTTTTATCTTTTCTTCTTTCTATTTCTTTCTTTCTTTCCCTAGTCAAATGTAAATAATGTAAACAATGTAATTAATTTCATTTCATGTCCATACATAAAAAAATGAGGCACCTTTACATGGCCACTCATCTCGCCTACCACGCTCCACTGCCCAGATCGCCAACCAAACCCAACACCGTCTCCCTCTCTTCATCATCTCTCCTATGCTGCAAAAAGAAATCTTAATTTATGTTATTTTTTGAAATAATTAATAAAACTATTTTTGAGATATTTTTGAAAAGAGGAGGAGAAGTGAAAATAAAGGAAATAAGAGATAATAAAATTAAAAATTTAAAAATTAATTATATTATTTTTCTAAAATTTTAAATTAATTACATTATTTTTTATAAATTAATTACATTATTTTCCTGAGTTTATTTAACTAATTATATTTGTTTTTTGAGTTTATAAATTAATTAATTTTTTAATAAATTTTTAAATTATTTTCTGAACTTTTTAAATTAATTATATTATTTTCTGATTTTTTATAAATTAATTACATTGTTTTTAAATTTTTTAAAATTAATTATATTTTTTTCTGAATTTTTTAGTTAATTAAATAATAAAACTGACACGTGTCAGAAATAATAATAAAATAATGATAGTTAACGGAAAAAGCGCCCGTTACCGTCGATTTAGACGGAAGGGACCTAGGGTGGATAACGGAGCTAACGGTTAGGACCCAATTGAACCAAATTCGAAAAGTAGGACTGACTAAAATGAAAATAATATCCATAGGGACCCGAGGGTGTCTTTTCCCGCTATGTATGAATAGGATGTTTGGGGTGTTGGTTAGGCCTTAGTAATTTGGTCTTAGAGTCATAGATTGAATTGTTTGAGAATTCTATGTGATTGTATGAATGATTGACCACAAGTGTTTTCTGATTCTTACCTTTTTATTTGGTTTTGTTTTATTTTCGAGTCATTATGCTTGGGGCAAGCATGAGATAAGTGTGGGGGGGTTTGATTGAGCTTAATTATAGTGGTATTTACCACCTATTCTCTTGCAATTCCGAATGGTATGCTATTGATTTCTTTGGGAAACATTCGATTAATGCAGGAATTAGCTCTTGATAGGAGGAAAGCAAAAATGAAGATTCGCGCATGATTACAGGCGCCTTTTGGAGCAGCTGGTTCCCTTGATCAATATTCTGGACTAAGACAATAGAGTCTCTGTATTGGCCAAGATAATCTTGCTTGACCAATCCCTCACCTGCGGAACGAAATTCACGGAGCAGATAGCGAATCAAGATGCTGGCAGAAGATATCCCTACCCTGACGATTTAGAGCGTCAATCTCGGACTGATATGGATGCGTCCCGTTGATCTCATCCGATCTTATTTATTTTGTGAGGAGGAGAGCATTTAAAATACAATTCAATCTTAATTAGGATTTCCCTTAATTTCCATAATTAGCTACTTTCCTAGAAGAATAAATACCCTCTTTAGGGTTTAGAGCAAAGCATCGAGGATTATCACGGTGGCCGCTCCTAGTTTGAAACACTTCTTCGAGTTTTATCTTTCACATACTCTTGCTCCTTCGGCAACGAAGGATTTTTATCATCTTAATATATTATTATTTGCTTGCCATTATGAGTATGCGTAGCTAATCATTTTCTTCTTAGTAGAGGCGTTTGCAGCATGAGCATGAATATGCATAAGGCCAAATTGTTCTTATCAATCTCCATATCTGCATTTAATTGATTCCGCACTTATTTATAACATGTTTCTTTTTAGTATTAGACTTGATCACTCTAGGATTGAATAGATCTCGCAGTCATCATTCTTCGTAGTGTCTCGACCGTAAGCCTAAGAAGATCGAAGTAAATACCTATGCCCTATTGGGTGTATTCAGGAAACGGTAGGGGAAAAGGTTAATGAGATCCAGTCCCGATTGACACCCGCCGATACAAGTCTGGAGTTGTCTTCCCCTATTCTATCATCTGCCAACTCATTAGACCTTTTAACCAGCAAGGTGCTGATTGGTAAGGCATCACCTCTAAGCGTACCTGAGGTGGTGTTGATATAGGAGGGAAGCAGGGGTCATAAGCATACCTTGATCCTTTAGGAACTCTATGGATTGGAGATGAATATCCTTGCGTCGATGATCGCTTCTTATGTCTCATAGCTCGCCAGTCTCTACTAAGAAACTACTCTCATATCTGATCTCTATCTTTAAATCCGCCTTCTTGACCAAGATCACCATTCTTGGCCAAGACAGTTTTACTACTTTAATTACTTTTCCAGTTTTAGTCGTGACACAAACCCCCACTTTTCACCTAAGAGTTATCGCTAGCATTTACAAGCACACACAAGAATTGCACCTTAACTCTTTGTGGTTCGATCCTCTTACTGCTATCTACAAACTATTTGTTATTAGTAGCAAGTTGTAACTCTTAATTATTTTTGACGAGTTAAACGCCGGTCACCTCCGCTCTTCTTTCAAAAAAAGTGGTATTTTCTAGAAAATCCAGCTTGCAAAGCTGTTCTTGGAATTTTAACTGATGGGGAGGACCCCAGCTACCTCAACCACACCTTCATCACCCTTATCCCTAAAGTAGCCAAATCTTCTAAATGCTCATAGTTTCGCCCTATTAGCTTATGTAATGTCATTCTCAAATTGATCACCAAAGTACTTGCAAATCGTCTGAAGAAGATTCTACCAAGTATAGTGGTAGAAAATCAGAGTGCTTTTGTTCCAGGCAAACTCATTACAGATGCCCTGATTGCCTAGGAGATTTTCCATAGGATGAATACGAAAATTTCTGAATCAGGGTGGATGAGAGTCAAGTTGGATATGAGTAAGGCCTACAACAAAGTTGAGTGGATTTTTTTAGAGGCAATCATGTCCGTATAGGGTTTTCGTCTCGATGGACATCTCTGGTCATGCGATGTGTCATGATTGAATGCTTTTATCATGATTTTTGTGCATTCAATCCAGCTTATTTGGATGATTATTGCTGCTGCTAGTGATGATTTAATCCCATTTTTGCAGATCATGGACCCAAGGATCAATTGGAAGAAATGTGCATGGAAATCAACCATATGGGCCTGGAATCATAAAGCACACGTAACATGGGATTGGGCTGCCAAATGAAAGACGCGTCACGCGCCTTGAGCTTCCACTAGAAGCACCGTTGCTGCTGTTAAACTCTTGTAATAGCTTTAGCACTTCAATTTCAATTAGGAGATATCAAAACAATCTTTTTACTTTTCAATTTAGAATAAATCTAGAGATTTTACGAGATAAGGATTAGGTTGATCTTTTTAAGAGAACAACTTGGCAGAAGGAAGGTATCTCTTCTTCCTCATTTTTGCTTCTGCCACCATTGACGCTGCAACTCCTTTTCTTCTTTTACACTTTAATTAATTAATTCCAATTTCATGTGTTATTTCTTTAGTGATTTAATTATGTCTTGTTCTAGCTAAATTATTTGATTCCTGGTAAAGGCCATTGAGCCATGATTCTTCCTTTGTGAGATCAAATCTGTTCTTATTAAATTACAATTTTTTAATTTCTACTCTCTTTGATTTACGGTCAAAACTATTTGTGTTTGTTTTAAACCTGATCAATTTAGAATTAAGCATGTTTAGTTACAATCTTTCTTAGTAATTTTGGAGTCTACATTATTATCATGAATCTGAAGGCAACTAATTGATTTGCGAGTTGATTAGAAAAAAGAGTAGAATCTTACTTATAGGAGTAGAGTGTCTCTCTCCTAGGTTTGTGAAAGGTCTCTCCCTGCGTGTTCATCAATCACTTAATTAAATTCTATAGAGTGTCTCTTAGAATTTTTAAGGCTATTACGAATTTCCAATAGAGCGTCTCTTTGTTAATTTTGAGTAGGAGGAGAGCAGGAAACCTAGAGTGTCTCTGCTTTCTATAACCTTTCTATGAAAATTGGTTTTGAAAATACTTGTGTCGATGACCAATTGAATGAATTATGGTTTGATTAGAGTCTTTACCGGGAATTGCTTGTCGCTTGAGTTTAATCAATCTTCACCTATTTACTGTTTTTGTTTCTTTTATTTGTTTAAGTTATTGCAATATAAACACCCATTTTATTGGTATTTACTATGGTTACAAATTTTGGTCATTGAACAGGAATTAATTTAGTCGTGAAATCTCTGTGGAACGGTCTCTTTTTACCACTTTGTTGTAGTTTAATTCAATTTGTGCATGGTGAACTGTAGTATTTATTTTTGTTGGTCTCGGCAACCATCATGCCACATCGGTCTCTTACGCCATCCTTCTTAATGGGGCCCCTAGCCTCACTTTCCATTCAGAAAGGGGTCTCCAGCAGAGGGACCCTTTGTCCCCTTATCTGTTCCTACTATGTGCAGAAGGCCTTTCAGCGATGCTCCAAGCCACTGCTTTGGCTAATAGGATACATGGTTACAAGATCTGTCAGGGCAGCCTAGAGGTTAGCCATTTGTTCTATACGGATGATAATCTCATTTTTGCGAAGGCAAATGAGGATGAGGCAGGGGTCATCAGTTCAATTTTAAAGGAATATGAGGAGGCTTCTGGTCAGAAGGTCAATCTGGATAAATCAGAGATATACTTTAGCAAGAATGTAGGCCAAACGCGTGTAACAGAGAGATTAGGAATGGTGGGGATGGACTCCCATGAGAAGTATTTGGGACTTATAGTCTCTTTTGGTCGCGCTAAAAAGGGGATGTTCACATCGATTCGGGATAGGATATGTAAGAGATTAGGAGGGTGGAAAGAGAAGAAATAGTCCCAGGCAGGGAAGGAAGTGTTGATAAAGTCGGTCATCCAGTCCATACCAAGGTATATGATGAGCTACTTTGAAATCTCAATCTCCATCTATGAAGAGTTGGAAAAAGCTACAAGAAGATTCTAGGGTGGGGGGGAATCCGAATGAGCGCAAGATGCACTGGGTGTCGTGGGACAAATTATGTAGACCTAAGTAGGTGGGAAGCTTGGGTTTTAGAAAAGTAAGGGAAATTAACTTAGCGTTGCTTGCTAAACAAGGGTGACGACTGTATAAGTAACCTAACTCTTTGCTCTCCCAAATCTGAAAAGCTAGGTATTTTCCCCACTAAGACTTTCTGGATACAGGGGTGGGATCATGTCCTAGTTATGTTTGGTGTTGCATTCTGGCAAGTAGAAAAGTCCTTCAGAGAGGTTGTTTCTGGCGAGTGGGGAATGGAGAGCGGATACGGATTTGGAAGGTCATGTGGCTGCCAACGATTGCGAATGGAATGATCTCAATTCCTGTGTTGGGACTAGATGAGGAGGCAACAGTGGCTGAGCTAATTGACACAGACGCAAGGGTGGTAAAAGTAAACACAAACGCAGGGGTGATAAAGGTAAACACAGACGCAGCCGTCGTGAGGGGTGAGTTGGTTTTCTCAGGGGCCGTTTTCCTCCCTCATAGGACAGATGCGCAAACAGCGGAGGCCCTGGCGCTAAGAGACGCCATTACGCAGGCTAGGCAATGGGAGTGTGAAAAGATAATCATTGAGTCGGACTGCCTGCATAATATCTTAGCCCTAACTAATGGAGAATTCTCATTAAACTATACGGGATTGGTACTGGAGGAGGTGGCACGGCTAGCGCCTACGTTCCACAGTTGTTCTTTTACGCACACTAGACAAACTACATATATCCCAGCGCATTAGGCGATCACACTTTTTATACTTGTAAATGTAATTTAATCAGATTCCATGTCAGTCAAGGTGATCGCGCCTTTAAAAAAAAAAAATTCATCCTAGGAAAAGGAAACTATGAGTACTTATAAAATTCCATGTCAGTAGAGAGGAATACCACGACACTTCCAAACAAATTCAATATTTTTCACATTTTTTCTCCACAAAACATCTCTCATGATGATTTTGTCAATCAGACTTGTGTCCTATTCCTAATCCAAATTCTAGAAGTCCAAAAAAACAAACACATTACTGTTTACCACTTTGCCATCCCTAAAACTATGTCCCGAGCAACAAGCATGGCCACGGTAGTAGGCAGTGATGAGTTATCCACTTCCACAGCTCAAGTTTGGCCACGTGGCAAAGACCCAATAATCCTGGAACAATAACAACCTGAATAAGTAACTAGTTGGCATCACTTGCCTAACTTCTCTCACATCAAATGTGTTACATAATTCTCAGCAAACTTAACAGCTCTTTAGTGTTTTCCGGTCCTAATCCAAATTGCCTTCATCTCTTCTAATCTCATCTTATCTCTCATGTTGTAGCAAAAAAGGTATATATCAGTAAGTGCACTTTATCCACAATGTTACTTACTAATCAATGCTATAGCGGAGATTTGAATGCAAATTGTTTGTGTTCTTGATTTTGAGGTTGAAATGTTCTTATTTTGCTGGCATTTTCATGGTGAAGGATTAAGGGGTGTTTTGTTGGTTGGTTGGAGATTAATTGAATGAATAATTGGATTGGAACAAAAAAAGAAAAAAAAATGGAGAATACGTGTGATTTCTGTGGAGTTTCAAAGGCGATGACGTATTGTAAGCCAGACTCAGCAAAGTTGTGCTTGAACTGTGATGGTTGTGTGCATTCTGCCAATTTCTTATCGTGAAGGCACCTTCGTTCACTTGTTTGTGATTAGTGCTTTTCGCAGCCTGCATCATTCCGGTGTTTGGATGACAAGTTATCAATTTGTCAAGGCTGTGATTGGAATGGAAATGGATCAGGTTCAGGAATGGGGTATCGACTTCGGACTTTGAATTTTTATACAGGTTGCCATTCTTTGGCAGAGTTTTCAAAGATGTTGTCTTCTGTTCTTGAGGAGGACCCTTCTTCTTCCAGTGTATATGATCTGCACGGATGGGGACTGCTCGGTTCCGAACCAGCTGGAAGCCAGAATTGCATTAGCAAGACTTCCTTTGGTCTTGTTAGCAGTAGGTTGAATGAACTAGATCCTGGAGGTTCCAACTTCGAGCCCTGGATGGCTACACCTGTCATGATCCCACAGAATCAAAGCTGCATCCTTTGTCCTGGAGGTCAGCTTCCCATTTTGCCAGATGAGACTAACTTGCCAAAGGTAGTTAAAAATCTTTTGAAATTGATCTTCATCCTTCTTGAATGCTCACTAATCTATTCCTTTTATTTGGTGTTCCTGCGTTCTAGGCTTCTTCGAAGCTGAAGGACATTGCGCTTCCAGATTGCGAAGATGTATGTGAAGGTCTTAACACGGATGAACATCTTGAGCTGGAAGAAAATCATGTTAAACACTGAGAATTAATTGAAGAATCACCTTCTTTTCTTCTTCTTTTCGTTGTATCTCATCTTAGCCTTGACCCTGTGATTCCCATGGCGATTCACCAGGAAGAAACATTGGTGATAACCCACAGTCTTGGTATTCTACACCAGTACTGCTTTCTCCCATGACATTTGGTAGCGGAAGAGATATGCTCGAATTAACTTGTCGGGTAGCAGAAGTAAATCCTAGATTGATGTTTCTGCTGCAACTGGTGGGGTTCATAAATAAGCTGCAGTTGTATGAATTTTAATGTAAAATTAATTTTTTTCTATATTGTCTTCTTATTTATCTTTTTGTTAAGTTTATCTAAATATTTGTTATTTAGTGATGGATATAAATACTCTTAAGCATTTTTTCAATTTTTTGTTCAGCTCGCTTGCGTTCCCTTTAAAATACTCAAAAAAAAAATTAATTCGGAGGCGCTGCTCCCGCACCCCTTGAATACAAATCCTAAATCCGTCACTGATCTCGCCCTCCTAAACATCGAGAGTAGGATCTGCCACTGAAATAAGATATACCTCTCGCAAAGCCAGAGCAGATACGAGAAAGCGAGTGAAAGGTAGATTTGTAAAAGCTGGTGAAACATATGATTATGATCCTCTTCATGTCACGGGGGACGACGTAGAAGCAAGACAAGGGTCAAGTGTGTAATTGTAAGCTAATAAACATATGATTACTGAATTTAAAGCTGATCAAGATTAGAAGTAAAAGTAATAATTCCTTTTTTTCTTTATGGGTTGAATTCTGGAATAATAGAGTGTAAGATGATTGATCACTTGTGCTTTGGCCCATCATAATATGATTGATCCATTCATCTCATTCATGTCACTATATACCATAGATTTAAACTTAAGAGAGAATGAAGTGAAGCAATCTGTTTGTGGTTTGATTACTTTAGAGGAAATGTGACTAAACATGATTGGACATGCATGGAGATGGCTTTTCCTTCTCACTAACTAAACTGATCGAGCTTATAAATGGACAAGCAATCACTTCTTTTTTGCTGTATAGGTAGGGAAAACAAACTCGATTTGGAATAGTATATCTCGAGATCTAATAGTCCATAATAAATATATGATCTATTCAAAGATCAATTAAAAATTAGTAAAATCTGTATGACTCAAATTTGTAGTTAAAGATAACTATAAAAGGATATCACTAGATCGAGATATAAATTATTTGGGATAAATTTTGTTCAATATCTCTAGAGAATTAAGTACAATTCCTAAAGAAATAGCATCACAAAACAAAATACTGTACAAAAGTGTTCTAACATAAACTTTTTATTATACATTTTCACTATGCTAAAGAGGGGATTTTAACTTGGGTGTCAGTGAATCTACCTGAATGAACCTCCCTAGAGTTTCTAGGGGTGAAGGAGTTCATTTTCCCAAACAACACCAAGTTAGCAATCCTTAGTTTGGAAGTATCATATGGCACCTTTTGTAGGGAAGGAAGGAATACCCATATCCTTTTTTTCTTGAAAAATGATAATGCATCTACCCACTAAAGAATCACAATGAAAGCAACACCAAGCCAATGATAATTTTTGAATTCAAACATAACAACAATAATACATAATAAATATTGGCTAAATGACAATTTTGTCCTTTAGCTCTTCAAAATTGTTTAATCGCATCTCTCACTTCAGTAAACAACATGAAAAGTCTCTTAACTCTTGCTGTTTGTTTAAGGTAGTCATTTTTCATTAAATGTGCCCATGTGGCACAAACGGTGTTAACATCCCATTATAATAATACTTTACATGACACATCATATGCCACCTAAGATGTGTGCATTCACACGTCGGATTGGGGTGGCTCCCACCACTGCTTATAGCAGACGATCCTATCTTCAAAAATTCGAATCCCTTCTCAAAATAAATTAAAGATGTATAACCTCTTTTAAAAATTCAAATTCCCTAAACCAAATATTACCCACAATTGTGTAAGAAAATTAAAAAATAAAAATTTAAAGAGGGGTACTGAAAGATGTTGTATTATCTATAGAAATACAAGCTTTTTTGACAAAATAAATTGATCACTTGTTGATTGAGCTTAATTTGTGGTAATTTTACCATCTTTTTTAATGCATTGAAGAGCAAATGGAGAAAAAGGAGCAGAAAAGAGTCACTTCTGGGCAGAATGGAACAAACACCTCTCTTGACCACCTTCTTAACCACTCTTTCGACCAAGAGGAGCTATCTAGACGAGCAGAAGAATTCAACCTTTCCGAACGATACTTGCAGAAGAAGTCTACATCGATTACGATTCTTGTTTCCACCCGAAGAAGAGTCGAAGTGGCATCCTTCCTTCTTTATCTCGGCTTCTTAGACTTCTATTCGGAGAGGAAGAGTGATTAGATACAATTAGAGTTTAATTAGAATTTATTTATTTATTTTTAAAAATATTATTGGGAGAGGAAACTATATATAATCTCCCTAGGTTATTAAGAAGGGGACTTCGACTTTTGATCTTCATCCCTTCTCTGGTTTTCGACTTCTAATTTCTATCCAGAATTCTTGCTCCTTTGTTTCTTCACGGAAACGGAGGATTTTTATTTATGCTAAAATATCTTTTGTTTTCTTTCAACATGAGTATGAGTGGCTAAATAAATCATTCTTAGTAGAAGCGTTAAGCATGAACATGAGCACGCATAAGGCCTAATTGTTCCTTATTAATCTTTAAATCTACATTTAACTGATCTCATAATAATTGTATTTCGTTTTCCCTTTGATTTTAGATCTGGCTAGTCTAGAGTTGATTTGACTCCGCAATTATCATTCCTCTTGGTTACGTCAACCCATCGTGGGCCATTTACGGACTAAGAGGAAGTAGACAAACTAGCGCTGAAGGATTTACCACAAACTAGCTCTGAGTAAGCTAGTGTGAAAGGTTAACCTGATTTAGTCCTAATTGACAACCGAGGATACTAGGTTTGGAGTTGTCTTCCCCTAATCGATCATCAGCCAACTTAGTAAACCCTTTAACCAGCAAGGTGTTAGTTGGTTAGGAATCATCTATAAGCGTACCTGAGGTGGTTTTGTTATAGGAGAGAAGCAGGGGTCATAAGCGTACCTTGATCCTATAGTAATTCTGTAGATTGAAGATGAGTACCCCTACGTCAATGATTGCTATTCATATCTCATCACTTGCTAGCTTCTACTAGGAATTTCTTTCATCTGATTATTTCGTTCTTGATCTGTGTCTTGACCAAGAATCTTATTCTTGGCCTGGATTGTTTACTTGCTTTATTTTATTTTCAGTCTTTAGTTTTAAACAAAATCCCCCTAATTTCACCTAAGTGTTACTACTGGTCTTTACAAGAACTCACTAAAATTACTCCATTACTCTCTGTGGATCGAATCTCTTACTTGCTATTTACAATTAAACTTGTTCTTAGTAGTGAGTTGTATTTATTAATTATTTTTTACGGATTGGACACTCATCAAATTTTGGCGCCGTTACAGAGGAGTACAGTTCACTGATCTTTGTGTTTTCTTGTTCATGACCAGGTCCTCGTGCAAGGAATTAATACCTTTCAATCCGGAGCTGACCAGAGCAGAGATAGAAAACAGAAGGAAAGCCAAAAGAAAGCGATTGATACCAACGAACACTACACCAAGTTCATCAAAGAACTGTCATCTTGATCAAGAACATCCTCTTGACTAAGAAGTAGACCAAGAAGAACCCAATCCAAGAATAGACATGGAACAACCAGTTGAGCAGACTCTTAGGGAGTTAAACCAAGGAGCAGAACATACCACTTATTCATGTATTGATCTACCACCAGTAGATCATGATTGGGCCATCAAGACCAACATTATCCACAACCTGAAGAAATTACATGGGCATTCCAATGAAAATCCTTATATTCATCTAAGGAATTTCATTTGGAATATGATGCACTCAAGCCTAGAGAAGTTCCTATTGAGAGATCTAAGCTAAAAGCTTTCTCATGGTCATTGGAGGACTCGGCAAAAAACTGGTTCTACAGTTTACCTCAAAACACTATCAACACATGGGCCCAAATGTCAACAACCTTTTTGAACAAATATTGGAATGCAAGCAAGGCTGGAGTAGCCAGGAAGAATCTCGTTTCCATTCAGCAGAGAGGAAACGAGAGCTTTGGAGAATACTACCAGAAGTTCAAAGATCTTCAAGATATATGTCCAACTCATGGAGTGACTGATCAAGCTTTGATTCAGTACTTCTATGACGGGATGAGCCAGAAGGACAGAGAGAGAGTTGATGCAGCAACTGGAGGAGCTTTCCAAGATCAAAATTTCACTCGAGCTAAAATATTGCTTCAAACTATGGCTAAAAATTACCATAACAATAGCTCTGCAGAGCGATCTAACCATATCTCTTCTTTGAATTCAATTACCTTAGAACATCATCTTTCCAATATTTCTAACTTCATGCAAAATCTTTCTACGGGTGTTCAAGGCCAAGAAACCAACGAAGGCACAATTGTGAGTGTTTGCGGGATATGTTGCCAAGCTGATCATCATACTAATCAATATTCCATGTTGGAACCAACAACACCAAAGGAGATCACTGCTCAAGTGAACGTTGCTTATGGCTACAACCAAAACCAGTAGAACAAATATCCTCCCAACAGCAATCCATACTCCAATGTGTATAACCCATGATGGAGAAATCATCCTAATTTCAGTTGGGCCCAGAATCAGCCATAGAACAATCAAACTCTTCCAAACCAATCACAACAACCACCATTCAACCTTAAAAACTTCGTCCCTAGACTATCCCAAGACCAAACTAATGCACCCCTTTAATTACCAACACCTCCGAAGCAGTTAGAAATAACTGGTCCTACTCAAGAGGAAAACCTGAGCAAGCTAATTGCCATGATGATAGATATGCATAAGCAAATTAACATATTGCTGGAGAGTAACATGAATCAGCAAGGGAGATTGCCTGCCATCATAGTAGATAATCCCAAGCACAATGTGAGTGCGATTAGTTTGAGGAGTGGTGTATATCTACCAGAAAGAAAAGAGATGATGGCATGTGAGCGAGAATTGAAGTATAAGATGCCAGAATAGATAGTAGAGGACGAAGAAGAGGAGTTGGCTGAAGTCAAAATTATCTTAGCAGCCGAAGAAACCTTCCTAGTGAAGGAAGAGGCTAGGAAAGAAGAGGAGGCCAAGAAAGCAGTGGAAGCTGAACTTCAGAAAGAAAAATGGGAGAACGCTCCTCCACCCTTTCCACTAAGGCCTGCAAAGACTAAAAGGGAGAAAGAGGAAAAGGAATTTATGGACATATCTAAAAAAGTGGCAATTAACATACCTATCTTAATTATGCTAAATTCCTTAAAGGTTTATATTCTAACAAGAAGAAACTTGCAGGAGTTGAACAGGTTAGCTTGACCAAGAATGTTTCCTTAGTGTTTCAGTCTAGGCTGCCAGAGAAGTGCATAGATCAAGGAATCTTCTATATTCCATCCAAGATAGGCAACAAGAAAACTGAGAAGGCCTTGTGTGACTTGGGAGCGGGTATAAATGTTTTGCCACTGGCAAAGTATGAAAGGTTGAACATAAGAACTATGAAGGAGACTAGAGTAGTCATTCAGTTTGTCGATCGATCCATGTTCTTGTCGAAGTTGACGATTTCATCTACCCTATGGACTTCAACATCGTCGACATGAACATGGATCTCTCTTCAAACACGACTGATGTTCTCTTGGGTAGGCCTTTTCTAAGGACTGTAAGGGCTTTGATTGATGTGTATAATGGTTGTCTTTCTTTAGAACATGATGGGCAAATAATTAAATTTAATATGTATGATGCCATCAAAAACCCAAGCGAGATACATAGCTTGAACTTCATAGATGTTTATGAATCACTTGCTAATGAAGTTTATGAACTTAATGAGACTAACCCACTTGATTTTGCTCTTAGCAAGGGAATAGAAGGAGAAAAACTAGAAAAGATAAAAGAGGAGCTCGTCATTGGCAATGACCTCTTGGAAACTATGGATGAGCTCAGTGTTTTAGGACCTTTTATTTGATAGAAATATCAGTTTTGAGCTTCCACAAGTTTATAACAAACTCTTACCTTACATTGTGCAAGCACCAGAAATTGAACTCAAAGCACTGCCGAACCACCTTATACACCTGTTTCTTGGCCAAGAAGCCACCCTCCCCATGATAATTTTTAGCAAATTATCTAAGGAGGAAGAGAAGCTGGTGGAATTGCTAAATGAGCACAAAGAAGCAATTGGGTGGATGATTGCAGATATCAAAGGGATATCACCAACCTTCTGCACCCATAAAATTCACACACAAGAGGACAAGAAGACGATTCGACAACCACAAAGGAGGCTCAATCCTCCTAAGATGGAAGTTGTTAAGAAAGAAGTCCTCAAGTTGTTGGATGCAAGAGTCATTTATCCGATCTCTAATAGTGACTGGGTTTCTCCTGTGCAGGTAGTTCCAAAGAAGACAGAAATTACTGTGGTAGAAAGTGAGAATGGCAGACATGTACCAACGAGGGTACAAAATGGATGGAGGGTCTGCATTGACTACAGACGCCTCAATAATATGACTAGAAAAGATCATTTTCCCTTGCCTTTTATTGATCAAATGCTTAAAAGGATAGCAGGTAAATCTCATTATTATTTTCTTGATGGTTACTTAGGATTTCACCAAATTCCTATGGCTCCTAAGGATCAAGAGAAAACAAACTTTACTTCTCCTTTTGGAATATTTGCTTATAAAAGGATGCCATTTGGCTTATGTAATGCCCCTGCTACATTTCAAAGATGCATGGTTAACATATTTTCTAATTTTTTAGAAAAAAACATCGAAGTTTTCATGGATGATTTCACATTGCATGGAGATTCTTTTGATCACTGCCTTAAAAACTTAGAAGTTATTTTGAAAAGATGCATTGAGACTAACATGGTTTTAAACTTTGAAAAAAGTCATTTCATGATTGATAATGGCATCGTTCTTGGCCATGTAATCTTCCAAGAGGGAATTAAGGTAGACCAGGCAAAGATTGATATCATTAAGAATCTTCCTTACCCCTCTTCTGTTAAAGAGGTTC
This sequence comes from Viola odorata, assembly GCA_963691705.1. Classification (NCBI taxonomy): domain Eukaryota; kingdom Viridiplantae; phylum Streptophyta; class Magnoliopsida; order Malpighiales; family Violaceae; genus Viola; species Viola odorata. The sequence continues at coordinate 43,792,945 of OY829538.1, forward strand.
GTTCTTTTTTTAGACATGCAGGGTTTTACAGGCGCTATATCAAGGACTTCTCCAAGGTGGAAGAACCCATGTACAAACTTCTCCAAAAAGAAGTTGAGTTCGATTTTGATGACGCTTGCAAGGAAGATTTTGACAACCTGAAGGAAAAACTTACTACTGCTCATGTGATTCAGCCACCAGACGGAAGCTTGCCGTTAAAAATCATGTGTGATGCTAGCAACTCGGCAGTAAGAGCAGTACTTGGCCAAAGGAAAGGGAAAGAATCACATGTGATCTACTATGTATCCAAGATGTTGGATGATGCTAAAAAAAACTACACCACAACAGAGAAGGAGCTATTTGCTGTTATATTTGCTCTTGATAAATTTAGATCTTATTTATTGGGAACTAAAGTTATCATTTTCTCTGACCATATAGCGTTGAAGTTTCTCTTGACCAAGAAAGAGGCCAGGCCTCGACTGATTAGATGGGTGTTATTGCTCCAATAATTTGACATCGAAATCAGGGACAAGAAAGGACGAGAGAACCTAGTCGCTGACCACCTGAGAAGGGTTACCAGTGAAGAGTCAAAACCAGTGGTGGATGAATTTCCAAATGAATATTTGTTCCTTATAAGAGGAGTAAAACCATGGTATTCTAACATTGCAAACTACTTAGCCAAAGGTAAGTATTATGGTGAGCTTACTGCCTCTGAGAAAGCTAAGATAAGGAAGGATTCCAGACACTATCTGTGGGATGAACCATATATGTGGAGAATAGGTATTGATCAACTATTAAGGAGATGTGCACAACTTGATGAAATTCCTTCTATTTTGAACTGTTGTTATACTTCTCCTAGTGGTGGACATTTTGGTGGGAAGAAAACTACTTATAAGGTTTTAGAAGCAAGTTTCTATTGGCCCACTTTGTTTGATGATAGTCTTAAGTTTTGTCAATCATGTGTTGAATGCCAAAAAAATAGGGAATATAAGTGCTAGAAATCAAATGCCAATGAACACAATTTTGTCTTGTGAGATATTTGATCTATGGGGCATTGATTTCATGGGACCGTTCCCTAACTTAGGAGGTAATTTCTATATACTTTTGGTTGTTGATTATGTTTCCAAATGGGTAGAAGTAAGGGCCACACGAACCGACGATGCTAGAACTGTTATTTATTTTTTCAAAACTAACATCGTGAGTAGGTTTCGAGTTCCTCGAGGGATCGTTAGTGATCGAGGAACCCAATTTTGTAATAGGATAGTTGGAGCTTTACTTAAGAGGTATGGCATCACGTATCGAAAGTCTACTGCCTACCGCCCACAGACAAATGGCCAAGCGGAGATATCAAACAAGCAAGTGAAATCCATCTTGACCAATTTAGATTTAGACTTGAGTAGACATTATCATTCTTTAAGGCTTTAGGTAAACAACAAATAAAGCTAAGAAGATAAGTAGACACCAGTAGTGCGTAGGAGTCTACTTCGATCTCCTTGGTTGATAATCCACAACCAAGGAGAATGACTGTTGTATTACCTGTTCAATTCTAGATTAGCTAGTTCTGAAACCAAACAGAAAACAAAATAACAAATTAAGTGCGAGATCAATTAAATGCAAATAAAAAGATTAATAAGAATGATTAGATCTCATGCATATTCATGCTCATGCCTTATTGCCTCTACTAAGAAAATGGTGTTTAGCTACTCATACACATAATTAGAAAACAAAATAACAATGTATTAAAAATGGTGGAATATCCGTCGTTTCTGAAGGAGCAAAAATGTATGTGAAAATGTATTGGAGATCCAAAATCAGAGAAGGAGCCTTCTCCTCTCAAAACCCTAGGAAGAGTATATAAAGTTCTCTCTTCCTAGAAAATAGGCAGGGAAAAGGGAAATTAAAATCCTAATTAATTTAAATTGTATTTGATTGCTCTCGTCCTCACAAGGAAATAAATCCGATCAGGATCAGCAGAGCGTATCCTCAATCCGTTCGTAATCAACACTCCAATCATTAGGGATTCGATCCGCTATTTTCTCCGAAGATATCTCCAGGTGAGGCGCGGCCAGGCGAGTCTGTGTTGGTCCAGATGGATGTTTTGATCAAGAAGGCTACGTTTATTTAGACTACTCTGATTCTACCCAATCATTCCCAATTCTTCTCCTTTTATGCCCACTGCCTCTTTTAGGCTGCCTCCTGCAATATTGAAATGATTCATACCAAAATTAATATCATACCATTCAAAATCGGGGGAAATAAAGTGGTGAAATCCACTATAATTAAAGCTCAACCTCCCCCCCCCCCCCCCCTCCCCCCCACACACACACGGACTTATGCTTGCCCCCAAGCATACTGACTCTAAAATAAAACAAAAGCACACATAAAAAGATAAGAATCAGAGAACACTCATTATCAACCATTCGTCCAATCATGTAGGGTGCTCAAACAATTTATTCTATGGCTCTCAAGCCGTATTACTAAGGCCTAACCAATACCCTAAACATCTTGTATATACAAAGTCATAACTTAGGTATTTTGTGACAAAATCTTGCAATTATATCATGAGAAAACTGTTCAGTCTTCCTATGTTTCCCTTCCTCACATGAACTACTCTTATATTTACCATTGTTTTTTAGCGTAGCAATTTACCAGCATTTCTTGCCATTTCATGAGTAGTTTCCTGGATGTTCCTACTTGATGAGGCGAGAACACCAGGACAGAATGCTTTCTATAATATGCTGATGTAAAATTCTTAGTTCTCTAGATATTTCTGCTTAGTGAGGTAGGGATACTAAAGCATTTATTCTTATTAAATGGCTCATCTTTGAATTTTTCGTATGACAGTTCTATGCATAAAGGTGCACAAGGTAGGACAAAATAGTTATGCGTGGTTCTTCTTGTAGGTTTTGTTACTAGACACTTAGGTTATGGATCTATGTACATAAGGGATGTTTAAAGAGTACCAGGAATCGTACTCTTATAGGTATTGGAAATGTCAACCCAATTACTTGCCCTAGTAATATGGTATGAAGTCATAAAATAAAGCATTTTTACTCCCTAAGTGGGTGATCAGAATGTTTAAAGGCAGGTTGGGTTCTGATTCTTGAAAACACGCAAAACATGCAATCTATCTAAAAACACAGAAAAAATCAAAAGAAAAATCATGCAAAAAAAATTTAAAGGTCCTAAAAATTACTAAAAAATCATGCAAAAATAATTAAAATACTCAAAACAAGCAAGTTGCCTCCCCCCCCCCCCCACACTTATCAGACACATTGTCCTCAATGTGTAAAGGCAAGACAGACGGACATGCAATGACATTAAAAATAAAAAAAAAGACTAATATATACAAAATAGAGAAAAGAAGGATGTGACCTGGGGGTATTTAATCAGACTCTGCGTCTAAAGGGTGGTCTTTGCGGGGCAGGTCCCGAGGGCATGGGAGGGACTAGGGCGTGTTCCTCGTCTAACTTTTTGTGCAGATTCAGAGGTGAGTCAACGAGGTTCTGGCTCATGATGAAAGATTGGTCCTGAGAGTCCTTAATGGCCTGCAAGATGGAGTTTGTTTTCCTCTACTTGGCAAGGAAGGCAGTTGCTGCCCCTTGGGGAAGAGCTGGGGCTTCTTCTGCCAATCTATTTTCTTCATGTTCCCCTAGACTTATCTTAAGGGGTGATAGTCGAAAGGGCTCTGTAGAGTTGTTAAAAATCCTTTGCTCATTCGGCGTAACTCCTTCATTATAACAAAAAACACCTTTCTCCAAATGGAAGAATCCCATTCGGTCAAGGGCGATCAGATCAAGTACTCCTTTTATTGGGCATTCGTTCAGTTTTATGGCCGTATTTATTTTTCCAGTTTTATAGGCCAAAGTGGTTAAAATGTATCCCAAGATCATGCCTTGTTTGAAGGTGGAATGGTGGACTTCTCTAGCCATCCAATAGCCAGGACTTACCTTCACACCATTGTGTAGGCATTAGAGAATGAAAAGTTCATCTCTGGATAAGTTTCCTGATTGGTCTTGCCGAAAGGTTAACGACGAGGATTCTATGGAGGAAGCTGAGGGCTGGATCACAAAGCTTGGAGGCTTTGGACAAGGCAGTAAAAATAGTTGTGGGATCATTAGTTAAAGTCTTGTAGACTTCGGTTGCATCCCAACCATCAGGAATCTCATAAAAAGTACGAGAATACCAGCTAGGCTGGTCTTTGTGGTTGTGCACAAATCCTAGAAGCACATCAAAATCATGCAGGCTTAGCTGGTGCCAAATTCCATACAATCTAAATTTAATTACATTGCCTGCATAGATGTTGGGTCGAGTATTGAATTTCAAATAAAGGGCATGTGCATTAAACCAGAAGCTGGCATTAAATTCCAAACACAGTTCATAGTATATAGGTTGTACGGGGAAGAAAAGTAATTCCCACCCAATTTTCTCAACCATTACCTTTACCCTAGTGTGCAATCCTAAGCGATATGTTAAATTGTCATCCATGATAAGGCAAAGTCCGATTGAACAGTTGTTCAAATGATAAGCAAGTCTGTAACTAAAATGATTTGCATTGAATTCTAGCCACCCCCCATATTGGGAGGTATAAGGAAGGAGTGGAATGTTACCTGAGCTAGATTTCGTAAGAGGCTTCAGCTAGCAGCGAGATTCAAGTATTTCCATAGGTGCTTTTCCTTCTCTGTGCCTTTGGTCGAGGGAGGAGGAAGATCCGGCGACAACGGTTGTTGTTGTGGAGGTGATTATAGGGGCTAGAGTGTTGGACACTCGAATGGGTGTATTGGCCAAGATAGATGCTACCCTGGTCAAGCAGGGCTGTGGGAAGTCCATATTATTGGCGATGCGCCTCTCCACAACTGCACGAATTTCTTGGGACACTAGTGTCCGTATGGTTGACTGTTCTTCGCCGATTGATGGTTGCTTGGCTGGAAGGGGACCCAACATGCCTTTTTTGGTCACTTTTATTTCCACTGTAGGGATTGGGGTTTGGGAAATTGAACTGCTAGGGTTGCCTCTTGTCACCCGGGTTATTATTTCAAGAGGGGCCAGGGGGCGGTCAGATGGAGGAGTGGAGAAAGACGAGTTGGATCCTGCCATTGCGGACTGTATTGAAGTTTGGGTTGTAAGAGGTGAGAGGTTGCTGAAGAGTTTTGAGTGTTTGAGGGTTGTGGAAGTGGTAGGGTTTTATTTTCTGTCTCCCTTTCCTTTTATACTTTTTGCGGGGTGTTCATCAAAAACTACCTTTCTTGACCAAGAAGGGTTTTCTTTCTTGACCAAGGCGGGTGTTCTTTGCTCCATAGATATTCTTGGTGCAATGTTCAGTGCCTGCACAAGAAAAGGTAATAATTCATTGTTAGCTCTTAGAATTTCAGTACGATTGGATAAAGTTTTTAAGACATTGAGCTCATCTATATTTTCCAGATTATCACCGTGCATAAAAAGCTCCTTTCTCAACCTGGTTAAAATTTCCTTGCTAAGAGAGGAATAAAACGGGTCAATCTCATAATTTTTATCAGTAGGGGGCTCATAAGCATCTATATAGTTCAAACTATATACCTCGTAAGGGTGTGTGGCCTTATCATACATACTAAATTTAACAACTTGACCACAATATTCAAAAGAGAGAGAATCGTTATAGACATCAATCAAGGCTCTAACAGTTATTAGGAAAGGTCTGCCCAAAAGGACATTAGTGGAGTTTGTAGATAAATTCATATTCATGTCAACAATATAAAAATCAATGGGGTAAATGAAATTATCAACTTGAACAAGAATATTTTCAACAACTCCCTTGGGGTAGATTATCGATCGGTCGGCGAGTTGGATGACCACTTTGGTATCCTTCAAAATTCCTATGCCTAGTTTTTCGTATTCTTCCAAGGACAAAATATTGATTCCAGCTCCCAAATCGCATAAGGCTTTTTCAATTTTTTTGTTTCCTATCTTGTAGGGATGTTGAATGTCCCTTGGTCCGAGCATTTCTCTGGAAGTTTTGACTGAGATATTGAGGAGACATTCCTGGTAAGGATTTTCTATTCGTCACCTGCAAGTTTCTTCTCGTTAGAACATAAATTTTCAAGGAATTTTGCATGACATGGAACTTTTGTAACTAAATCAATCATAGGCATGTTGATTTCCATTTTTTTAAAGATATCCATAAATTCCTTTTCTTCTTCTTTCTCTTCTGGAGACACGAGAGAAACGTCTTCATCAATCTTTTTCTTTTATTCAGCGGCTTCCTATATCTCTTGTTTGGCGTAGAAGGTGTCGTCCTTCGTTGTTGGAATTTCTTTTACTTCTTCCAATTCTTCTTCAACCTATTTATGTGGTGTGGATTTGTACCTCCTCAAGGATTCCATTGCTTTCTCCCAATTCTTATTGATTGGCTTCTCTTGCTTTTCCTCATGTTCTGTCGTCTGTTTCTTTCAAGGTAGATCTATATTGCTCCTCAAACTGATCGAGCTGACATTATAAATGGGGTTGCTCATCACAGAAGGGGGCGATAACTCTTGTTGATTAAGACAGCGGTTCTCCGTCAATCGGCTGAGGTGTTTCTGAATTTCTACCAAGGTGGCTGCTAAGGTTGCTTGCATATTTGCTTGGGCAGCTTCGTTAGCTTTGAGAGTGGTCAGGGTATCTTCAATAAAATATCTTCTTATGGGTACCTGTAGTAGTGTATTGTTTTTATTGTTTCTGGGCTCATGCTTGATCCAACCTTGGTTGCGTTTCTGCCCTGATAAACCTGTAGAAAGATTTTTTATGAAATTAGTAATTACAGCAACTTGATGTTCTAATCTATTTGAATGTAAAAAAAGGAGTAAGAGTAGTGTGATCTGCTGAGCTATTGTTATGACAATTTTCAGCCATGGTTTGAAGTATTAATTTAGCTCGGGTTGGAGTTAGGTCTTGTAAAGATCCTTCGGCGGCTGTATCGGCTCTTTCTCTGTCCTTCGGGCTCATCCCATCGTAGAAGTATTGAATTATAGCATGATCTACCACTCCATGGGTTGGTGGAGTTCGTTGAATCTCTGGTAATACTTTCCATAATTTTCGCTCATTCGTTGCTCACCTGACACTAGGTTTTTTCTGGCTGTTGCGGCTTTGTTTGCATTCCATTATTTGCTCAAAAAGGTTGCTGACATCTGAGCCCAAGTACTTATAGTGTTGTGGGGCAAACTATGGAACCAGTTCTTTGTTGAATCTTCCAATGACCATTAGAAAGCTCGTAGCTTTTCCCACTCAATGGGAACATCTGTAGGTTTGAGGGTGTCGCATTCCAAGTGTAGATTCCTTATATGGATGTAGGGACTTTCATTGGAATGACCATGAAACATTTTCAAGTTGTGGATAATGTCGGTCTTGATGGTCTAGTCGTGATCCATCGGTGGTAAAATGAGACAGGAATAGCCCTCTTGCTCTGATCCCTGGTTCAGCTCCCTTAGAGTTTGCTCGATGGGCGAATCCATGGATTCGATACCTGGTCATAGAATAATTAAACACAAAGATTAGTATTTGTTTGCTCCCCAGCAACGGCGCCAAAATTTAACTGAGCGTCGAACTTGTCAAAAATAAATGAGAATTACATTTCGCTACTAAGAACAAATTGCTTGTAGATAGTAGTAAGAGGATCGAACCACAGAGAGCAATGGTATAATTCTTTATGTGAAGTTATGATGACCAAATAACACTTAGGTGAAATGTGGGTGTTTGTGACAGAAATAAAATTGAAAAGTAAATAGAGCGTGCACTGTTCTTGGCCAAGAATGAGATTCATGATCAAGAAGATTAATTCGGGAGTAGAGATCTAGTATGAGAGGAATTCCTAGTAGAGGCTGGCAGCTATTAGACAAGATATACAATCATTGATGCAGAGATGTTCATCTTCAATCCACAGAGTTGCTATAGGATCAAGGTACGCTATGACCTCTGCCTCCCTCCTATATCAACACCACCTCAGGTGCGCTTAGAGATGATGCCTTACCAATCAGCACATTGCTGGTTACCGAGTTGGCAGCTGGCTTGAGTCAATTACACCTCTGCGGTGCGTTCGTCCTCAATGGTTTAGGGGAAGACAACTCCAAACTAGCATCCTCGGTCGTCAATCGGGACTGGATCTGATTAACCTTTCTCCCTACCATTTCCTGGATACACCTAGTGGCACGTAGGAGTCTACTTAGATCTCTTTGGTCGATAATCCACAACCAAGGAGAATGACTGTTGCATTACCTGTTCAATTCTAGATTAGCTACTTCTAAAATCAAACAGAAAACACGTTAAGATTAAGTGCGGGATCAATTAAATGCAGATAAAATGATTAATAAGAATGATTAGATCTTATGTATATTCATGCTCATGCCTTATTGCCTCTACTAAGAAAAGGGTGTCATACACATAATTAGAAAATAAAATAACAGTGTAATAAAAATGGTGGAATATCCTTCGTTTCCGAAGGAGCAAAAATGTATGTGAAAATGTATCAGAGATCCAAAATCAGAGAAGTAGCCTCCTCCTCTCAAAACCCTAGGAAGAGTATATAAAGTTCTCTCTTCCTAGAAAATAGGCGGGGAAAAGGGAAATTAAAATCCAAATTAATTTAAATTGTAATTGATTGCTCTCGTCCTCACAAGAAAATAATTCCGATCAGGATCAGCAGGGCGTATCCTCAATCCATCCACAATCAACGCTCCAATCATTAGGGATTTGATCCGCTATTTGCTCCGAAGATATCTCCAGGTGAGGCGCGACCAGGCGAGACTGTCTTGGTCTAGATGGATGTCTTGATCCAAAAGGCTGCCTTTATTCAGTCTACTCTGATTCTACCCAGTCATACCCGATTCTTCTCTTTTTCTGCCCACTGCCTCTTTTATGCTGCCTCCTGCAATATTCGAATGATTCGTACCAAAATTAATAGCATACCATTCAAAATCGCGGGAAATAAAGTGGTGAAATCCACTACAATTAAGGCTCAATAAACTCCCCATTGGCCTTTTTCACTTAGATGACATTTGCTAGCCATCGGGGATGTTGGACTTCATGAATTAATCCTGCTTGAAGGAGTTTGGAGACGTGATTTTTTATCACTTTTGGTCTGTCGTTGGCAAAGTTCGTTGCTTCTGATGAACAAGTTTATGGTCGGGTCAACACTAAGGGAATGAGTCATAATTTTCAGATCGATGCCTACCATGTCGTCAGCAGTCCATGCAAGTGTGTAAGCGTTGGAGATAAGAAAAACGGTCAATTGGGCTTGAATTTTGGCAAGAGTTGTAGCACCCATGAACACCATATTGGATTCGTCATTCGGCTCTAGCAATACATAAAATTTGGTATCAATTGGTTCCATTGGTTGAGATTTCTCTTATACCAAATCAACTCGAACATCTAAGAGTTGCATAGAAATAGCCTTCCCTTTTAACATGTTCACATAACACCGATGAGCAACCTCCTAGTCACCTCTAGCGACACCAATGCCTTTCTTTGTTGGAAATTTCATGCACAAGTGGTAGGTAGACATAATAATGGAAATTTCATGGAATTCAATGTCGGTTGACCAATGATGGCATTATACGACGTTGGGACCATTACCACGTAATACTCAATCCACATTGTAACTATGCAATCATCGTCGTCTCCTATGATTATGGGTAAGGTTATCATTCCTTCTAGCATTATGGAACTGTTAGTGAAGCCATACAGAGGAGATTTTGTTGGAGTTAGAATGTCTTTGCTCAGTCCCAACTTGACGAAAGCGTCATACATAAGAACATTGGTTGCACTACCTCTATTGACCAAAATTCTTTTGACGAAGAAATTGCCCACGATAGCAGTAATGATAATAGCATCATCATGTCGTGTTGACATATTTTGTAAATCTTCTGGCCTAACATTTATGTCACTGTAGTGTTGTTCTCGTTTCGCAGGAATTGGAGCGGCTGAGTCGCGACAATGAACATGATGCGCGTACGCTTTTTTGTGACCATACTCCATCCTCTGGTTGCACAACCACCTGTAATGATATTAATAATCCTAAGTGCTTTGTGGGTCCGACCCTAGATTTGACAGGTTGTCCTCCTTGTTTGGAGCCATTAGAGGGTTGACTGTTGCGCTTCCAAGTCATTGGTCGAGAATGGTCAGAGCGGATAGTAATTGTTTTTAGGTATACTTGATGAATTAACGATTCAACTTCATCCTTCAATTCGCGACAATCATCTGTCATGTGGCCGATTTTTTGATGAAATAAGTAGTATTTGCTTTGGTCGCAGTGGTAGGATGTAGCCATAAATGGGCGGGTCCAACGTAGAAACCCTTGGTTTTTTATCTCCATCAAATATCTGAACGCCTAGTGTTGAGTGGGGTATAGTCATCAAAAGGTTGAAATTGGTGAGTTAAACACTCTTGGAATCGACGATCAAAGCTACAGGGTTGCGCTCTTTGATCGGTTGTCGAACCCGTCAAAAATAATAATAAAAACCTGCAGTCAAGTGCACAATAAATTATGTATAGAGGCAACAGGATCGAACACAGGGATTAAGGGTTAACACTCTAATCAATTCGTAAAACAAAGAAATCCAATAGAAAAGTAACAATGGGGGGTTTTTGAATGGTTGTTTGATTATCAATTGCCTAAGACAGTAATAAAGGAAAACAAAGGAAGAAAGAAATCAATAGAGAGAAAGTTCCCAGTAAGAATCTATATCTGGTTGCAATTATGGTCAGCCGGTCATTGGTGCAAGTATCGTCTACCCCGAGCCGATAGACACGCTATGGGGACCAGATACGCTTAGGTCCCCTACTTACCTTCGTAAGAGAAGCTACCGCAAGGTACGCTTCTGGGGTAACCTTGACAGTCCATCGTCCTCCAAGGTACGCTTATGGAGACAATACTTGGCTGTCCATGAAGAGGAGGTAAGACGTGTCTAGGGCGAGACACTCAGTACGCTCGAGGCTCTGCCCTAACGATCCGTTTAATCCAACTAGAGGAGACCAGGATCCCGATTACTTCCAGAATGGTTATGTACTTTACCCTACAGCTTTGCGTTAGGTATAACCACAAGGATGATTATAATTCCCTAGTTTTAATTACTAGTTGATCAAGCTTGTAATTAATCCTAGACAACTTGACAATTAAATATTAAACAAGATAGATATTAGCCCAGAATATATGAAGCACAATTTGACGTCACGAGTTCCCTTGCAACCTTCAATCGATTCTTACCAAGAATAGGAAGACTAGCCGCTCATATTAAAAGTAAAAATAAATAAATAAATAAATTGCATAATTAAATAGAAGATGGGAAGAAGAAAGAAGTCCTATTTATTACCGACTTTGTTCCGGTTTATTGAAAGAAAGAACAAAACGTGCCGGAGGTAGAAGTAGCGCCAAAAGTCTAGCGGAGGGAGAGAGATATATAGAAAACCTAATTACTAAAAGTATTTATAGTGTATTACAAATAAAACTCCTAATCCGATTGGAATAATATTCCTCAATGGTCTTCTACTGAGATAAGGATTCTCTGAGGAATTAATGAGCAGATCCTGTGTTTCCTTCTTTGCGACAATTTCCTTTTCACGCTAGGACTCCGCTGCCTTCTGTAAACATTCAGCTGCATGGCCTAGCTGCTCCATTCCTTCCAGAAAATGATAGAAAATGCTTCTTTTTGTATTTCCCTCTTAAATAGCCAAGATCTGTGAAAAGTAAAGAAACACAACACCATTAGTAGCATCATGATCTAAAAAGGTGTATATAAGAGGGAGGAATTATGCATAATAAATGCTCTATCAAACATCCCCACACAACCCCAATGCTCGCCCTCGAACATTTAAACTTAAAAACATCACCTCGTCTGGAACACATAGTCTCAATCCAAACACACAAAATTACTTACGCCACCACTTACGCCTCGACCGAGCAGTACGCCACCCTCTTGCCTACTTGAACTCTGTACCACTCTTAAGGAATAACGAAACCAGAAGAGTGGCTTTCCTCTATCAGCCTGTTGTAAGCAATCCTCACCGGGTAAAGTATTTATCACTCACGCTCAGAAACAGAGTTAGGTGTTTACACTCATCAATGCGAATGATAATGCACAAAACCAAATTTGCAATAGCGACCCGAGTACGGAGAACACATGCATGGGCAATCATATGATCATAGAAACTTTGCAAGGGTGAAAAAAGAAAATATGTTGGAGAAGAGGGTTCAAAAGAGAGAAGGAAGGATAGGTTTTTCTTAGCTGGAAAAAGGCAAAATGGTGAGAGAGCCTCCTGGTGGCAATGGCAAGGGCAAGACAGTGAGTGCTGATGGAGAGTGGGGGTATCTACTTCTTTGGAAAGTGCCATCGGTTTTCTCATCTTTGTAGTGCTCTGCTCCAGTTCTGATTTTGTACTCCCTTTTTGTTCAAATTTATTATTAATTTTTTTTAATTTTTTTAAGAAAGAAGAAAGAACAAAAGGGAGCATACATGATGTTTTGAGCTTTTGAACTGGAGCAGTAGAATTTTCCTTAGGCGTCTGATCTTCAGTACATGCTTGATGTTAACGGCTCGGCCTAGCAATTGATTCTCATGTTGCTCATTGAATGCTTAGGTTGATTGGAGCGTCTAGGCCGAGTCATACGAAATCCCCACACTAGAGCTTTTGTTTCTCTTTGTCATTCTGCAATTGCTTGCCATACTACTGCTTTCAACATCTTGATCTAGCAGTTGGACATATGATTTTCTGCTTTTATTATTTGCTTCTGCTTTCAGTGTCTCGGTGTAACAGCTCGATACCCCCACACTAGAAGATGTTGATTCTCTCTGCCTCACCTTTACCACTACCAAAGGACATCTCTCAGCTGCTAAGAAAAGAAAGGAATGGCTCAAGTAGTCAGAAAGGTGGTGAAATGAAGGGTTGAGCAGCAAGGGTAAGAAGATAAAAAGCAAGAAAAAAGATAACAAAGAAAAGTGCAAAGTTCCTAATCACATCATTGCTTTACCATGTCTAATGGTGCCTATACCTAAGGGGTCTCATGCAAATTCAGCCAGCACATAATCATGCATCCACTCATCAAGAAAATATGGCAATGAAAGCTCGAAAACTCACAGGGCAGAATACAATGATTGCAAGCAGCTAGGGCAAGACATAGTTATAAGAGCTAACAGGCAATATGGTGTGCAAGCGGTTTTGGTGTAGTGGGTGAAGTGTCTGTTTGTAGTGGGCCTACTCTATGCATTCCATCAAAAGTGATTTCAAAAACAGGGGTAGTGCAATCAGTTGAAAACCATTTGTGGAAAAATTCCAAATCGGGATAAAACATGCAAATGCCAGGCAAGCAGTCAAGCAATACGATAATAATCATGCAGTCATACAAATATGCACACAAAATATATCACAAAAGTATGAAATCCCTCCCCGTACTAAAGCAAAACACCGTCCTCGGTGTGGAAAAGGGAATCAACCAACGAACTTCAAATGAAAGGAAGAGAGATAGGGAGAAAGGAAAGTGTGCACCGGGGTAATTTAACATACAAAAACAGGCCGAAGGCAATTCGAGAAGAGTTTGGGGGAGATATCAAGGGTTAGTAGGAGGACGTAGCCTCAAAGCTAGCTCATCAGGGAGGTTCTGGACGAGTGAAATCACCGTCCGGAGGAGGGCATTCGTCTCAGCCATATCAGCAGCAATCAGGGTGGTGGTATGGATGTCATGATCGGCTCGCCCGGGACGCTCATCGCTCGGCGGGAGAACAGGGGAAGGAGGGGGAGAAGTTGCGGTGAGGTCAGGCCATTCGAATGCTCCACCATTCTGAGAGCTCCAAACTCGCTTCGCGCCGCTAGTGTAACCTTTGCTGAAAGACAAAACACGACCCGTCAAGTGCAAATGGCCCATACCATCGAGGGTACGGGCATCAAGTAGCTTAAAACCAACGGGAATAAATAGGTCACAACTGGACACGTCAAGAGCACGTTGTTCAACAACTAAGCGAGTGATAAGGGAACCAAGAATAGGATTGCGGTTACAAGTAACAATGGCATGCAATTCATGAGCAATCCAGTACCCTAGGTTGGCCTTATGGCTGTTATGCATACACCATAAAAAGAATAATTCCTGGACAGAGAGGGTGCCCGAAGACTGCATCTTGCCCACGAAGTTGAGAGCAAGGAAATGATGTAAGATACGAAGGGTAGGGTCACGCAGCTTATGGCCTTTTGGGCATCGGGAGTTGTACTTGGCATTATGACTGCCAGTAAGCTCTCTGAAGGCACTGGTGACATCAAACTCAGGGGGGTAAGCAGCGTATGCCCCAAGATACCATGAGGCAGCCAAATCAGACTCTTTGGCAAAGCCAAACAGAACATTAAACTTATCAATAGACAGGTGCTCCCAAACATCCATCAAGCGAAAATTGACCACCTTATCAACCCCTAAATGCATGCTACCCTTTCCTTTTTGTTTAAGCCTAGCACTATAAAACCAAAAAGACGTGAAAAATTCATGGCTCAATTCAAGGAATGTGGGGTGTTGAAAGTCAAATAGAGGACGCCAACCAATATTATCAATCAAAACATTCACCCTAGCAACTATACCTATTTTTTCTAAAAATTCAGTATCAAGTTTAGCACAAGGGGAGACAAGCATGCCATGCAAAGCTAACAACCTATCATTTATGGGCTTATCAGGAGAGTCCAGCCAACCATGAAGATGAGCGAGGTTAGGTGTTACCTAGGCAAAGGGCACGGTTGTGCCTGCTCTGGCGTGGGCAGAACGAGCAGCCAGAGTGGGCATCGCCGTCTTGACCGAGCTGCTGGTGGTGCGGGCAGATTTTCTGGATTGGGAGGAAGCAACCTGTGCAGTAGGTGCTTTGTGTTTTGGGTGAACGGGGGATGGTTCCTCGACTTCCATATCCATGAAGGTGTCATCGGTGGTTTCGGTGGTGGGAGGGAAAAAAGCTTCATCCTCTGAATCGTCGTCGTCGTCCATGGGAACCAGAAGCTTTACTTTCTGTGGCTTGCCCTCGGCGTAGTAGACAGGTTCAATTAATCGGCCCCGAGACGTCATGCCACGGCCCATGGGCAAACCGCTGGGTCCGGGAATGGATCCAGTTACCTGGACGTCAGCTTCAGATGTCGGAGTGGTAGTGGTGCTCTGGGTGGCCGTCGTCGTAGGCGGACCAGTGGGGGTGTCATCCTCATCCTCCTCCGACCCTTCTTTGGAGCCTTCTTTATCGGAACCCTCCTCGGATTCCTCCTCCCCTTCGCCGGATTCCCTCTCGCCTGAGGAGTTGCCGGATTCGGTAGGTGCTTTAAGAGTGGCAACAGTCGCCATGCCGGAGGCACTCGGCAGCGCAGCAGTCGACGGAGCGGGCTAAGAGATGGTAGCTGTCTCAATGGAGTCAGACTCACCGGTGTTTGACTCGTACTCACTGGACAAGGACTCATCTTCGGCTGCATGGGCTTTCGGCGGAGTCATGGTGGTGGTGGGAACTAGGGTTGGTTTAGGTGAAGGAGGACTGGGTTTGGGTGGGGGTGTGAGGAGTAGTCTGGCAGTTGGTGTCTTAACGACCTTGGGAGTTTGTCGCGGCCCGAAAATTTAATGGAAAATTCGCGAGTGTACAACGAATCTGAGACCTTACGATGCTCGGCGTAAAAGGGATGCCTCGCAACATGCAATGAAGTCGCCACCCTAATTTTGTCTCTAGGTTTAGGGAACCTTAATCGTCATGGCATAAAATAAAAATAAATAAACTAACAAAAAACTAAAAAACTAAAGGCACAAAAACAGGGTCTAAACCCAAGACAAAGGTTCGGGGTCGCATTATGGACTCGGGAAGGTGTTAGGCACCCGAGTCACATCCGAAAAATGGATACCGGTTGATGAGAGAGGTGTTTAATAACGTGTTTGATAAAATGTGTTTTGAAAGGGGGTCCTCAGAGGAATCGTCACTTCGGTCTTTTCCATGATCAGGACCGTTCAGGAATAATTAATCATTGGACGGGGTAATCGTTTTAAAAATCTTTTCAGATGGGGTTACCATTTTCAAGACCAATCGATTATTCCTGACCGTAGCGTGATGGGACTGAATTTTTCGTAAGACCGAATGAGCGCCCTCTATTTCATCATCGGACTATGCATGATTAAATTAATTACTACGTGATTCTATCATGGATAGCTTAGCATAGTACACATTAAATGAGAGGTTTTGAAATGATAAACTGATGTGGGATCGAAGCCACCAAGTACATGCAGTCAATATAAGTGGAAATTTAAAGTCAAACGAACATGGCATTTTTAAGCGAGTCTTTAAACAAATTATGCATGTGGGTTGATTTTAAATCCTAGCAATTCTATATATTATGCGTACGATTGATATTTACGGAAAGTATTGAATAAATAAAAGGGAACGAAACGCGTACTTTCGAGCGAAGCTTGAATTTTAAACCTACAAAGGGAGAGTGTTAGTGATAGCTCGAAAAATAAATATGCAATTTATGAATACGAGAATTTAAATAACAGTTGATATTTATCGAAAAATTAAATGATGGTTTGATGCATACGGAGATAAAAATGGCGATTTGACGCATACAAAAATTTAAATGATGATTTTGACGAGTGTAGGAAATTAAATGATGATTTAATGCGGAGAATTTAAATGCTCATTTGATGCGTGTAGAAAATTTAAATGCTGATTTGATAAGTGCGAAAATTAAATGATGATAGTTGATAAGTGCAAAATTTTAAATGATGATTTGATGCGTGTGGAAAATTTAAGTGCTGACTTGACGAAAAATCAAAGATTTTATATTTGTAGAAAATTAGATGATGATTTGCAGGTAATAAAATGATGATTTGCAGAAAATTAAAGAAGTTGATATTGCAGAAAATTAAACAGTTGACGATTTGCAGAAAATTAAAACAGTTGATATTTGCGACCGACCATGTAGGCGGTAAATTAAATGATTGAATTTAAACTGCGGAAAGTAAATTGCGAAAAATTAAAGTGCGAAGAATTTAAACAGTTGATAGGTACAGAAAATTAAAGTGACAGTACAAAAAAATAGTCATACGAAACATACGAATATTTTTACGAAAACGCGATCCGAGATCCCGGAAAAAATAAAAATGGGCTGGGCCCAATTTGAAAAATCAAAGAAATGGGCCAGGAGTAGTTCCTGGCCCAAGGAAATAAAAAGAATAGTGATGGGCCAAACCCATCACCTTTCTTCCTTCTTTCGCGTGGGCCAAGCCCATTATGGCACTATTTATCATCTCCTTCCTTAGTCGTCGGCGCCACTACCGGTTGGCCAAGCTCCAGCCACAGGAGGCCGTTTCAAAAAACTTTCGTACCAAGATTCTCGTCTCCTTGATGGCTTCCCGACCGTACGAACCTCGAATCTCGGTTTAAACCGTACCGAGTTTAATTTCAAAAAAATGACTAAAATGATAATTACAGAAAACTAATTAATTCGCAAGAATTATCTAACGATTAATCAAATTAAAAGCATGTATTTAATCTACAGGATGCATATGAATTATTGGCATAAAAACAAGCAATTTATTTGATCAAAAACGCTTTTAAATAATTAAAGGAAAGAAAACGCATGAAAATGAAGGAAAATGCTTGAAAGAAACGCTTACTGGAAAGCTTGAACTGTGGCGATTATTGCTCGAAATGAGCAATCTATTAGAGGGAGAAGAAGCAAGCCTTGCTAGAGGGTGAATTCGTGTCAAAAAATGAAGAGGGGAGCGACCTTTTTATAGGCTTGAGATCGCGTGGTGTTGAAGCACGGCGCTGCGCATGGAGGCCGTGATCGTCGTGCTGGCGGAGCTATGCGGCTGAGGTGATGGCTTGAAGGGACAGGAAGCGACTGGAGCAAGCAGCTCGGTGGCTTGCTCCGTTGCCCCATCGCTTCCACGGTGCATGTGCACCATGCACCTTAAATTGTCAACCGCTGATCTGGTTGACTTTCCTTGGTCAACCAAATCAACGGTTATGATCAAAAGTCCCTTTAAGTCTATTTAAATGGCCTGGAGCCATTTTCGCGAACCAACGTTCCGAATTTTCGAGCCGAAAGTGCCAGCGCGTAGAGAAAAATAAGGCGAGTTTAACCGTCTATAGCAAATGACGAGAATTTTTCGTTTAACGTGTTTATTTTCTCGTTCGGAAATATGAAATGTTCGGACGAAAAATAAATGACGTTATGACGAAAATTACAAGAAACACTATTAGTTGGCGTGAATGAAAAAAAGAGTAGGAACTAGTTGATGGAAAATATTCCGCGTTTGAGCTATTGTCCGAGCGAACTTACTCGGGTCCAATAAAAGCTCGAACAAAAATAATAATAAAAAATAAAATGCTAAAAAAAGTGATAAAATACTAAAAATCCTAAATTTTACGCGATGACCTAAAACGAAGAAATAACTAGCAAATGACTAACGGATAATTAAAAATGTGTTTTTTAAGGCTAAAAATAATAATGAAAATACGTGACGAAAAATTAAAAGCGCGATTTCGAACGCTAACGATGATAATGACGATAATAAAAATGAGATGAGAATTTAAAAATGCTAACGACAGTAAATTAATTAGAAATGACAGTAAGTTAAGTAAAATGACGGAAATGCTAAATTTAATTAAAACGGCGTCAAAATTAGGGTATCACCAGTTGCCCCCTCTTTACTGTCTTATCGATGTATTTGATAAGCAGTAAAGACGGTTGCCCCCACATATCCGAATTTTGGCGACACAACAGTTCTTACCTCAATCTCACCATGATGATGTCACTCTGAGAGGAGGTAAGTTTTTTGATGTCACTCTGGGAGGAGATAAGTCGTAGATGTCACTCTAGGAGGAGATATTGTTGTAGATGTCACTCTGGGAGGAGATATGTCGTAGATGTCACTCTAGGAGGAGATAAGATTATTGACGTCACTCTGGGAGGAGATATGCTTTTGATGGTGTTATTCGGTGATGAGGAAATTGACGCCGTCACTCTGGGAGGAGGTAATCTGTTGATGTCACTCTGGGAGGAGGTAATCGTTGATGTCACTCTGGGAGGAGGTATTATTGATCGGATGTCCTGCAAAGGTATAAGTCTAGATCTATGTAGATATTAAGGGAAACATGAATCGTAGAAAGTGTAAATGACAACTACTTTGACATGAACGGAAGGTAGTTTTACGAAAATGTAAATGACGGCCCCACTGGGGGGGACAAGCGTTTGACATGTAACTGACGTTGCTTCGGGAGGATAATGCGCGATCCACAGAAATACGAATGATTTTTCCTAATGATGTCTCTCTAGGAGGAGGAAATACAAATGATGTCACTCTAGGAGGAGGAAAATGCATGAAATGTAGAATTATGTAAAGACATAGTCGCTTAAGGAGGGGGGAATACGTGTTGTCACTCTAGGAGGAGGAAAATGCAAATGATGTCACTCTGGGAGGAGAAAATAATTATGCAGAAATGTAGAATTATATGAAGACATAGTCGCTCGAGGAGGAGGAAATACGTGTTGTCACTCTAGGAGGAGGAAAATGCAAATGATGTCACTCTAGGAGAAGAAAATAATTATGCAGAAATGTAGAATTATGTAAAGACATAGTCGCTCGAGGAGGAGGAAATACGTGTTGTCACTCTAGGAGGAGGAAAATGCAAATGATGTCACTCTGGGAGGAGAAAATATGCATGATGCTATCACTCTGGGAGGAGGAAATGCAGTACAGAAATGTAAACAACGTCAATCCCGTAGGAGAAAATGTGAAATGCGGAAATCAAACTACGGTCACTCTAGGAGGAGGAAATGCGAATGATGTCACTCTGGGAGGAGGAAAATGCATGATGACACTCTAGGAGGAGGAAATATAAAGCTATCACTCTGGGAGGAGGAAATGTAAAATGCAAAAATTTAAATGACGTTAATCCCGTAGGAGAAGACACGAGGTGCAGAAATAAACTAATTGTCACTTTAAGAGGACGAAACGCTATCACTTTGGGAGGAGGGAATGTATGATGTCTCTCTAGGAGGAGAAAAATTCAAATGATCACTCTGGGAGGTGAGAAATGCTTTTGTCACCAGCGGCCTTGATACGAACCTAGAATGCATCTGCATCCTGTTCAGGAGGTAACGACCCCAAGGACAAGACTTTCCCACGATTTGCAGCCGTAAGCAATCCTCACCTGATATTAGTGTTTGCACTCACGCTCTGAAACAAGGTTAAGTGTTTTACGATCATAAAGATGCAACTAACATGGTACATAATTTTCAATTCGCAATGTCAATCCGAGTGAATAGACTTCAAATGAAGATGCACATGCATGGGCATTCTAACAATCGATGGGTCTTTCATGAAAAATAATGAAAGGACATGAAATGTCCGGAAAGAAGCTTGTTTTAGTGAAGATGTTCTTTTCTGATGAGTTTGAAGGTTTTTGATTAGTTGCGCTTGTCGATAGGCCCTGATGAGGGCGAGGCGTGCGAGTTCTTTCGCTTTTTTTTTCTGGGGATGTTTTCTCGAACGAGTGCATGAGTTCTTGGACCCTTGTTGGGAATGTTGTTTTCCCGTTGGCCAGGGGCCCCTCTTTTTGAGTCTTTACTGGAGAACGTTGTCGTTGCTCTTTTCGAGATTTACTGCTTGCATTGGCCCTGGGCCCTTTTTTCTCGAGTCTTCACTAGGGAGTGTTGTCGCTGTTCTTTTCGAGTTTTACTACTTGAGTTGGCCGCGGGCCCTTTTTTTCGAGTCTTAATTGGGGAATGTTTTCTTCGAGATTTCTTGAGCTTAGTTGTCCCTAGGCTGTGCTTGCTTCTGTTCTTCGATTGTTGTGTTCTTTGAATGTCTCTGAGCATTTCTCTCTTTTCTTTTTCTCTTTTTTTCCTTTTTTCCCTTTTTTTTCTTTTCTCCTTTCTTTTTTCTTTCTTTTTCTTTTTCTTTTTTTTCTTTTTTTTCTTTTTGTTTCTCTTTTTTTCGATTTGAAATGCATTAGAGCAGAGCAAGCACAACCTTTGTCTCAATCTCTTCCCGTTCTGGCTTAAGGCCTCTACCTTTATCTCTGGTTTTTTTTCCTTCGATGATGGTTCTTAGTGATTCTTCGGTGACCTTTTCCGTCTCCTTCGTCGTGAACTTGAACTTAGCGTGCTTTTTACTTCCGGCTAGCAATCTTAGCTGAGACTGCTCCTTGGCTCCCAGGGTATGAGTGATAGTGAAGGTTTTTTAGGAGTAATGGCATATGTGGTGGAAAGGGGGAAGAAACGAAAAAATGGAGAAGGTCGTAAAAGTCCCACGTCATTTTATTGCTATCCCATGTCTAATAGCACATGTACCCTGGATATTATGCGAATTTAACTAGTACTTAGTCAGGCACTTACACTCATGAAAGGATAAGGCGCGATGGCTCGATAATGCTTACCGGGATTTGTCTGTGACTGCTTACGTCTGAGCAAATCGTGGATATAATAGCAAGCAAGTAAGATCATGCATGATATGTAATTTTGATGGATGTCTTATTTAACAGAGGGATTGAACATCCCCGACCTATGCAATGCACGAATATGCTATGAGAGTAGTATGGATTTTTATTTTAGCCGGGCTAAAAAGGGATTTTTTGATTGATTGATACTTTAAAGCTAGGATGCAGGGGACGACCTATTTGCAAGAGTCCAACGAGAATCTAAAAGGGTTACCCCCAGTGGGCTAGACGACTGTACGTAAATTAAAGCTAACAGAGTGAGTAGGAACGAAAATATATTTTAATAATAACGGGGGAGAAAGATGAACTCCCCTGAAATGTGCAGCAGGGTTACAAGGGCGTCTTCCATGAGCTTTATGCGGATGAAAATAGGACGATTCAAGTCCCTACGAAATGAAGTGGGGACAACAGAGTAGAAAAGGAAAGCTGATTCGAAAACAAAAATGACATAAGTTTAGGGATTCTCCCTTTCCTTAGCCTGGCTTTTCGAGGGTGCCTACAGCGTGGTCCCAGTTCAGGAATGCTTTGTTTAGATGCTTTGATTGGTTTCTTTTTCAGCTGCTTTGCGGGAACCGCCAATCCAGGTCAGAGTGAGGACGAGATCCGCATTTTTGTTCATTTGCTTACTGGCCCTTGCCGGACCTTCGCTGATTTGCTCGTGATTGCTGTAGGATAAGGGGAAAATCTTCTGTCCCTGAAATGTACAGCGGGGCTGCGAGGGCGTCTTCTTACTATTCTCACGCAGGCGACAATGGGGGCGAGCCAGTTCCTAAAAAAGATAAGGCGAGAAGAATGAGGAGTAAATGAAAGACGATTTTTAGCAAACGTAATGCGATTGATATATTTTAAGCTCTCTCTTTTGAACGGGCCGTCCAGGGGTCACTGCGGTGTGACTTGCATCGGATGTTGGTTGATGATGGCTTTGTTATTAGATGCTTTGCCGCAATTCCCGTCTCGACGCGGGTGATACTTGTAATCCGGTTGTCCCTCTTCAGAGAGGAGTTCTGACGCTTTTTGCAGCAAGGGATTGTGGATAAAACAAGTGAATGAGGTCACCGTCAGTCAGCAGTTAGTGGCCCACAAATTAAAGGATTGATCTTCATCTTTTTGATCATGGTGCGGACGTTTGAGAAACTTCATGAACGAGACCGCATTAAGTATGTTGGTCGTGGTCCTAGGAGGACAACTTTTTGTCGTGCTTCTTTTCCAGGAGTTCTGCATGCAAAGGGCGCTTGGCGACCGTGACGTCTTGATGGTGAACTCCTCCGACTAGGCGAATGGAGATGGGATCCTATACCACTAGCATTCCGGCAACTCGGCCGGCATAGGATGGGCTTTGTGACTTTGGTCCAGCATTCAGTCCTCGCTCAAACTGGATAATAGTATTGCTGCGAAATTCTGACGGTGGATAGTCTTTAAGTTCTTTAATAGTGTTGCAGGCTCAGGCAATCCTCTCGATGATCGGATGATAGCTTTGCGGGGTGATCTCCCTTTATGGCTTCGGTCCTTTGAGACTGGTTGCAGTACTGCGAGAAAAAAGAATTTTTTGATTTAGATGGTGACTGGTTTTTTAAAATATTTCCTGATTCGCTCTTTAAGGCGGCCTGCTGTGGCAATTCAAGAGCTGCTACGAGGGGAACTCCCTGGTCCTATCGCGATGATGAGATAAGCCATTATGTTTCTACAAAACTTAAGATTGATTAGTGTCGTTAGTCTAACTGTCGTGTCTTATGTCTCGAATTACTCCTTGGGAGTCACCGATGCCATGTCTCCTTTTGTCATCTCACAAGTTTAAGAAAAAGGAACAAAAAGTTTTAAAACAATAAGCATTTCTTGAAAAAACTCATTTTATTAATCTCAGGATAAACATTTGAGTGGTATTGTCATGATAAAACCCTATGTCTTTGATTCGGCAAGACGCACGATCTGCGACACTTTAGGCGAAGTATATCTTGATGGCATCGACGTTTACCGATCTTGGTAGATCATCTACATCCATCTTGGTTAGCATTAGGGCACCCCCCGAGAATGCACTTTTAACTAAATACGGGCCCTCGTACTTTGGGGCCCACTTTCCTTGACTAGCTTCCTAATGAGGGAGAATCTTCTTCAACACTAAATCCCCAGTCTTGAACTTGCGAGGTCGCACTTTCTTGTTATAAGCGTTAGCCATCCTTTGCTGATATAATT
This sequence comes from Viola odorata, assembly GCA_963691705.1. NCBI lineage: Eukaryota > Viridiplantae > Streptophyta > Magnoliopsida > Malpighiales > Violaceae > Viola > Viola odorata. The sequence goes on from OY829538.1 coordinate 43,816,557, forward strand.
GCGCATGGCAGATAGCGCCCAAGCGCTTCTTGGGAAGGAGGTTTAACTGCTCGTACCTCACTCTTGCCCAATCCGATTCTTCTACTTCTGATTCTGCCAGGATTCTGAGAGAAGGGATTTCTACCTCAAGAGGGATTACGGCTTCCATGCCGTAGACTAAAGAGTAGGGAGCTGCCCCTGTGGATATACGAGTTGTTATCCAGTAAGCATGCAGTGCGAACGGAAGCATGTCATGCCAATCTTTGTGAGTGACCACCATTTTTTGGATGATCTTCTTCAAGTTTCTGTTTGCTGCTTCAACTGCGCCATTCATTTTTGGACGATATGGGGATGAGTTTCGGTGCTTCACCTACCAACGTTGGCAAAGACCGTCGATTATTTTTCCGTTTAGATTAGTGCCATTGTCCGTGATGATTGTTTCTGGGACCCCATGACGGCAAATGATGTTCTTCTCAATGAATCGCATGGTTGTTTTTTGAGTGATGTTGGAGTAAGAGGTGACTTCTACCCACTTGATGAAGTAGTCGATTGCTATGAGGATGAAGCGATGGCCATTAGAGGCTTTTGGGTGAATTTGGCAGATGATATCGATTCCCCACATCGTAAAAGGCCAAGACGATGTCATGCTGAAGAGAGGGGCTGGAGGGACATGGAGATGGTCCGCGTTAATCTGACATTTGTGGCATTTTCGGAAGTAGTCGATGCAATCTAGTTCGATGGTGAGCCAAAAATAACCTTGTCTCATTATCTATCTCGCCATCATGTGTCCACTTGCGTGTGTGGAGCAAACCCCTTCGTGGATCTCCGTTATGATTCTCTTGGCCTCAGCTATGGTGACGCAATGAAGCAAAGCTCCATCAGCTCTCCTTTTATACAAACCTCACCGTCGAGGTAGAAGTATAAAGCTAAGCGTTGGAGGGTCTTTTTGCTAACCCGGCTTACCCCCGGTGGATACTCCCAGTTTCTGATGAATTGTACTAAGTCGTGGAACCATGGCTTGCCGTCAGGTTCTTCTTTCAAGGCGACGCAGCATGCTAGAGTTTCCTTTACTTCCACCCTCAATGGTTGAAGTATTACTCCGCATTCTAACTTGAACATCGAGGCCAACGTGGCTAATGCGTCTGCGAAGCGGTTCTTTTCTTTGTCGACTCGGTCGAATTTGATTTCTTAAAATTTCCGTATGAGTTGGGTGAGCAACCTCTGATAAGGGATGAGCTTGGAATCTCGGGTCTGCCATAGATCCTGGGCTTGGTAGATGACGAGGGCTGAATCGCCGAAGATTTTGAGCTTTTTTACTTTTAAGTCGATTGCGGCCTTCAGACCGCTGATGCACGCCTCGTACTTGGCGATGTTGTTGGTGCATGAGAAGTTTAGCTTGTATGCTATGGGGAATTGATGGCCATCTGGGGCTATGACCATGGCTCCTACTCCCTTGCCTGAGAGGTTCACCGCACCGTCGAAGTACATCGTCCACCAATCATCTTCTCGGAGATCTTCTGTGATCTCGTCATCAATCAATATGATGTCCTCATTAGGGAAGTCGAAGCTCAATGACTCATATTCGTCCAAGGCGTGATCAGCTAGGTGATCGGCGAAGGCGCTTGCCTTCACCACCTTCCGTGTTACATATATGATCTCGTGCTCGGACAATAAGACTTGCCATCTACAAATGCGGCTTATTAGGTACGGCTTCTCGAAGATGTACTTCAGGGGATCCATGCGGGAGATTAGCCATATCGTGTAATACAACATGTACTGCCGGAGCCTTCGGGCGCATCATGCTAGGGCGCAACAAGTTCGTTCCAACATGGAGTAGCGCATTTCGCATTCATTGAATTTTTTGCTGAGATAGTAGATAGCTTGTTCACGTCTTCCTGACTCGTCGTGCTGTCCCAAAACGCAGCCCATGGCGCTAGCCGTGACTGTCATATACATGAGCAAGGGACATCCTGGCGTCGGGGGAACTAGTACTGGTGGGCTTTGCAGATATGTCTTGATTTTCTCGAAGGCTTTCTGGCAGTCTTCATCCCATTCTGCATCTCCGTGCTTCCTTAACATTTTGAACATCAGCTCGCAGGTAAGTGTTAACTGGCTGATAAAGCGAGTGATGTAGTTGATGTGTCCTAAGAAGCTTCGTACTTCTCTTTTGGTGCTGGGAGCGGGTAGCTCTTAAGTTGCTTTTATCTTATTAGGGTCCACTTCTATGCCCTTGTTGTTGACGGTGAATCCTAACAGCTTTCCAGAGGTCACTCCGAAGGTACACTTAGTTGGGTTTAGCCGTAGCTGAAATTGCCTCAACCTTTCGAATACCTTCTTCAGGATGTCTACATGATCTTGCGTGCCGCGAGATTTGGCTATCATGTCGTCGACATATATTTCCAATTCTTTATGCATCATGTCATGGAAAAGGGTGATGGCAGCACGTTAGTAAGTGGCTCCTGTGTTCTTTAATCCGAAGGGCATTACTTTGTAGCAGAAGGTTCCCCAGGGCATGATGAAGGTCGTCTTTTCACTATCTTCGGGTGCCATCTTGATCTAATTGTATCCCGAAAATCCATCCATGAAGGAGAACATGTCATTGCTGGCGGCATTATCCACCAAGATGTCGATGTAGGGAAGCGGGAAGTCATCCTTAGGGCTGGCTCGATTAAGATCCTGGAAGTCCACGCATATGCGGACTTTCCCATCTTTCTTAGGCACTGGCACTATCTTGGCAATCCATTCTGGGTACTCGGCAACTCTTAAGAAACCCGCATCTAGTTGCTTGGTAACTTCTTCTTTGATTTTCAAAAGGATGTCTGGATGCATCCTCCGAAGTTTTTATTTGACAGGCTAAAACTCAGGCTTCAATGGGATACGATGCTCAATTATCCCGGGATCAAGACCTGGCATATCGGCGTATGACCATGCGAATACGTCTGAGTAGTCTTTGAGGAGAGAAATCAACCTTTCTCTCTGAATCGTGTCCAGGGTGGTTCTGATCTTAACCAACTTCTGATTCTCATTGCTTGCCCCCAAATTTACTTCATCCAATTCCTCCCGATGAGGGGTTATTTCCTTTTCCGAACTTTCCAGTAAACGGGCCAATTCGCCGGAGATTTCGGCCTTGTCTTCGGTTGTAACGACAATTTCTTCACCAGTAAAGACATAGGTTTTATCAAGACAATCCGAACTAATATTCATCAGAGAGACATCCGGAAGCATGGTGATGGTCTAGTTGCACACAGACTCCCCTGACTTCTTTACGAAAATGAATGAACCAGGCGACGATTCTTCTTCTCCCAGAATGCAAATACGGAGGTCTGATACCCCGATCGGACTTCCATTGATGGTTTCGGCCGTGAAGGGGAATGTGGTTCTGATATGGGGGATTTGCATTTTACCACTAGGCGCAGAACGTCCAAATAGCTTAGCCAGCTGCTTTTCATTCTTTTCTTGGGCAATTCTAGCAAAATCGGCCTCGCTGGGTTGGTACCCTAAACCAAAGCGGTCTCCAAAGCTATTTGGAGATGCCCAACCTTTTGACCCTTGTAACTCGGCCCCGAGCCATTTTCCCAGTTGGAATTTTCCCTCTGGTATTAACTTAGCGGTTGCTTCGGCAATTTTAGAGTTTGAGGCTTCGAAAACCGGGGATCTTTCCTCGATCCAATCCGCGTTGACAATTTCAAAGGCTTGAAAAGAGCTCTCCAAGGTTTCAGCAGTCTCGATGTAAGGCACGGATGAATGTTTGGCCAATATCAAGGCTTCTTCTGCCTTTATTGTGACGAGGGCATTATCTTTGACGTATTTGAGGCACTGGTGCAGGGAAGAGGGGACGACTCCTGCCGAATGGATCCATGGTCGTCCTAGAAGCATGCTGTAAGCGGGTTGGATTTCCATGATCTGAAATGTCAAGGCGAAAGTGTGGGGCTCGATGACCATATCCAACTTGAAATTCCCGATGATCTCTCGAGTGGTGCCATCGAAAGCCCTAGCCATCATTCCACTAGGTTTCATGTGAGAAAAGTCAACTAGTAATTGTTTAAGGACATGCCTGGGCATGACATTCAGTGCGAACCCGTTGTCAATCAGGGCCTTTGCTATGACATGTCCTTTGCATTCTACCGTAATGTATAGGGCCTTGTTGTGATCTCTTCCTGCGGGGTCGATCTCTCCCTCGGAGAAGGAAATGCTTCTTAGGGCTTGAATTCTTCCGACAAGGTTTTCCACCCCTTCCGTGGTGATATCCTTAGTCACGAAGGCTTGCTTCAAGACTTTTAAGAGAGCTCGGCGATGAGGTTCTGAAGTAAGGATTAACTCCATGATGGAAATGCGAGCTGGGGTTTTCTTTAACTGTTCGATGATGTTGAACTCGCTCTGTTTCATGATCTTGAGGAACTCAGCTGTCTCGTCCTCGGTTACAGGTTTTCTCAAACCTTACGTCTCTCTACCGTCTCCTCGTGGGCCAAAGGATTTTTCCCTTTGGCTTGTTGTTGTTTCTCTACTTCCTCTGATATGTAGCATCTTCTGGTGCGGGTCATGCCCCCGATATGAGAGGTTTTGTCGATAGCGAGCCCTGTTGGTGCGGCGATAGGAGGAGTGGTGACCACCGTATATCCGTAGTTAAATGGGACTGCGTGTAAGTCTTGGCTAGGAGTATTCACAATGAATGTGAACACTACTTTGCATGGGGTTGTGGCCGCATCCCCTGTTTGAGCTACGTACTCGAAGGAATAGGATGCTGGAGAATTGTCCTTGATGGCGTTGATTGCTTCTCGGGTTTTCCCTTCGGTCTAAATGATCCCGAATGTTGTGAGTTGCTTGACTTTCTGATGAAAAAGTTTGCAGTCCTGGATTTCGTGCTTGCTCCCCTTGGCAGAATAGGCATTGGGCCTGATTATTCTCTGGGAATGGTAGGTGTCCACTTTTAGCTAATGGGAAGAATAATTCTTCGTTGGGCGTTTTCTTCACTAAAGGGTGAGAATCATCGATTCCTTCGGAAAGAATGTCATCCACCCCAGGATTATGGTGCGGCAGAGGACTGGTCGCCATTTCAGGACCCTTTGCTAAACCTTCGGAAGAGATTTGTCCATGTTTGGTCAAATGATCGACCTTTTCTCTAAAGGCGTAACAGTCTTCCAAGGAGTGTCCTCGGGTTCCGGTGTGATATTCGCAGCTAACCTTTGGATCATACCAGCTAGGGTAAGGAGTTGGTTGAGGTGAGAGTGGGGATGGTGTAATCTGCCCATCTGCGAGGAGGTTTGCGTAGATTTCTTTCAAAGGAAACGGAGGAGGTGACCACGTCGGTGAAGGGTATGATTCGGAATCTGGGGTTTCCCAAGAGGATGGTAATAACACTGCGCTAGAGTGGGAGGGTGGTGCGGAATACCTGACAAGGTAGTCGAATTTCCCGGAAGGCTGGCCCAGGGTGTCAATCTCACGGTCGCCCTCGTCGCGGCGCGTGGAGAACCGTTTGCATGACAAAGTTAATCTGTTCTTTTGGATGATTTGGAGTGGGCTTCCCTTAGAGTTATGCGGGATAGGAAATCCTTCTCCGAATGCGTTAATGGATCCTTCCCCGTGGGTCACTTTCTGGGTTTGTATTACTCCGAAACCCGAGAGTTGTCTCACCTTTCTTGCGAACAACTCGCAGCCTTGGATTTTATGACTGTTGTTTCCCTTGCAGTACATGCAGTGACTAGGATTGGTTTCCGAGTATGGTATATACCCTCCTCGAGCTAAGGCCAGGAAAAGTTATTCTTGTGACCAACTCGATACCAAAGAAAAAGGGTCGTCACTTTCTCTTGCTGAGATGGCGTTCACCCCTCCCTTTCCTTAGGAATGATTAGGGAGAGGGTTGGTGGATGTGTTAGGTCCTTTGGCTGACCCTTCGAAAGATACCCATCCACTTTTGATCAAGTGATGAACTTTCGCTTTGAAGGCGAAGCAGTTTTCCAGAGTGTGACCCGGGGCTCCAGCGTGGGATTCGCATCTTACGTTGAGATCATACCATTTTGGGTAAGGAGGCAATTGAGGCTGAGCTGGAACTGGTATGATCTGTCCGGCTGCTAAGAGATGTTTGTCGATTTCTCCCGCAGGAAGAGGAAGAGGGCGCAAAGGCTCTCGGTTCCACCGGTTGTTTGACATGTTTTGGCTATTTGGGTCCTTTGGCAGGTTATATGGCTTAGGCTGCATAGGTTGTAAGGTTTGTGCTGGAGGTGGTGGGAAATGTGTAGGATTTGGAGGCGCGATATTAGCAACGAGTGGTGAGGTAAAAGGAAAGAAGGTAGGGTGATATAGTGATGGCAGAGGATAGGACGGTGGCGATAAATAAGGCAGAGGTGGTGGAAATGATTGCCCGTGATTAGCTTGGGGAGCGACAAATCCAACATCTCTTTTCACGACGGACGCTTTCTTTGGCGCAAACTCTGGTGCCGAAGTTATGATCTATCTGGACTTAATCCCTTACTTGACTCTTTCGGCAATTAGGACCATGTCGGAGAAGTTGTTTGAAGGATTCGAGATCAGGTAGGTGTAGTAGGGAGCTTTGCAGGTGTGTAAGAAAATCGACAAGAGTTCCTTGTCGCTTAAAGGAGGAGAGATTCTGGACGCCAACTCTCTCCATCTCTGAGCATAGGTTTTCACGGACTCGCCGATTTTCTTTTCCAAATCTTGTAGGTCGGCGCGGTCGGGAGCTACCTCCATGTTGAATTTAGACTGCTTGAAGAAGGCATCGGACAAGTCTCTCCATGTCCTGATCCTGGCTCTGTCTAGACCCATATACCAAGTTAGGGCGTGCTTGGTTAAGCTTTCTCGAAACAGATGAATCAACAATGGCTCATTGTGGATCATCTCAGCCATCTTATTGCAGTATGATCTGAGGTGGGTCTTTGGGCACTCGACCCCAGTATACTTTTCAAAGTCGGGGATCTTGTACTTCGGTGGTATAACGATCCCGGGGACCATGCACATATCGGCGGGACTAATAGGGTCAAACGGATCTTCCCCTTCGATCGCTCTGAGTCTTTCTTTGAGCAAATTCAGTCTGTCACTTTTTGGTTTCTCGACCATGATGGGGTTAGAACCAAAGGGTAGTGGAGGTTCCGACGAGAACTGAGGTTGCGCTGGGTTGAAAATAGGAGGCTGAATTCCCACAGGTCCGGGAACTGTGCTTGGAAGAAAGGGAGGGAGATTCGAGGCCTCTAGGTGGGCCTGACTCTTGCCGGAGTCCATAGCAAGGTTGGTTGAGAGGCGCTGAAGTGACGTGGCAATTTCTTCACCCGTATTAACCATAGGATTTGCTGCGGTAGGTACAGTGAAGGGACTAATCCATCTCCACTGGCCCTCGGGGCCAGAAAATGGCGGAGGTACTGAAGGTCCTGCGATGGCGAGCGAAGAGGGAGGTCCTACTGTTTGAGGGGGATAAAAACCCGGTGGGAATTCGGTGGTAGCTTCATCTCTCCCTTTTTCGGCCCTGGCGGCCCTTTCTATAGTAATCCTAACTTGTTCTTCTAACTCTGCGATTCTGGCTGTTAGTACTTTATCGGCCTTAGCCTGTTCAGTCATTTTTCATTTTTGAAGTCTAGTTACGGGGAGCCTATGCGAAGTAGCTTGCTTTCGAGGAGCTATCGTGAACCCGAAAAAAGAAAATACAAAAAAGGAGTAAGTACAAGTGAGGATATGCAGGTGATGTGCAATCCCGAGGCCTCCACGTTGCTCATTCACTTTTCCGGCTACACTTTCACTTGATATTTTCAGGGCGGTCGGAGAGGCGAGATATCCCGGTTATTGACAAGATACGAAGGAAGCCTCTATTCATTCCAACGATGTGAAGCAATCTAAGATGCTATTAACGAAACCCAAATCAGCAGGGGCAACCAATGCCGCCATGCTAGGAAGATCTCTTTTACACTATGCTTTCAAACGATGCAGGGCCTGATGCCTGGTGAACCCATCTGAGGGGATGGACGATGATCTGGACCATGAATTTGAAGTTTTGTGATGAGCAAGGAGAACATGGTTATGAGTAATATTCGGATGTTTTGAGTATTTGGTAGGAAATTATTTTCACAATTTCGGTGAGACGATTGTGTTTATTTCGGAGGGATTTTCTCTTTTGCGATGGTTTTTTTTTTGTATTGGATGGACAATTGATATGGAAAGTAGAGGCGCTTTAATAAATATCCGAAAGAGTACGACTTTATTATTAAAAGGTGTTTACAAAATGTGGTAAACTTGCCAACTACCTAAATTCATCAAAAATGGCTAAGTAGATGAACTCAGGGATCCTAGTTACATGAAAAAAAGAAAGGTTTGCTAATATTTGAGTCTTCTAGTGAAGGTGTCAACCCTGGAAGTCGGAATTCTCTTGCTCCTGCCAAAGGTATTCCATCGAGGCCATCTCCCTTTTCTGCATTTCTATCTCGGCCTCTAAAGCTATAATCCGGCTTTGCAGTGCCTGGCTCTTCCTGTCCCCCAAGTCTGCGCGAGTAGTCAAGATCCTTATCGCCGAATTTTTGTCTTCAATTATGGTGCTGGATGCTTCTTTTTTGCAGATTTTACTGTTCAAACGTTCCTCAAAGTCCCTGAGGGCCACTTTCTGTTTTACTGCTTGTATGCGGATAACGTCCTTGCTACGCCTTTCCAACTCATTCATCTGGACTTTTAGGCCACATTGATGGGCTTCGGCATCATCCCTTTCCTCTACCATCTGATCCCATTCTTCTTGCGCTGCTCGCATTTGTTCTACCACTTGAGCGTAAGCCATGACATCCATTCCTTCGCTCACCTGAGATTCCCCTTCTTCTTCCATTGGTTTCTAATTTTCCGGGCGAGGTAAGACATTGCCATTAACTCATCTTAACCTCCACTGTGGATATTCCAGGATCGTTGCTACAGGGGTGACGCGTCCTTTGAGACAAAAGGGGTGGGCCCAGTCTTGGGCGTACAGCTGAATGTTCTAATTTTCTCCGGTGTGTGGCAGGTTTTACCTTATCATGCCGAAAGTCACGGGGATTACTTGCATGATGCAAAACTGTCTGAGGACGAGGGTGGGGCAATAGTGAGGGCACCCCCATGCTCCGATCAAAGGAATCCAAGGTAAGGGTCCGCAGCAGACGATAGGATCGGAGGTCTGCAGCCATTTGGCGTGCCAACTGAAGTCTTCTCCTGAGAGGTTTATGAATCTGTCGACCCAGACATCCTTATTCTCCATCTCCCATCTATCTGTGGTCGTTGCGTTGATAACTCTGAGTAAAGGGCACGACCTTATGTAGTTTGCAAAGAAAATGGACTGATCTGGAGTCTGTTTGAAGTGGCTGACCAACCATACTATTAACAACTGGGTGCAACAGGTAAGTCTCCCTTTCCCTTTTCTTCGGTAAGAGTCCAAAGAGCGAAAGGTTTCGGCCAAGATGGTTGTTGTAAGATTGATGGCATTTGCCTCCATTTCGTAAAAGACATTGGCTGCTGCAAAATCGATGTCGTTCTTCATTTTCGTAAAAAGGACAAATCCTACGATGGCGAAAGCCAGAAGCCTTAAGCGTTTTTCCCCGTTGGATAACTGAAATCGTGCTTCAATATCTGACCAGCACCAGAAGTAGTCACCTTCTCTGACACGAGTAGTGATTCCTAACAACTTATCAAGCCTTATTTTGACACTCGAGGAGTCGAGTCGAACATTCTGGTATATGGTCGATATAGGAGATGTGAAGCACATCAGAGCTGAGTATTCCTCTAGTGTGGGAGTCAAGTCTATCCCTTTGTCGAAAGAGAAGCACCGATAATAGGGATCCCAGAATTTTAGGGCTGCCCGGATAGAACCCCAATCAGTCTTCACGTCAACCAGGGTCAGTAGCTTTCCATAACTACCCTCAAACTGTGTCTCCTCGTCTTGAGTCAGCTCATTTCTCAACTTTCAAATCCTAGTTAAGTCGAAGTCTACGACTTCTACTTTGACCTTAGTGGTGATGTCAGGGGTGAACCCATGTTCCAACAGGTCTCTTCGCGTAGCTTGATCGTCAAAACTTCGTCCCTTGAAAATATCAAGTGAAAGTAGGGTAGGTACCGACATATCGAATGAGCAAACGGGTCCTGTGGGATAAAAATAAAATTTTGAGTGCAAAGTAACCTGTACGTGTAAGAAATTTACAGTTCGTATAACAGAAAAATGGAAATCATGGCAACAAGATAAATAGAGCCACGACAAAGAAGATATAATCATGATGCACGTGCTGGGGTTCTGATTCTGACTTTTCTAACTGGGTTGAACGGTTCCCGGATGATACCATGAAAAGGTCCCTAAAGTGTCGTCCAGTGTCCAGATTTCTTGCGAAATCGTGTAACCTTTCGACTATCTTTAGGGGTTCATCCGAGTTGGGATTGGTGAACACTACCCAGGATATGTGTCCTAGGGCGTCACTACTACCCTCCTAATTTGGTAATTGTCCCCTAGGTGTGGGGCACTATGAAATGCATATGACAATTGATATCAAAGCGAATAAATAAACAGATCAACAATTTATCAAAGCGGGTAAATAGACAAATAAACACCTCTAAAAAAATGAAACCAGCTTCGACCCTAAAGTCCCTAGTGGAGTCGCCAAACTGTCGCGCCACGAAAATTTAATGGAAAATTCGTGAGTGTACAATGAATCTGAGACCTTACGATGCTCGGCGTAAAAGGGACGCCTCGCAACATGCAATGAAGTCGCCACCCTAATTTTGTCTCTAGGTTTAGGGAACCTTACTCGTCATGGCATAAAATAAAAAATAAATAAACTAACAAAAAACTAAAAAACTAAAGGCACAAAAAAAAAGGGTCTAAACCCAAGACAAAGGTTCGGGGTCGTATTATGGACTCGGGAAGGTGTTAGGCACCCGAGTCACATCCGAAAAATGGTTACCGTTTGATGAGAAAGGTGTTTGATAAAATGCGTTTTGAAAGGGGGTCCTCATAGGAATCGTCACTTTGGTCTTTTCCATGATCAGGACCATTCAGGAATAATTAATCGTTGGACGGGGTTACCGTTTAAAAAATATTTTCGGACAGGGTTATTGTTTTCAAGATCGATCGATTATTCCTGACCGTAGCGTGATGGGACTGAATTTTTCGTAAGACCGAATAAGCGCCCTCTATTTCATCATTGGACTATGCATGATTAAATTAATTACTACGTGATTCTATCATGGATAGCTTAGCAGAGTACATATTAAATGAGAGGTTTTGAAATGATAAACTAATGTGGGATCGAAGCCACCAAGTACATGCAGTCAATATAAGTGGAAATTTAAAGTCAAACGAACATGGCATTTTTAAGCGAGTCTTTAAACAAATTGTGCATGTGGGTTAATTTTAAATCCTAGCAATTCTACATATCATGCGTACGATTGATATTTACGGAAAGCATTGAATAAATAAAAGGGAACGAAAAACGTACTTTCGAGCGAAGCTTGAATTTTAAACCTACAAAGTGAGAGTGTTAGTGATAGCTCGAAAAATAAATATGCAATTTATGAATGCGAGAATTTAAATAACAGTTGGTATTTATCGAAAAATTAAATGATGGTTTGACGCATACGGAGATAAAAATGGCGATTTGACGCATACGAAAATTTAAATGATGATTTTGATGAGTGTAGGAAATTAAATGATGATTTAATGCGTACGAGAATTTAAATGCTGATTTGATGCGTGTAGAAAATTTAAATGTTGATTTGATAAGTGTGAAAATTAAATGATGACAGTTGATAAGTGCGAAAATTTAAATAATGATTTGATGCGTGCGGAAAATTTAAGTGCTGACTTGAGGAAAAATCAAAGATTTGATATTTGCAGAAAATTAAGCAGTTGACGATTATCAAAAAATTAGATGATGATTTGCAGAAAATTAAACAGTTGATGATTTGCAGGAAATAAAATTATGATTTGCAGAAAATTAAATAGTTGGTATTGCAGAAAATTAAACAGTTGACAATTTGCAGAAAATTAAAGCAGTTGATATTGCAGAAAATTAAACAGTTGATGATTTGCAGAAAATTAAAGCAGATGATATTTGCGACCGACCATGTAGGCGGTAAATTAAATGATTGAATTTAAACTGCGGAAAGTAAATTGCGAAAAATTAAAGTGTGAAGAATTTAAACAGTTGATAGGTACAGAAAATTAAAGTGACAGTACAAAAAAATAATCATACGAAACATACGAATATTTTTACAAAAACGCGATCCTAGATCCCGCAAAAAATGAAAATGGGCTGGGCCCAATTTGAAAAATCAAAAAAATGGGCCAGGAATAGTTCCTGGCCCAAGGAAATAAAAAGAATGGTGATGGGCCAAGCCCATCACCTTTCTTCCTTTTTCCGCGTGGGCCAAGCCCATTATGGCACTATTTATCATCTCCTTACTTGGTCGTCGGCGCCACTGTCGGTGGCCAAACTCCGGCCACAGGTGGTTGTTTCAAAAAGCCTTCGTACCGAGATGCTCGTCTCCTCGACGGCTTCCCGACCATACGAACATCGAATCTCGGTTTAAACCATACCGAGTTTAATTTTGAAAAAACTACTAAAATGATAATTACCGAAAACTAATTAATTCGCAAGATTTATCTAACGATTAAGCAAATTAAAAGCATGTATTTAATCTACAGCATGCATATGAATTATTGGCACAAAAACAAGCAATTTATTTGATAAAAAATGCATTTAAATAATTAAAGGAAAGAAAACGCATGAAAACGAAGGAAAATGCTTGAAAGAAACGCTTACTGGAAAGCTTGAACTGTGGCAATTATTTCTCGAAATGAGCAATCTATCAGAGGGAGAAGAAGCAAGGCTTGCTAAAGGGTGAATTTTTGTCAAAAAATGAAGAAGGGAGTGGCCTTTTTATAGGCTTGAGATCGCGTTGTGTTGAAGCGCGACGCTGCGCGTGGAGGCCGTGATCGTCATGCTGGCGGAGCTAGGCTGCAAGGTGGCGGAGCTAGGCGGCTGAGGTGACGGCTTGAAGGGACAGGAAGCGATGGGAGCAAGCAGCTCGGTGGCTTGCTCCGCTTCCACGGTGCATGTGCACCATGCACCTTAAATTGTCAACCGTTAATCTGGTTGACTTTCCTTGGTCAACCAGATCAACGGTGATGATCAAAAGTCCCTTTAAGTCTGTTTAAATGGCCTCGAGCCATTTTCGCGAACAAACATTTCGAATTTTCTAGCCGAAAGTGCCAGCGCGTAGAGAAAAATAAGGCGAGTTTAACCGTCTACAGCGAATGACGAGAATTTTTCATTTAACGTGTTTATTTTCTCGTTTAGAAACATGAAATGTTCGGACGAAAAATAAATGACGTTATGACAAAAATTACGCGAAACGCTGTTGGCCGGAGTGAATGAAAAAAAGAGTAGGAACTAGTTGATGGAAAATATTTCGCGTTCGAGCTATTGTCTGAGCGAATTTACTCGGGTCCAATAAAAGCTCGAATAAAAATAATAATAAAAAAATAAAATGCTAAAAAAAGTGATAAAATACTAAAAATCCTAAATTTTACGCAATAACCTAAAACGAAGAAATAACTAGCAAATGACTAACGGATAATTAAAAATGTGATTTTTAAAGCTAAAAATATTAATGATAATAATAATGAAAATACGTGACGAAAAATTAAAAGCGCGATTTCGAACGCTGACGATGATAATGACGATGATAAAAATGTGATGAGAATTTAAAAATGCTAACGATAGTAAATTAATTTGAAATGACAATAAGTTGAGTAAAATGACGGAAATGCTAAATTTAATTAAAATGGCGTCAAAATTCGGGTATCAACAAAGTTGGAGGGGGCTTTTTGGCGGCTGAAGCGGTGGTCGCGACATCGACGCTGATGGGAGCAACTAGAGTAGTAGCAGCGACGATGGTGGTTGGCTGCGGTTGCTTTGGTGAAGAGATAGGGGGAGCGAGTCTATTTTTGTGGGGATTTAGTGACAGTGGTGGTTGTTGGTGGAGTCCTAGCGACGGCAGAGACTTCGGCTGTAGTGGGAGTGACGGGGGTGGTAGTTGTCGGGGTACTTTGGGAGTGACTACCAGATGGGAGGTCGGATCGTCCAGCAGATTTCTTGGAGCTGGCCATGGAGAAGTTGCAGAGGTTCGTGGGGGGAAGAGAAAGCTGGAGAGAAAGAAGAAGATGAAAGGTAAAGTGGAAAGTTGAAAGAAAAGGGAAGAAAGTGTTCTCCCTTTATGGCTGCCAGCTGCTAGCCGTTGCCCACGTGCGGATGTAGCGGCTTGTGATTGGGGCCCATCAAATCCCAACTGTCACGCTCCTGATCAGGAAATTCAAAGTTTAAAATTGGAATTAAGTGGGATATGGAAATAAAATAGAATATAAGAAAGTGGAGGAATAGGGGGAAATAATTAAAATAAAGTGAACGAGGAAGAGAAGGGAATAGATTCAGGGATGGAGAAAATCAAGGGATGTAAAGAAGGATAAGATAATTAGAGAAAAATAGGGGAAGAGATAGAAACATGGGTTGCCTCCCACAAAGTGTCGCGGTTAACGTCTCGGCCTACACGTTGGTGACCAATATCAGAGTTGGTCAGGTGGGTCAGCGACATCCATCTCCTCAACGATGAATGGCTTGAAGCCTTCGTAGAATGCCTTGAGACGGTGTCCATTGACTTTGAAAGTGACTCCAGTATCCAAACTTCGAATTTCAACGGCGTCATGGTCATAAACGATTGTGACAACATATGGACCGGTCCACTTAGACTTCAATTTCCGTGAAAACAACCTCAGACGAGAGTTATATAACAGGACTTTCTGTCCAATAGTGAAAGTTTTATGAGATAGAATTTTATCATGGTAGGCCTTCGTCTTGCCCTTGTAGATGAGGGCATTCTCGTAGGCAATCTGCGATGTTGTCCAGCTTTGTCAAGGTTGAAATTGGCCTTTCGAATGACCCAGAAGGCTTTATGCTCGATTTCAACGGGTAAGTGGCAAGGTTTACCATAGACAAGTCGATATGGGGTCATGTCAATGGGAGTCTTGAACGTTGTTCGATAGGCCCATAAAGCATCGTCAAGCTTCAAGCTCCAGTCCTTGTGGGATTGGTTGACAGTCTTTTCCAAAATTGACTTGACCTCGCAGTTAGATACCTCGGCCTGGCTGTTGGTCTGCGGGTGATAAGTTGTGGAGACACGGTGTGTAACTCCATACTTATTGAGCAAGTTGCTGATGACTCGGTTGCAGAAGTGGGTTCCACGATCACTGATAAGAGCGTGTGGGGTTCCAAACCTACTAAAAATACAAGAGCGAAGAAAGGCTGCAACCACTTTGGAATCATCAATTCTGGTCGCCTTAGCCTCAACCCATTTAGAAACATAGTCCACCGCGAGAAGGATGTATATGTTGCCAAACGAATTGGGAAAGGGACCCATAAAATCAATGCCCCAAATATCAAAAAATTCACAAACAATTATACCTGTGAGCGGCATCTAGTTTCGAGCGCCAATGTTACATGTACTTTGACAGCACGGGCAAGCCACACAAAACATGTAGCTGTCTTTGAAAATTGAGGGCTAGTAGAGTCCTGCTTCTAGAACTTTCATGGTCATCTTCTTAGCTGTAAAGTGACCTCCTTCGGTGGAAGAGTGGCAAAAACTGAGTATGGAAGGGACCTCATCGGTGGTCACGCATCTTCGTATGATTTGATCCGAGCAGAACCTCCATAGGTAGGGGTTGTCTCATATATAAGACCTAGCTTGTCTTCTGATACGCTTTTGTTCCGAGGGGGATGAATCTATGAGAAAATGACCTGAGGCACAAAAATTAGCAATATCAGTAAACCAAGGGTACTCAACAGCTTGGGCAAGACAAAGTTGTTCATCAGGGAATGTATTACGAATAAGAATCAGTGAGTGATCCGTCTGGGCAGACAGGCGGCTCAGATGATCAGCGACTGAATTCTCAGTTCCTTTCTTATCTTTGATTTCGAGATTGAACTCCTGAAGCAAGAGTATCCATCGGATAAGGCGAGGCTTGGCGTCCAACTTGGTCAAGAGGCACCGGAGGGCGGTATGGTCTGAAAAGACGGTCACTTTTGTTCCCAAAAGGTACAGTTGGAATTTGTCCAAAGCAAAGACCACGGCGAGGAGTTCCTTCTCGGTAGTTGTGTAGTTCCGTTGGGTAGGGTCCATATATTTAAAGGCGTAGTAGATGACATAAACCTCTCGGTCTTTCTTCTGTCCCAACACTGCTCCCAATTCATTATTACTCGCATCACACATAATTTCAAACGGAATGGTCCAGTCTGGTGCGCGAATAATGGGGGCCGAGATGAGCTTCTATTTGAGGAGGTCGAATGCGGGTTTATAGTTGTCATCGAAGATGAACTCAACGTCTCGCCGTAGCAGCTGTCACATCGGCTACGTGATCTTGGAGAAGTCCTTAATAAACCTCCTGTAGAACCCTGCATGATCAAGGAAAGAACGTACTTCGCGTACACAAGTAGGATATGGAAGAGATTTGATTACCTTGATTTTGGCTTTATCCACTTCAATGCCTTTGTGGGATACAATATGACCTAAAATCAGTCCCTGGTCTACCATAAAATGGCACTTCTCAAAATTGAGGACAAGGTTAGTTTCAACACATCTTTGTAAAACCTTGCGTAAAGTCAGTAAACATTCGGGAAAAGAATTACCGTAGACAATGAAATCGTCCATAAATACCTCAATGTCGTGTTCAACGAGCTCGAAGAAGATACTGACCATGCAAAGACCGAAAGGCATCCTCCTATAAGCGAATGTACAGAAGGGACAAGTGAAGGTTGTCTTGTCTTGATCGTCTAGGGCAACCGGTATCTGGTGAAACCCTGAGTAGCCATCGAGGCAGCAGTAGTGTGTCTTCCCAGCTAGGCGTTCCAGCATCTGGTCAATGAACGGTAAGGGGAAGTGGTCCTTTCTCGTGGCAGCATTTAATCGACGGTAACCGATACAAACGCGCCATCCGTTCTGAATGCGAGTGGGAATTTGTTCACCATTCTGTCCCGTAGTGATTGTGATACATGTCTTCTTCAGAACAACTTGAACTGGGCTGACCCATGTACTGTCCGAGATAGGGTAGATCACACCAGCGTCGAGTAGCTTCAGTATTTCCTTCTTAACGACCTCCATCATTGGAGGGTTAAGACGGTGATGTGGTTGGCGAACAGACTTGCTAGCATCGTCTAGGTGTATTCGATGAGTGCACAAGGCTGGAGACGGTCCTTTGATATCTGCAATCGTCCACCCAATAGCTTTCTTAAATTCCTTTAGTAAGGTGACGAGAGCTATCTCTTCTTCAGAGTCAAGTTTGCTGGAGATGATCACGGGTAGAGAATCATTGCCTCCTAGGTAGGCGTACTTCAGGTGCGTGGGCAAGACTTTGAGTTCCAAGTTTGGTGCCTGCACAATGGAAGGGGGAATTCTAGCATATTCAGAAGGTAGAGGGGTTACCACCATTTTGAAAGGATAATGAGGAGTGGTTTCCAAAATAGCAATGATCTCGCACAGGTTGGGTGGGGTGACGAATTTGGAGTCTAAGTGATCCATGGCTGCGAAATTGACATTATTGGCTAGGGCAAGCTACAAAGAGTCAACAGAAAATAAGTCAGCAATTTCCTCAACATTTGGATCAATAATATCAATAAAATAATAAAAAACTCAGAAGGGAAACGCATAGCATCAAGCATGCTGAACCGGATGATCTGTCCGTCATACTCGAGGGTAATGGACGCATTGTGGATGTCGATCTTAGCACGGGCAGTCCTGAGGAACATCGGAGGGTCTGGTACCCTGCTCGTCTTCCATGCTGATCACATAGAAATCGGCCGAGAAGAGGAGACTGCCAACTTGGACGAGGACGTCCTCAATGATGCCTTCCGGATAAATTATTGACCGATCTGCTAATTGGATGACGACTCGAGTTGGCTTCAGTGGTCCGAGGCCTAGTTTGGTGAAGATCGTCAAGGGCAAGACGTTG
The DNA here is from genome assembly GCA_963691705.1 of Viola odorata. NCBI lineage: Eukaryota > Viridiplantae > Streptophyta > Magnoliopsida > Malpighiales > Violaceae > Viola > Viola odorata. The sequence continues at coordinate 43,834,537 of OY829538.1, forward strand.
ATACCTGCACCTAAGTCACACATAGCTTTTCCAATGTCAGTGCCCCCAAGTTTGCAAGGGATGGTAAACGTCCCTGGGTCTGCGCACTTTGGAGGGATTTTTCTTTGAATAACATCGGAAATATTAACACCCACACTGATTTTGTTCACGCCTGCCAATTTGCCTTTGTTAGTGCATAATGATTTCAGAAACTTAGCATAACGTGGAACGTTTTTAATAGCCTGTAAAAGTGGAATGTTAATTTGAACTTTACTGAACAAGTCAAAAATTTCTTTCTCTTCTTTATCTTTTTTTCTTTTTCACTAACCTGTGTGGAAATGGAGGCTCAAGGACTTTAATGATGAAGTCTTCAGAGAATTCAGACTTCTCATCAACTTTAATTGGCGTACCTGGTTTCCTGGAGGTGTAGACCTTTTTTTTTTTTCGGCAGTGACTTCTACATCGCCAGCGACAGGTGTGGAATCCGGGAGTTCAGTTTCTCGGGCAAGCGGCTCGCGGTCAGGCAAGTGCGTGCCACTACGAAGTGTCATGGCACAGGCTCCGTACTTAGGATTGGCTTCTGGTTGCGGTGGCAATCGTCCTCCATTCTTCATCTCTTTCACCTCTGCAGATGAAATACCCAATTGTTTTTTAAGGTCAAGTAAAAGACTATAGACGTTTGGTACCTCAGCAACTTGGAGTGTGGGCCCCATGGGTCCTTACGGAGCTTGGTACTGGTATTGCTGATTGTTGGAGTAGTTGGGCTAGGGTTTGAAATTCTGGAGGTTAAAAGGCGGCTGCTGTTGATTCTGGAATGGATTTTGTGGCTGTAATTGGCTCGGCCCAGGTTGTTGTTGTTGGTTGTTATCGTAGCTCAAGTTTGGGTGACGCCAGCCATTATTGTAATTCTGAGTGTATGAGTCATACTTCCTAGGGGCTCCATTGTAATTCCCTATAGCATTCACATCTATATCATCCAGGATGTGTGGGCAAGCGTCGGTAGGGTGGTCGGTGAAGTTACAAAAACCACATGCCTTGATCTGCACGGGCTGGCCGGTAGATATATTCTGAAGCATTCTAGTAATGGTGGAGAGTTGATTTTCCATAGCAGCAGCCCGGGCGTCGTGGGTAACAGGGGCCAATTGATCCAAAGGTACAACATTCTTGGCCATAAGTTCCAAAAGAGCTTTGGCATCCACAGGGGTCAGGGCAAGCAGAGAACCACGGCTGGCAGCGTCGATTAATTCTTTGTCTCGCCCTCGCAGTCCCTCATAAAAATATTGGATGAGAGTGTGGTCAGGGATGTTGTGCGAGGGGCAAAGGGTTTGCATCTTTTTATAACGGTCATAGTACTGTCCTAGGTTCTCGTTCTCTTTTTGGACAATGGAAACCAGCTACTTTTTGGCAACATTGGCCATAGTGGTGGGATAGTACTTTTTCGTGAATGCTTTGAACATATCGACCCAGTTGGTGATTGATAGGGCAGGCAGGTCATAAAACCAGTTGCGTGCGTCATCTTGGAGCGACCACATAAACGCTCTTAGCTTAGCTTGATTGATGTCCACCTCTGCGGGTTTCAGGGCTTCGCAAACAGTATGGAGTTGCTGGAGATGTCGGAGTGCACTCTCCCTAGGGATGCCATGGAACTTAGGTAAATAGTGGAGAACCGATGACTTGATTACCCAGTCGTGGGTTACAATAGGCCACGTGATACACCCAGCGGTGGACTTGGTGGTAGCATTCAGATCCTCTATGGAAGGGTTGACGACAACTTCTCCGTCGTCAGCCATGGCTGGTTGTTCGGGATGAAGGTGATCTTCAGCGGCTAGATTGAGCTGTTCGATGTAAGCGGGAGGATCCAAGTGATCAGGGAGGTTCAGGTGAATTTGATGTAGGATTTGCAGATTAATGTTGCTTGGCCAATTTGCGAGCTAGTCATTCTGATCTCCTGATTTCGGGGTCGTAAGGCAGTAGAGTTGTGTTAGACTACCTAGTCATACAAAAAGAAAAGAGAGTTAATATCGTCAATCCCCGGCAACGGCGCCAAAATTTGATCGGTTGTCGAACCCGTCAAAAATAATAATAAAAACCTGTAGTCAAGTGCACAATAAATTGTGTATAGTGGCAATAGGATCGAACACATGGATTATGGGTTAACACTCTAATCAATTCGTAAAACAAAGAAATCCAACAGAAAAGTAACAAAGGGGGTTTTTTGAATGGTTGTTTGATTATCAATTGCCTACGACAGTAATAAAGGAAAACAAAGGAAGAAAGAAATAAATAGAGAGAAAGTTCCCAGTAAGAATCTATATCCAGTTGCAATTATGGTCAGCCGGTCATTGGTGCAAGTATCATCTACCCCGAGCCAATAGACACGCTATGGGGACCAGGTACGCTTAGGTCCCCTGCTTACCTTCGTAAGAGAAGCTACCCCAAGGTACATTTATGGGGTAACCTTGACAGTCCGCCGTCCTCTAAGGTACGCTTATGGAGACAATACTCGGTTGTCCATGAAGAGGATGTAAGACGCGTCTAGGGCGAGACACTCAGTACGCTCTAGGCTCTGCCCTAACGATCCGTTTAATCCAACTGGAGGAGACCAGGATCCTGATTACTTCCAGAATGGTTATCTACTTTACCCTGCAGCTTCGCGTTAGGTATAACCACAAGGATGATTATAATTCCCCAGTTTTAATTACTAGTTGATCAAGCTTGTAATTAATCCTAGACAACTTGACAATTAAATATTAAACAAGATAGATATTAACCCAGAATATATGAAGCACAATTTGACCTCACGGCTTCCCTTGTAACCTTCAATCGATTCTTACCAAGAACAGGAAGACTAGCCGCTCATATTAAAAGTAAAAACAAATAAATAAATAAATTGCATAATGAAATAGAAGAAGGGAAGAAGAAAGAAGTCATATTTATTACCGGCCGGAGCAAAGCTCCGGTTTATTGAAAGAAAGAACAAAACGTGCCGGCAGAAGTAGCGCCAAAAGTCTAGCAGAGGGAGAGAGATATATAGAAAACCTAATTACTAAAAGTATTTATAGTGTATTACAAATAAAACTCCTAATCCGATTGGAATAATATTCCTCAATGGTATTCTACTGAGATAAGGATTCTCGGAGGAATTAATGAGCAAATCCCATGTTTCCTTCTTTGCGACAGTTTCCTTTTCTCGCTAGGACTCCGCTGCCTTCTGTGAACATTCAGCTGCGTGACCTAGCTGCTTCATTCCTTTCAGAAAATGATAGAAAATGCTTCTTTTTGTATTTCCCTCTTAAATAGCCAAGATCTGTGAAAAGTAAAGAAGCACAGCACCATTAGTAGCATCATGATCTAAAAAGGCGTATAAAAGAGGGAGGAATTATGCATAATAAATGCTCTATCACTCTTCTATTTGCACAAAATCAAAGGTCATTGCTCGATACCTTTCCCTTTCACATTTGTTCTTTCCTCGGCAAGTGAGACGTTCTTTGTTTCTTCGGTAGTGATGTATTTGCACGTGTGAGCCGAGAGAGTTGTACGTGTTAAAGATGGAGTTATCACCAACGTGTCTTTCAAGCCCTCATGTCGGAGTCCATTGAGCAGCGCTGCCAGTTGAGAAGAAATTTCCAAATTGACGATGTCATAACCCTTTTTGTTGAAACGTGCGATGTAGTCCCTCAAAGGCCCATCGTCCTTCTACTTAATAGACATTACATTGACAACTATTTTATTTGGTTTACGACTATTGTAAAAATATTTCACAAAGGCCAAAGAGAGCTCTACGAAACCAGAGATACTACTAGGGCGTAGGATACAAAACCACACACTCGTCACCGTATGCAGTATCGAGGGAAAACTACGACACTAGATTTCATCTGGAAAATTATGCATAAGCAACATGGATTGGAAAGTAGTGATATGGTCATGTGGGTCACTAGAGCTATCACAGGATTCCACCTGCGACATCTTGAAATCTCGGGGGAGTGGCCATAACATAACATCATCCGTGAATGGGGGTCTTTCGGACATAATTAAGGCATCATCATCATCATCATCATTATGATTGTTGTGCCTCGTAGCAAGTTGTTGACACACCAATCATTCAACTTCTCCCCAATTCATCTTGGCTCCACTCTTGGTGTGGATGGGGCTCTTGGTCTCCCTACGCCCCAGCTCATAGTCAAAATCAAAACGCGTGTCAACGGAACCATCATCAAGGTGTTCTAGATTGCGGTCATTGGAACGTCTACCTCCATCTGAATGTTTAGATCTTTTGAAGCGCTCCAGCTCCTCATTCTGTTGTTCAACCAGTGTTGCAAGACGTTGGACTTCTACTTGCCAATCTTTTCTTCTATCAGCGTGGACGTAGGATGAAGGATCGGTAAGAGCGTTGTTGTTGACAGGACCAATACCAGTGTTGTTGATGTGATTATCAACAGTACACATCCCTGAAATCAGGAAAAAAACTTCTACATACCAACAAAGAGAATTTATAGTACGTGAGAAAATCAGAAACTAGCATCTCGATTTCCCACACATGGCGCCAAATGTTAATGTATAGAAATAGTTTGATAGTAAAGATGAGAGAAATATTGTATTTCTTGAGCTGAAAGATACAACGTACCTAATTTTAGGGGGCATGTCTTATTAACTATAAAGAGACTTAAAAGCTAATAAAGGAATTAAATATGAGAGTTACACAAAATTAATATAAGGGTTATAGAGAGCCCTAACACATAGGAATCTTCCCAATATTCTCTAACATTAGGTCAATGTAGTGGGTAGCACAAGGTGTCCAATATATTGTTGGATATCTTGCCTCCAAAAGTCGACCTAAAACATTCAAAGTTTAGAATTTTTTAGCTGATTAGTATATATATAATGCAATACTTAACGTAGAAAGGAAAGCTTAGACATTAAGTTAAGAATATTACCAGCCAGGGACGGATCCACTTAAGGACAAGGGTGGTCCAATCAATTTTTTTTTTACCAAGCCCAAATCCCTAGCCTCTGCCTCTCTTCCCTCTCCTCATCCATCATCCATCTCCTCTCCTCGACCAAATCCCTAGCCTCATCCCTCTCCTCTCCTCATGCCTCATCCCTCTCCTCGACCAAATCCTTATTTTTGGACTGTGAACGGCGCAATTTTGTAGTTCAGGTAATCATTTTATTTATTGCTGGTTATTTTTCTTCAATAGAAAACATATATAGCAATGATTTCTTTAAATTACTATTTTGATTGAAGAGTTGGGATTCTTATAAATTACTTCAAGGATAAATTGCAAAGAGTTTAGCTAACCAGTTGGCCTTTTTAATTTTTGCTTCATTAGCTTTTCTTCTTTTACATTTGCTATTGCTCTTGCTTCTCAGACACCTGAACTGACACTTAGAACCTCATCTGAATTCTTTAGAAATTGTAGGCGAATAAAATTTTGTTTCACTTATTTTTGAAGTAGAAGTTTGGTTCATAATCTGCAGTAGTAGTTCATTCTTCTCTTCATACCTCTAATTCTGATTTGTTTTCCTTACTTTTCATTTTCCTTTTGGCTGCTGATGCTACATTCTACAAGGTTGGATTTTGTTTTCTTGGTTACTTCAGTTTATTTGCATATGGTCTGCTGTCTAAGCTATCTATTATTTGAAGGTGCAATTTGAAGAAGTTCCAGAACTTGTAGCTGGGCGTAGAGTTTTCATCTATAAGGGGTATTCTTATGTTGCTATGAATCAGGTATCATGAATTCTTTGCTTCACAAATCTTCCCTTATCTCGTTTGAATGTACAAAATTTGGTTAAGTGTTTGTATATTCTATTTTGTAGGTTGTTTCCCTTGCTGCAACACAATTTCACAGACTTCTATCTAAAGCACTTATCCTAACCAACAGGTTATCATTTATACTCAACATTTTGATAAATCCCTTATGGTCATATCATACACTGATACTTTTTGTTTGTATTCTTTAGAGATATCAATCTTCTCCAGGTTTCTTGTTTCAGGAAATGGACATCTGTCATTAGAGAACAAGAAAAGGATCGTCTCACTCCTGTAAGTAATTGATCCAGAATATTACAAGTTTAATTATTTTAAGTTTCTAAGGTGTGCTTGACATTCTGGGTAATGTGTAGATTGTGGAAGCCATATGCCCAAAATGCTCCAAAAATATATATCGGGGGCGCTGCCCCCGAACCCCCACCCCCCTGCAAATAATTCCTGGATCTGTCCCTGTTACCAGCTATGACATAGTTTGTTCCATTGTCTGATATAACTTACACAAAGTTAGGTACTCCAACTTTTTTCACCACTTTGCAAAGTAAAGTAAGAAGCTTCTCTCATGTCTTGATATAAAAAGACTCATCCACTGATTCAATAAATACACTATCCTTGGAAGAATTAACTAGAAAATTAATCATGGTTTTTTGGTTCCTATTAGTCCAATCGTCAGACATGATAGAACATCTTGATTTTACCCACTCAGTACTATGACCTTTGAGGATGTCGTTGGTGTGGGACACTTGTTTCTTCAAAAGAGGAACCCTCAATTCATAATAACTAGGAGGCTTCATACCCAACCCGTATTTGCCAATAGACTGGATAACCACTTTGAAGGTGTCCAAATTTACAACATTGAAATGAATTGTTGTCTCATAAAACCATCTTGCTATATCAATACATGCTCTCTCTCTAACCTAATTTTTAAAAGTTTTGTTAATGGTATTTTGTTTACCTTTCTCATTTCCACTTATAGGAGCTTGAGTATCTAGCTATGGAGTGCAAAATGCATCCATAGGGCATGTTTGCCTAGCTTTAGGTGCTATAGCGTTTCCAAGTTTTAAGACTCTCTTTCCATTAGTGTCTTCTTGCTCAGCTATTTCAGCTTCATCCTCATCATTAGAACCAATTACATCATTCGTACTTATTGAAGTTAAATTAAGAGCATCCTTCTCATTCTTCTTCATCAACATATACTTCTTAACATCCTCTTTGATATGTTCAGGACACCTTCTGCAACCTTTAACATTTTGAAACCCTCTAATTAAGTGTTGCTTCAGCATGTATATCCATCCGCTTGTTTCTATTTGACAAAAATTAAAGGTTACGTTAACTTTGATGTTTGGATCAACAAGATATCCATACTTCCAACCGATATCCTTGTCCGCAACTTCATTGCCACTTGCCATGTGAGGTTATTGCTAAGCCAAAAATAGGTAATTAACGTGAAAATAGAAATACAAGAAAATAAAAAAGTACAAGATTAATAGAAGAAGGAATCTTGTTGGAAACATTTAAAAAAAACTACCTAGAAGGATTGAGTTTGTCGAATGACTCTTCTTCTTCTTGCTTCTGCCGTTTCTATTGTTTGATGAAGACTCTGATTTATACAGGAAGTTAGGTTTTTAAAAAATCTCTGACTCTCTATACAGACTTTCCATCTTCAAGTTTCTTTGTTGGTGTAATTCCCATGACTTGTAAGTCTATTTTAATAGGGGTGAGAGTTTTCATAAGTAAAACAATTATGAAGACACTTTTATTTAAAAGTTCACCTAAAAAACAAAAAAAAATGCAACTTTTCAACTCTTCATGCGGCTAGAGAATTGACAGCGCTTTGGAGCTTTATGTGCGTCTAGGTAAAATCTCTTCGCCTCAACCTCATAAGGTGATTTTGCCTTTTGGCGCTTCGCCTTATCGGCTTGTTGAAATAAATTCCTATTTTTATTGAGTTAGTTAGAGATTTTTTCTGATATTCAGTTTGTTATAAAAACCACTATGCACAATATGTGCTAAGTGGCTGATTTTTCTGATTCTCTGTTAAATGTAAGGCTTTATAAAGCCAACCAATAATTGTCAATAAAGCAGATCATTTCACTGCAAGTCTTATTTTATATCCGATACTTTACATGTGGTAGCAGAGCAAACACTGGTCTTGTAGAAGGAAAGCAGCAGACTTTGAGTGATCAAACCCTAAGAAAATGAGTGAAGACAAGACTCTGACAAAGATCCCTCATTTCGATAGATATTATGATCATTGGAGTGAGCTAATGGAGAATTTGCTTAGGGCAAAGGGTCTTTGGAGATTGGTAGAGAATGGCTTTGAAGAGCCAAAAGCAGGGACAATGCTGACTGATGCGCAACAGACACAACTTGATGATGCCAGAACCAAGGATCACCAGGTGAAGCATTATCTCTTCTAGGCAATTGATAGAACTGTCTTCGAACAAATATTGGATCGTCGCACAACTAATATTGTTTAGGACTCGATGAAGCGGAAGTTTGGCGGAAATACTAGGGTGAAGAGGTCTCTTCTCAACTCACTAAGAAGAGAGCTTGAGATTCTAGAGATGAAGAAGAATGAAACCATCACTGAGTATTTTGCAAGAGTAATGGCAGTCTCCAACAAGATGCGGAGCAATGGAAAAGATATGCCCGACTCAAAGATTGTTGAAAAGATCCTGCGAACCCTAACTGAGAGATTCACATATGTTGTGGTATCCATCGAAGAATCAAAGGATACTGACAATATGTCCATCGATGAATTGCAGAGTTCATTGGTGGTGCATGAACAGAAATTTCGCAGCTTAAGCAATGAGGATGAGGATCAAGTTCTGAAGGTGGAGAATCATACTGGAATACGTGGCAGAGGAAGAACACCTCTTGGAAGCAGGGGACGAGGAAGAGGAAGAGGAAGAGGAAGAGGAAGAACATACTTCAACAAAGCAACTATTGAATGCTATAGGTGTCACAATTTAGGACATTTCCAATACGAATGTCCAAATCAGGCCAATTATGCAGAATTAGAGGAGGAAGATGAGCTGCTATTGATGGCATATGTGGAGCAACATGAAGCAAAGAGAAGTGATATGTGGTTTATAGATTCTGAGTGCTCAAACCACATATGTGGGAATCAAGGTATGTTTACAAGCTTGGATACAACATTTTCACACACTGTCAAGCTTGGAAACAATACTAGAATGAAGGTTATTGGAAAAGGAGTGGTAAAATTGAGTTTGAAAGGAATTAACTATGTCATTAGCAATGTGTATTGTGTGCCTGAGCTTACAAACAACCTCTTAAGCGTGGGGCAACTTCAAGAAAAGGGATTGTTAGTGCTGTTTAAAGATGGTGTGTGCAGTGTGTATCATCCGCAGAGAGGAAAAATTGCGGAATTTGTCATGAGTGCAAACAAGATGTTTATTTTACTAGCTGAACCACCTGTTGAGATAGAAGAAGAACAGTGTCTCCAAATTAGCAATATATACTAGTCAAAGCTTTGGCATCATCGTTACGGCCATCTCAGCTACAAAGGTCTGCGCACCTTGAAGTACAAGAAAATGGTGGATGGATTATCGCAAATTATAGCTCCAAATATAACTTGCGAGGCATGTATGAAGGGCAAGCAGCATCGGACTCCATTTCCTAAAAGGAGTCAATGGAGGGCGAATGACAAATTGGAGCTAGTTCATGCAGATCTTTGCGGCCCTATCACACCAGCTTCTAACAGTCATAAGAGGTACTTATTGTGTTTCATAGATGACTTTTCTAGGAAAGCATGGATCTACTTTCTATTAAATAAATCAGAAGCATTTTACCATTTCAAATGTTTCAAGCTGCTTGTGGAAAAAGAAATTGGAATGTGTATTAAATGCTTGAGGATAGATAGAGGAGGAGAATTTAATTCTATTGAGTTCAATGATTTTTGTAAGCAACATGGTGTAAAGAGACAATTGACTACAATATACACCCCACAACAAAATGGTGTAGCCGAGCACAAGAATCGCACTGTGATGAACATGGTGAGATCTATGTTGTCAGAAAAGAAAGTTCCTAAGCATTTCTGGCCAGAAGCAGTTCGATGGACAATTCATGTCCTGAATCGATCTCCTACCTTAGCTGTGAAGGACATGACCCCAGAGGAGGCATGGAGCGGAAAGAAGCCATCAGTGGAATATTTCCAAGTGTTTGGCTGTGTGGGACATGTCCACATTCCAAATGCTAGGAGAACTAAGCTTGACGATAAAAGTGTGAGTTGCATACTATTTGGGGTTAGTGATGAATCCAAAGGATACAGAATGTTTGATCCTGTTGCCAAAAAAAAAATCTTGTCAGTCGTGATGTGATATTTGAAGAAGATCGCGTGTGGGATTGGGGTGCTAGCTGTGAAAAGAAGCAGTTGATGGAATTAGAATGGGGAGACAACATTGAGAAGAATATAAATGAAGAAGAAGAAAACACATATGAAGAGGAAGAAGCAGTGGAAGTCGTAGCTGAAAATGATTTACCAACTCCAGTAGAGGATTTAATAGTAAGGGAAGGAAGAAATCGACATCCTCCTATGTGGATGGCAGATTACACTTCCGGTGAAGGTTTGTCAGAAGAAGATGAAGCAAATCTGACAAACATAGCTCCTATGATGCCATCAGACCCTACAGACTTTGAGGAAGCTGTCAAAAGCTCGAAATGGAGGTTGGCTATAGATGCAGAAATCATGTCAATCGAAAGAAATCAGACCTGGCACTTGGTAGAACTACCTATTGGAGTTAAGAAAATAGGAGTGAAATGGATTTACAAAACTAAGTTAAATGAGCTAGGTGAAGTCGACAAATACAAAGCAAGACTAGTGGTGAAGGGTTATTCTCAACAACATGGAATTGATTATACAGAAGTGTATGCACCTGTAGCTAGAATGGATACAGTAAGGATGATCATAGCTTTTGCGGCTCAAAAAGGCTGGAAACTCCATCAATTAGATGTCAAGTCTGCATTCTTACATGGAGAGTTGAAGGTGGGCCATTGTATGTCAAAAAAATATTTTTTATTCCAAACTAACAGCCACATCATCATTTAACGGAAGGATACGAACAAAAAATTATACAAAAAATTATCTAGTGAAAGAAAATGATGATATAAGGTAAAGTAGTCAAACCCGCCTAGACTAGTTTGATCAGGAAACCCAGGGACTAGTTACCAGACCGGTTTGAAAATCCTAAAACCTTTTTTTGTATGCCCAGTCGAACTAGTAAACTGGTCTATCTGGTTCCGATTAAACCGAGTTGATCCAAAGAAGGTAAATTTTAAAAAAATTCTTGAGATTCGAACCATATTCAATATGTTCGTCAATAAAAGGTTAACCATTACAACATTATATTTATGATATTAAATTTGAATATATAAAAAAAATATAAGAGAAAATGTTCTTTTATCTTTAATTTTTTTTATACATTACACAACTATTAAATCAATATTCATAGACGGTGTTAGGTGTGTAAATTAATTAGAGGATGCCATATTTTAAAATTGGAAAGTCTCGGGTTATCCGATGTATAAAAACGTAGACACGTTTCATGAAGGTCAATGTGTCAGGAAGTTCTCTTAGACCAGCAGCAGGGGATTTTTGGACGGTTTATTGGCTCCGGCAAGAGACATTTCGGTATCAATTATTGTGTAGGATAGAGAGGATATTAAAATTTGGTACCGGATTTTTCTGATAGTGGGACCTACCACAGTCAGTCATTTTTTAAAAAATAAAAAAATAATACGGTGGACCAATGATAGCCCGCCACGCGTGCCTGCACGCGCACGCGTAGCGTGCTGTCATTGGTTCACCACATTATTTCTTTTTTTCCCCTCATTTTTTAAATGAGTTTTTTTATAATAAATATTGAAAATAATTTTATAAAAAATATACCATTGTTTTTAATTTTTTGAGATCTATAAATTAAGACTAGGTTTGTATTATTTAGACACTAAAAAAAATCAAAATTTTTTACATTTTTTTATTTTCTTCTTTTTTAAATATCTTTTTTCATAATAATTACTAAAAATAATTTTAAAAAATATACCATTATTTTTATTTTTTGAGATTTATAAATAGAGTTTGTATTTGTATGAATTAATTTATATTAAAAAAATATTATTTATTATTTATTATATTATCAAAAATAATTATTATAGTAATTATAAATTTAATAAGAAAAAGAAATGAAAAATATGGTGGGGTATATGATTAAATGATGTGGAAAGGAAAGAATAAATAATACCCTGAAAAATACCCTGTTATGTGAAATTAGTGTTATTTAATGATTTAGGTGGGTGTTAAACTGATGTCGCAGAATAGAAATATTAAATTTAACAGGCTGTGATGTTCTTAAAACTTAAAATCAAACACACAGACACGTACACCGACCAAACGACAAGCACCTGATGAAACAACGGAAACCGCCCACCGCCACACTCCCCATTGTCGCCACCGTCACAACCTCCGCTTCAGTCACTCCAGTAACCTCATCCACAAAAATCTTAATGGCTTTAACCCTTTCTCGATTCAAAGACCTTCTCTTGATCCTTTCTTTCCTCTTATTCATCTACCTGTACTACCACGCGCGTCCACAGATCGACTCCCGCGCCGCCGTCACAGGCTCCTCTTCCCCTACCACGCGCCATCACCTTCTCTTCGCAATTGCCTCCTCATCCTCCTCCTTCAGCCGCCGCCAATCTTACTTCCGCCTCTGGTACACGCCCTCCATCACACGTGCCTTCATTTTTCTTGACAGCCATGATAATAGCAGCAAGAAGGTAGACCCCACTCTTCCTCCTGTGATAATTTCCGAAGATACTTCCCTTTTTCCTTACAGCTTCAAAGGTGGGTCCAGGGCAGCAGTCCGGTTAGCTCGCGTGGTACAGGAGGCTGTTAACCTTAGCGGTGACGCTGGAAACGTGAGGTGGTTTGTGTTTGGCGACGACGACACCGTTTTTGTCGTTGAAAATTTAGTGAAAACTCTTTCAAAGTATGATCACAATGAGTGGTTTTATGTGGGTGCTAATTCGGAAGGGTATGAGCAGAATGCTAAGAATTCGTTTAACATGGCATTTGGTGGAGGCGGCTTCGCCATAAGTTATTCATTAGGGAAGGTTCTAAGGAGGGTTTTGGATTCGTGTTTGATGCGGTATGGCCATTTGTATGGAAGTGATGCTCGGATCTTCTCGTGCCTCGCGGAATTGGGTGTTGGATTGACTCATGAACCAGGCTTCCATCAGGTCAGTTCTTATGTAGATTGGTTTGTCTGTGATAATTGTGGTGGATGTTGAGTTTGAGATAATGTGGATCTTGTGACTTAGTGCATTTCAGTTATTAAAACTGTTGTGTTGATCAACTGTCTAGTTTGTACTTCGTTAGAGTTCCGTTCTCATGACCTATGAAGCTGAATGATACAGTTGAGTATCGTTTTGTTACTTAGGTTTTAAGAGTGCTGTATGATGGGGATTGAGCTATTAGAGGTTATATTCTCATTTAACTTGCTACTGTTCCAGGTTGATGTGCGGGGTAATTTGTTTGGCTTGTTGTCCGCCCATCCATTGTCTCCGTTGATTTCTCTCCATCATTTGGATGCTGTAAATCCACTGTTTCCTAATATGACCAAGATGCAAGCATTGCAGCATCTTTTCGAAGCCATTAATGTGGATCCTACCAGGATTTTGCAGCAAACTGTTTGCTATGATCGGACAAATTCGTTGACTGTTTCCGTAGCATGGGGCTATTCTATTCAGGTGTTTGAAGGGAATGAACTTCTTCCCGATCTCCTCTCATTACAAAAAACGTTTTCATCATGGAAGAGAGGTGCTAAGGTTGAACCATTTTATATGTTTAATGTTAGAGAGTATCCTAGAAGCCCCTGTAAAAGACCTCTCGTCTTCTTCATGGAAAATGTTGCGTCTGATAAAAATGGTGTTTGGAGTGAATATATCAGGCATGATTTAGGGGATTGCCGAAGACCTAATGTCACTGCACATCTGAAGCGAATCATAGTATTCTCACAGAAACTAGAACCTGTTACTGAGCAGGTAAGACTTAATTGGGTTTGGACCTTGTTTTCAGATGTATGGAAGCCTATATATGCTAGTCATTTGACCTACCGTGATCTTATCAATTAATTTTCCCCTTGATTTCAGCTGAGGGCTCTGCGCCGACAGTGCTGTGACATATCTACTTCAGCAAGCAAATCAATGGTCATTAACATTAGAGGATGTGGTTCTGAAGAACTCATTGCGATGCATATCTAGAGTTATGGGTTATTGGCTGCTTTGTGGAAGTCCAATCAGATGGAAAGTTATGGTGTTTGATCCAGTTGTGGCTCCTCTTATGGTAATTTCCTTTTGCTCGGGAACACTTTTCCTTTTTCTTCTAGAACTGATTCAATGACTCTGTGTTTTCTTTTTGGGCTGATATTCTGTACATGGGAAGGTGATCTTTTATGGTGCCTATAATTCCTACCTGAATCCTGAAGGTCTATGCGAGTTTGTTTGTCATTATACTTGCGTCGCACGACACTTTACATAAACTTTATGGGAAAGACCAATTTCCGGTCGTCAACAATAGATGAAAAGTAACTTCCCTAGGCAATGCTGTCCTGCTCTCTTTATGCTAAGGTGCATTGGTGAATGCTTCTAATCACTAGCTTCCATATGTTATCTAACAAGGATGGAATTAGTGGCGCATCGATTTTTGCATGACATGTAGGAATCTTACTAAAGCAAGTGTTGTCCTCTTCTTTGTTGCACGTCCTGTTGCTAAACCTTATAATTCCTCTTTTCAATAGTCAATGAAAACTTCTTAAAGATTTGATTTCTGGTCTCCCATCTTCTTTTCCTTTCGATATATTCTTCAAAGTCTTTTCCTATTCTTTTGAGGAGGCACATGCCATGGTTAGAAATGGTTAGAGGATGCAAGGCATGAATCAGACTTCTCATTCTCATATAACTTGAAACGGTTTAACTTGAATGAAACCAACTCTTCACGTTATTGACAGGCACATTTTTATGCGAAATTTTGGCGAGGGATGGAGGTAGCCTTTTCCTTGACGAGGATGACTAAGTCGCTGATTCTGGTTAGTCAAGTGCGCAGTGCTAATTGATTCATTCTATGACATTGGAATATAATTGATTTTCATCCATGTTTATTTTATAAGAAACATGATTCATGTAAGAACTGTTTAAAGTTGTGATTGTGAAAGGAAAAAAGAGAGGCCAAGGTTAGAGTATCAGAAAAAAAGGGAGGAATCATTGGACTGATTTTGCTGCCTTTCTTTTTTTCCTTCTTCTATTGGGCTAAAAATTGATTTATCTTCATAAAAAAAGTGCTTTTGGGACTTTGTTTAATGATTATTTTCTAGAAGTTTACTAGACTAGCCTTCTTATATTTTGTAGTCTGATTTTTAATGATTAAACAGGATAAGTGTTGTAAATTTTTAAATAAAAAAATGAGAGGCTCAATCCATTGAATGGGGTCGGGTTGAGTTTTAATTTTTTTTAAAATCGACTCGCACAAGTAAATGTAGGGTTTTCATTCTTAATATTTCTAAAAACTGACTACACCCGTATGAACAATTCTAAGTGAAAAAAATATAATTTTAACAAAAAGTGTTTAGTAATAACATGTATATATATAAATTCTTTCTCGGAACATTACGTTTGGACCATGGTACAAAATTTTGTTTAACTTTTAAAATTATTTTTTTTCTCAAAATACTAAATTCCAGTTATAAAAATAAAATTAAAAGGCACCCAGGGGTCCCTATCGTTATTATTTTCATTTTAGTCAGTCCTATTTTTTGAATTTGGTTCAATTGGGTCCTAACCGTTAACTCCGTTATCCACCCCAGGTCCCTTCCGTCTAAATCAACTGTAACGGACGTTTTTTACCGTTAACTACCATTATTTTATTATTATTTATGACACGTGTCAGTTTATTATTTAATTAAGAAAAAAATATAATTAATTAATTTTTTTTAAAAACAATGTAATTAATTTAAAAATTCAGAAAAATAATATAATATTTTTTTTCTTTTTTTCTTTTATTATCTAATTAATTTTTAAAAAATCAGTTTTATTATCTAATTAATTTTAAAAATTCAGAAAATAATATAATTATTTTAAAAAATTCAGAAAATAATGTAATTAATTTAAAAATTCAGAAAAAAATATAATTAATTCAAAAATTAGAAAAAAATATAATTAATTTATAAAAATCAATGTAATTAATTTAAAATTTCAAAAAAAATATAATTAATTAAAAAATTCAGAAAAACAATGGAATTTATTTATAAAAAATCAGAAAAATAATATAATTAATTTAAAAAATTTATTAAAAAATGTAATTAATTTATAAACTCTGAAAAAAAATATAGTTAATTAAATAAACTCAAAAAAATAATGTAATTAATTTATAAAAAATAATGTAATTAATTTAAAATTTTAGAAAAATAATATAATTAATTTTTTAATTTTTAATTTTATTATCTCTTATTTCGTTTATTTTCACTTCTCCTCCTCTTTTCAAAAATATCTCAAAAATAGTTTTATTAATTATTTCAAAAAATAACATAAATTAAGATTTCTTTTTGCAGCATAGGAGAGATGATGAAGAGAGGGCGACGATGTTGGGTTTGGTTGGCGATCTGGGCAGGTGAGATGAGTGGCCATGCAAAGGTGGCTCATTTTTTTATGTATGGACATGAAATAAAATTAATTACACTGTTTACATTTGACTAGGGAAAGAAAGAAAGAAATAGAATGAAGAAAAGATAAAAGGAGGAGAAGTGAAAATAAATGAAATAAGAGATAATAAAAGGAAAAAAGAAAAAATAATTATATTATTTTTCTGAATTTTTAAATTAATTACATTATTTTTCTGAATTTTTTAATTAATTATTTTTTTTCTGAAATTTTAAATTAATTACATTGCTTTTAATAAATTAAATATTTTTTTCTATTTTTTTTTAATTAATTATATATTTTTCTGATTTTTTAAATTAATTACATTATTTTCTGAATTTTTTAAAATAATTATATTATTTTCTGAATTTTTAAAATTAATTAGATAACAAAACTGATTTTTTAAAAATTAATTAGATAATAAAAGAAAAAAGAAAAAATAATTATATTATTTTTCTGAATTTTTAAATTAATTACATTGTTTTAAATTTTTTTCTGAATTTTTTAATTAATTAAATAATAAAATTGATACGTGTCAGAAATAATAATAAAATAATGATAATTAACGGAAAAAGCGTCCATTACCGTCGATTTAGACGGAAGGGACCTGGAGTAGATAACGGAGCTAACGGTTAGGACCCAATTGAACCAAATTCGAAAAATAGGACTAAAATGAAAATAATATCCATAGGGATCCGATGGTGCTTTTTTCCATTTAATATGATCCTATAAAAATTCAAAACAGATTAAATGTAGGTTAGAAAAAAAAACGATCTGATTTTACCCGCAAACACTTCTGAATTATCGCTCTTTGAGGTTATAGTTATGCGGTAAGTTTGTGTAAACAGACGAGCAAATCTTAATGATGGTGAGTCAAATCCTTACTGGCCGTTTACTTCCCGCATATCACAAAGACACGTACGCAAGTTATATTTGGGTCTTGCGGTAAGGTTGTCGATATTTTACCCGAACATCTGCTCAATACAAGATGTATATTGATTAAAATACTAATTTCAATAGACTTATTCGTAAATTTCAACCAAACATTTAAGTTCTTAACAAAAAAATTATTGCTCCATAATTTATAGTAAATACAATTATACCTAGCTAGACAGCAGGTTTAGCACCGTCAAATTTAAGATAATATAAATTAACTATTAAATAATACAAGAATGCTTTACGAAGTGTATAGACAAAAAAAATGAAGATGAACAATTGATTTATTATTATTCAATTGAACTTAATAATTGAAATAGGCAAGGAAAAGAAATCTAGTTTTTCTTGAAGGAGTGGACAATTATTCTTTTTTATTTTTAAGTGAGACAATAGAATTGAGATGTTCATATATTGGTCGATATTTAATCGGTATGATTGATATAGATGAGATAAAAACTAAGATAGAATAATAAATTATTTACCTTTTTTTTCTTCTAAGATTGGACTAGTTGTATCGTCTAACATTTGTGCTACATAATAAAAACTAAGTAATAAGTGGTTTGCCCTTATTTAATAAAAACTCGGGGTAATAGCATAAAGTACCCCTGTACTAACCGCGAAAAATAAATACCTCTCTTGTACTTCAAAAATGCTAATACGCCTTCCCTAAACTACGTTGACCGTGCAAGGTGTAGTCTCCATCCAGTTTGACTAACGATTCCATCAAAGTGACTCCCTACAGCCGGTTACCTTTTTTCCCTTCCCAATTTCTTTTCCAATTTTTTTTTCTTTTCTTTTCTTCTCCGTCAAGCTTTAGTTATGTTCCATTTTTTTTGGGTTGTGTTTACTTTATTTAATTAAAATTATTTCTATAAATTAATTAATTTCATAAATTAATATGGCTGTGAAACTAATTAAGTGGTAAATTTAGGTGTTGTGGTAAGTCGGTGATGTAGAAAATTATTCTGAAAGTTCTGGAAAAATATTTACAGAAATTTATTTACAGTTTAGTCCCTAGAGTTATGAAGATGGTGAAGTTTAGTCCTAAAATTTAGCGATTGAAGTTTAGTCCACCAACCACATCGCCGAACCACCAACCACACCGCCGATCTGCGCACAACCATATCACATCCACTAAAACGACGAAACTACTACCGCAAGCACTCCGGGAAACACCACCTACTAACACAAACCAAGAGAACCACCCAAACCACGCCGACCTATACCCAGAAACCATATAGGAGCCGATGAAGAAGCCAAAAATGGGACAGATCCGACCAAACAGACAAGATCTGAACCCGATCTACCAACCTCACACAAGCATTATTGCAACACACAAAGAAAATAAGCAAAAAAAACCTTTCCATCTCCAGATCTTGGGTTTTTATTCTTTTATTTTTCCAAAGAAAAATAATGAATTGTAGATCGGCAGCAAGCAACGGTCGCAACGGCAGCGAGCAGTGGCAGAAATGGTAACAACGACAGTGAGCAGTGGCAGCAACGGCGGC
The DNA here is from genome assembly GCA_963691705.1 of Viola odorata. Lineage (NCBI taxonomy): Eukaryota > Viridiplantae > Streptophyta > Magnoliopsida > Malpighiales > Violaceae > Viola > Viola odorata. The sequence continues at coordinate 43,853,440 of OY829538.1, forward strand.
GTGGCGAGCAGCAGCTGGCGGTGGAGGGGAGCGACTGTGCAGCAACGACGGTAGGTGAGGTGAGTGTTTGTGAGGTAATTGGTTTTTGAATTAAAATTGAGTGTGTTGTTGTCTTGGAATTGAAATGGGGCAGAGAGTGAGAGTAATTGGTTTTAGGATCAATTGAGAGTTTATTGGTTCAGAGAGAAAAAAAAAAGAGTGCGAGAGAGGGAGATGGTTGCTTGGCAGAGGATATTCCCATATGGCCATATGACTGCGATCGAGAGAGAGAGATGAAGAACATGTTTAATTATAGGGTAACCTGCTAAAAAAAAGAAGGAAAACGGCTGTACGGAGTCACTTTGACGGGTCCGTTGGTCAAACTGGACGGAGACTACACCTTGCACGGTCAATGTAGTTCAGGGGAGGCGTATTAGCGTTTTTGAAGTACAAGGGAGGTGTTTGTTTTTCGCGGTTAGTACATGGGTGCTTTATACTATTACCTCTAAAAACCCCAGTAGCACTAGAATTGATGTCAAGTCAAGCCATTATTATTAGGAATAAAATAGGTTCAAGAAGCGATCCACGATATAGGTATTTAGTCCAAGTAGCACTAATTAGAATCAGAAAAAGAAGAGAAAGAAACAATAGGCCTACATCACAAGAAGCACTAAGAACTTAAACACCATTAGACTAAAAAGTGTTGTTACACCTAGGTCATATACTATTATTAACCTTTTACTTATTTAGAATGAGTTTAAGATTGACTTGTTCAAGTCCTAATGTAATTAGAAGTCTTGAGTCAAAGTTTTAAGTTTTTAGGAGTCCAAATCCTATCATAAGTAGGATTATGAGTTCGTGTAAGTGTGCAGCCTTTACGTCGGTTTTTTTAGGGTTTTAAGAGCATCATTTCATGCTCCTTGCTCCAATAAATAAAGAGTAAGGTCGTCATACGTTGTAACCATGATATTTATATATTTTTGAGAGGTTATTCTTCTTGGTTCTAGTTTTAAACTCTTAAGTAGTTAAAAGTAAGTACTTTTTAATTGTTTAAGTAAAAATAACAATTTACACTCTTAGGTTCAATTTGTTCAACTAGGTTGCTAACTATAAGATAGTTAGATTAGAGGGTTAGTTCGAGAGTTGAAGAATCTTAACATGAATTACAACTATATTGATTAACACATGGATGCTAATAAGGTTATTTCAATTTTAGTAGGTACCTTCTCAAATTGAGTGAGGTCTTTTGATCTTTTGATGCGAATCCTTACACATACCTTAGCGCATTGAGTGTCTTACCCTTGAAGCGCAAGAGATGGCGACTAAGGAAGCATGAGAGATGGCGAGTATGCTTTGAGCATATAATTGTGAAGCTTTCCTGGACAGATTATGCTGAGTAAGATTCGAGGACGAATCTTTCCGAAGTGGGAGGGAATGATACGATCCCAAGATGTATCATGCGACTACATGGACAAAAGTGTGAAGACATGATGGGGCAGACGGAGTCCGATCGGGGATCACAAAGGCTTGTTGGAAACCTCTATGTGTTGTTCTTACGGTGTTCAAGTTTCAGAGCATTCAGACAAGTAAATCTCAAGGAGATTCGAGATGACAATCTCGCACACAACAGTTCTAGGCGCAGACACAACAGGCAACTTCGTCGGAACGTATCCGGAGCTGTACATTTCGGAATCGTGCGATCGACCTCTAGTTGGAAACTTCAGGATGTTATATTTCATTTGGGATAAGATTCAGCTGATTTGGCCTAGTGGTTTAAAAGTTATGGAAGTCGAGATTATGGCGTGTAGTCTATACGCGAGACAACATACAACTTGAGGTTTCGGCCCAAACCTTGGCCCGATGATGGAGAACTCGACATGGGCTGCTGGAATGTATTTAAATATATTTATATTTACTTTAATTAGTTAATTAGTTAATTATTTAATTATTTAATTGATTAATTAGCTAAATAAGTTAATTTCCTTAATTAGAACTCCTACTTCTATTCCTATTAGGGTTTCCTTGTAACCTTATATAAGGAGTCGCTTGGCCTCCTTAGAGAGGGGCTTTTTATTTGACAATACAGAACCTTTGTTTCTTCAATATTTTCCCAATGTTCATGTGATTGAACCTTGTTCCTTCTCAAGTCCGCAATACTCGAGTCGTTTACAAGTAAAACCGAAATTGCATCCTATTGTCTCGTTTCTCTTAGTGTGATTCTCACATTGTTGAGTCTAGTCCTAAGAATACGATTCAAGATCCTTGACTTGAAATCTATTAGGGCTCTTAGCACAGGTTAGGTAAGTGGTCTAAGCTCGTACTTGTCGAGTTCATTACTTCCGCATCGAAATCCATCTTTGAACAACGATCAGATTTGTGTGCTACGCATCCTAAGCAACTAGGATCGTATCAGTTGGTAGCAGAACTTAAGGCGTTCAAAGACTAGTAAGTGACCTAAATTATTTCAAGTTTTCATTGCTGAAATCATTCTTTTCTCATACTCCATTCAAAACCGATTTCTTTGATGTGCTTGGTTCGTTATATGTGCAAATTTTTCTGTTAAGTCGAAATGGAATTTATATATATAGCTATTGAAGTCCGTTTTTGGTTAGAAAGGTCTCTTTGGAAAGCTACACCTGTTAGGTTTCCGAATAAAAAAGAATCAAGTGATTCGGACACCGGAGTCAAAAACTACACTTGTTTTACTAAACTGTATTTTTCTGTCAAAAACAACAAGAAAAAAAAAAAAAGAGTGTCGTTCTTGATTTGTGAATTCAGTCAAAAAAAAAAGAAAGAGAACAGCAACTTCAAAAGAATCAAGAGAAGGTTGCATTAGATCAAATACAAAAAAAAAGGGATCGAAGTATTTGAGGAATAGCAAATTGAGGTTGGGATAATACTTGCTACAAATTTCAGTTAGTAGCAAAATTCAGAATTACGACTTAAAATTGCTTGAGTCCATTCGAGTCACATTGAGCTTTTCTTTGATTCCTTAAACTTACTTTCTATTCTGCTTGTTATTTGTTTAATTGTTTGTTCTTGCAATTAATCAAATACCAAGTATCACCACTTGCTTTAAAGCTAGTTTTCTTCGAGAGTCTTCTTGGAAGCCTTTTTCTTGAACTCTTGAGTCTTACTAACACTTGAAAAATTGCAGGCAATTGAGTGATGTATTGGTGAGATTATTAGAGTGATTAAACACGAGAGAAAACACGTGAGCGAGTGCTAGGATTAGTGCAATTTTACGCTTTTATTTCGTGTTGTGACTTTCAGGAATTTTAAGATGGCTCAAGAAGGAGGGCAGCCTGATTTGGCAGCCATGATCACGGCTCTCAATGAACAATTGAGGGTGAGGGACGAACAACAAGCTGCTACTAATGCAGCACTCGAAGCAAGGGTGGCGGCTCTTGCACCACCGAACCCAAATCCTAGAGCAAGGGCAGAACCTAGTGATGGTCATGTCTCGGACACTTCGGATGAGGAGGCTAACGCTAGGAGGCAGCCACTAGTTCCACCGGCCGCCGATGTGAATCCTCAGCATGGCCTTGCTCCAATCCCTCCACGACGACTTGCTAGGCGTGGACCACAAATACCCCATGCTGAATGGAATGAGGAGCCGGATAGGGGAGAGGGTTGGATAAATGCTAGGGATGTGATAAAATAGGATTATATTATACCCGGGGTAGGAAGAATCTTGGCGATCTTCACCTCTGAGGGGGTGGTCCTCGCCGCTGATACACCTGCAAGGCGCCGGAGGGGGTCCCCGGCGCAGATACTCCGACGATCAAGTCAGTATAAGTAGCGAAATATAAGGGGTAGGTAGGAGTAGTAGTGAGAGAGAGTAGAGAGAGAGTCCTCCTCCTTTTCTACCTAGGAGGGGGTTTTTATAGGAGATTTGGTAGGGAGTGCTGTCTTGGGATGTCAATACTTATGGCGTGCCATATCATGTTGGATGCCCCCCCCCGCTGACGTCGACCACCCCCCGGTAGCAGGACTAGCAAGAGGCCAGGCGGGCCCTACAGTAGCTGAAGATGACATACCCCCTGCTGGACTAAAATACCCTGGGGGGGTATATCAATTGTTATCATAAGCCCAACTGAAAACGAGCCCGAGTGTTTACCAAGGGCTTCATTCTCGGCTTCTAGAGGAGTGCTATTTCCTTCACGATGCGGCAGGTTCATGAGGATTTTTGAGTTTCTCTGACTCTTCTGGCATTCAAGCAATGTATTTTCATTCCCGATATCTATCAGAACTCGATATCTTGTACCAGATACACGACAGCAAAGCAGGTAACACGAACCGAACGCTTTCGAGAACTATTGGCCACAGAAAGGATGTCGACCAAGTTGATAGTGGTGATGTCGTGGAGATAACGCTGGTCATAAACAAGAACTGATAACGCTGGCGGTGAACCCGAACAGATAACGCTGACGGGGACGCAACACTGTAGCAAAGCAACGTCATAGCTTGCTGATGAAGATGGTGTCATCACGAGACTGCCATGTAGTCATCCAAATCATGGGCGGATAATAATAATAAAGTATTCTTCTTGATATCGCGACATGACTAAGCATGCGCATTTCAGCACCGGGAAGGGGATATCGCAGATAAGATGGTGCACCATCGCTCTCATCACTAAGGATGTATTTCCTCGCTAATGACAAGAGATGCCCCGTAGGTAGTACTGAATTCTTGTGTAATCTCACTGCCTTTGTGGGCGTTAGTCTCTTCACTATTTTGATATTTCATCGACTTTCCTGCACATTCTCAAACATTGTCTTGCCACGTTAGTATAGATAACATGTAATGACAAGTACTAGTTACCCTTAGAGGCTTTCACCCGCGCATATCGGGGTGTTGTTGATGTCGCGTTTTCCATCCAAACTCATTGGATCCAGCTTTGCTGTAAGCCACCTGCAATATTGACGTGGTTTTACGCCATAAGCTACCTACAATTTGTGTGGTTTTACGTTGTAGCTACCCGCAATATTGACGCGGTTTTACGCTGTTGGCCACCTACAAATTGTGCGGTTTTATGCCGTAGCTACCTGCAATATTGCATTCTTTCACATTCCCCCGGATTTCAATCTGTACTCCACTTGAGTACCTGCATTGTTAGCTGTACAAATACACTAACAGAGTCTGCTAACTCTGGTTAGCTTCCTCTAAGAATGTTAAAAATAGAGGTAAGGGGAAAAATGATAATTTTAAAGGTGGTAGCGATACCTTAGGGAATAAACAAGGAACTCGGCCGTTGTTTAATTCCCGCTCCTTGCCTTTACGAAGGAGAATGACATGTCGTTGGAGACCTTTTTGAGGATAAAGAGGATGTCGACATGATATTACGAGGGCTCTTCAAATGGGGTAGATATTCACCCGATAAATCATATAGATGTTCCTCTGGGGTAGATATTCACCCGATAAATCATATAGATATTCATCCGGGGTAGATATTCACCCGCCAAATAATATTCTAAATTATCATTTATTTCACACACCGTCATCATATAGGAAAGCTGGCGACAGATAAATGACCAGATATAAAGCAGGACTAGGCTGCAATCAGTGGCGTCATTTTGAGGCTCAATCGTGCCTTCCAAACGTCGATATCTCACTTAGATGTCTGCATGAGAATTATAGCCCTTTAAACTATCTTCAAATCGAGCTATTATCCAGAAAATTCAGAGCACGTATGAATAAGATATGATTTTTTCCGTGAAACCCGATATAGCTGGAATCATGAATCTTAAACCCAGATTTTGAATCACAATAATGCCCAGTTAACGTCAATATCTCGCTGAGATGCCTTGACAAGAATTGTAGCCCGTCAAATCGCCTTCAAATCGAGCTATCATACGCTGAATTCTGAGCGCATATGAAAAAGATACGATTTTCCTCGCGAAACCCGATAAATCTGGCCAGAAATACGTTTTTTCCAATCCTGATACTGTTTACTCACTTTGCTATTCCGAGGTACTGTTCACACGGAAACCACTGCTGACGCGGAAGCACTATTCACACGGAAGCCAGTCGCTAATGTTCACGCGGAAGTACTGTTCACGCGGAAGCCAGACGCTCTTCCTTTCCCGTTAGGTACCATTATCGATGTCGTTAGCGTTAAGTGAACCCAGTACGCTTTATGGGCGTTATCTGCATGTTGTTGCCGTGGAGGTTTTTAACAAAGTGATAACTAGTGGATATAGCGTTAGGTCGCCGGACGCCTAACGAGTTAATTTGGAAAGATGCTTGACGCGCTGACTTCCTTTATCCTTCGGTTGACGTGGCTTGCTACTCTCTTTTACTAACGCTGCCGATAATCTCGTTTCCGATGGCATGTGTGCGTGCTGTTGCTGTACTTTCCCGTTAGCTTGTATCTTGTCTTGTGGCCCCGTTATTTAATTCATTTATTTCCTGCTGTAGTGCCAACAATAAGGGAAAATATATGGCGCTGGCTTACTGAATGTGTTGCTGAGTTCCTCGTGCAATCAAGTAACTTTCTAGCAGCGTCAAGATCATTATTCTTGACATAACCAGCAATAATAATTGTCCACGTTAACTCCTCTCTGTCGCTCATCTCTGTCAAACAACCTCTTATCGGCACCCACAAGAAATGAAGACAGGGCAGACGATAAAAATGCAGACTTATCGCAAGCAGATATTAAAACATTCCAAACCCAGTTCTCGATTTCTCCATTGCAGAATACTACGGCTGCTTTATTTCTTGTTGGCAGACGTGACTGGAATGATGAGATGAGGATGATAGAGTTGATGACTGTACCCGTGGCGACCCATGATGGTGGAGCATGGCGGATGATGACGCGTGGTATAAACCCCGTTTGCCTTTGTAGCAAAGTAAATAACTGTCCCGCTGTCATGATTTTTTATTCTTGTCCTCCATTGCCCACTAACGTGGCAGGCAAATGCTTGCACCACTTGGATACTGATAATAATTAAGGGTACAACTGTCCAGGAAAAACGCATCACCGTGGTATTCCTTGACCAGCCTCAACAACGCTAGGCGCAACCAAAGTAGGCCCCACACCGAAAAGCTTTACAAACATTGTAAAAAAGGGACCCTGCCCGTTAAGAGCATGCGATGCACTTGAGGGTTATGGGTAACGCGTCCGATACCCCACGACAATCCGGATTTATTTGTTTATTCTACTTGTTTAATTCTTTTGGCAATCTCTCTCTGCACGTCCTCCTTTTTCTTCTTTTCTCTTACTTGCAACAGTGATCACAAATAATTAATGATGGCCGCAACAAAATAATCTTACCCCTCAATTACGCGCAAACGATGATGGCCGTGATCAAGAAAGGATGGGATGGTGATGGATAATTAAAGGTGCGGCAGTGATGACGGTAGCTTTAAGATTGAAGATAAGCTTGGATTTGATGATGATTGGCCGCCTGAAGTTGAAGAGATGATGATGATGGGCCTCTAAGTTCAAAACCCATTTTCCAGAAGTAAAAAGATCCTTGGCAGAGATCTTGATCTTGATGAAGACCTCATAAAGTTGATGATAATACCATAGGTTCGTGAAATACAACGATGATAATCATGATTTCTCTCCCTCTTTTTCTTTCTTTTCCAGATCTGATCTTCTTTTGAACATATAACAATGGAATGACCATATAAACTCATATATCTCATATCATCAGACCCAAGCGAGACTTAAATCATGAGATGAACCCATTACTAGAAAAACCAGCAGTGACGATGGAAGATAATAAATATGAATATGGAGAGGAGAGCCTTCAGATCTCAAGGAACTCACTTGAAGATCTGAATGCTCTCAACGAAAGCACCATTTGATAAAATAGGATTATATTATACCCGGGGTAGGAAGAATCTTGGCGATCTTCACCTCTAAGGGGGTGGTCCTCGCCGCCGATACACCTGCAAGGCGCCGGAGGGGGTCCCCGGCGCAGATACTCCGACGATCAAGTCAGTATAAGTAGCGAAATATAAGGGGTAGGTAGGAGTAGTAGTGAGAGAGAGTAGAGAGAGAGTCCTCCTCCTTTTCTACCTAGGAGGGGGTATTTATAGGAGATTTGGTAGGGAGTGCTGTCTTGGGATGTCAATACTTATGGCGTACCGGGTGTGGGAATAAGCGCCATATCGTGTTGGATGGGCCCCCCCGGCTGACGTCGACCACCCCCCGGTAGCAGGACTAGCAAGAGGCCAGGCGAGCCCTACAGTAGCTGAAGATGACATACCCCCTGCTGGACTAAAATACCCTGGGGGTATATCAATTGTTATCAGGATGGGTAGCGAAGGGAGAGGCGAGATGCATGGGGAGGTCGAAGAGATAGGGAGGAGGATCGATTGGATGCTAATATTGGCAGCATCAAAATGAAAATACCTCCTTTCCAAGGTAATGATGACCCCGACATTTATTTGGTATGGGAGAGGAAGGTCGAATCCATTTTCTTATGCCATAACTATTCTGAAAATAAGAAGGTTAAGTTTGCAGTCGTAGAGTTCAGTGGGTATGCGAGTCATTGGTGGGAGCAACTTAATCTGAAACGAGCGGCTATCTATATGGATCTGATTGATGATTGGGGAGAGAAGAAACGAGTGATGCGGCAGCGGTTTGTTCCTACGCACTTTGGCCGTGAGCTTCATCAATGGCTCCAGACTTTAACGCAAGGTAGCAAGGGGGTTGGGGCATATTTTAACGAGTTGGAAATAGCTCTTGCTCGGGCACGGATCACTGAGGAGGCAGACGCAACTATGGCACAGTTTATTGGAGGGTTGAATCGTGAAATTGCCAACGCATTGGAATTAACACAATACAATACGCTTGAAGAGATGATGCACATGGCTTTAAAAATTGAGAAACATAGGGCGGCTAAGAGTTCCTATAAGAATTCTACGAGTTCGTCCACTTGGAAGAAGTCATCTTGGGTTCGGGATGACAAGGGTGTGGCTGCTACACCAAAGGCGTTACCCTAAACTTCAAAGAGTGCCTCTAGTACGGCTACAACTCCAAAACCGGTTAGTAGCAAGCCCTATACTCCACCTACTGACCGAACAACCACTAAAGATATCATTTGTTTTAAGTGTAATAGGAGGGGGCATAGGAAGGCGGACTGCCCTAACAAGCGAGTTTTCATCTTAAGGTAAAATGGTGATCAAGAGTCGGATGATGACCATGAGGGGTCCGAACTTGAGGAGGGAAGTAGTGCTGATTCGGATGATGAATATCAGAGGGGTGAGCGGGTTAATTTGCTTGTTGTGCGGCGGAATCTAAGTACACAAGCAAAGGATGAAGTGTTTGATGAGGAGCAGCAGGATAATTTATTCCATACCCGTGGTGTGATTGATAACAAAGGCTGCTCAATCATAATTGACAATGGGAGCAGCACCAATTGTGCGAGTTGGTTAATGGTTGACAAGCTAGGTTTGCAAACCGTGAAGCATCCGAAGCCATATCAGTTGCATGGGATGACGGATGGTGATGGGATCAAGGTGGATCAGCAAGTACTTGTTAAATTCGGCATTGGCAAGTATAAAGAAGAGGTACTTTGTGATGTTGTACCTATGCAGGCAAGTCATATCCTCCTTGGAAGACCGTGGCAGTTTGATAGAGAGGTCGTATCATCTTTCTTTTATACACTTAGTATTTAATTTACATACATAGGAATTAGCTACTAATAATCACAACTTGTACATCTAGTTTGTATCCCTAGAAATCGACCACAATATCATCTTCGGTAATTATCTTGATCTATATCCCTAAGAAGGATCCTAAGCAATCACAACATATATCCCGAGGAAGAACAAAGTAAACGAAATCAATTCCTAATGAAATTGCATTATTATTATGAGACGGTTTGCTTAAATTTTATGAATCATGTTCCTACGCCTTGCCTGAATGTTTGGTTTATAGAGTTACTTTGTGAAGAGTAACGTCTCCTCACTCAAGACAGTTTCAAGCAGGAAAATAAAGTTGTTGTTGCTTTTGTTTCTCAAGGGAAAAGAAATGGCAACGATATAAATAAGGTGCAATGTTTCAACTGCAAAGAATGTAGGCATATTGCATCCCATTGCAGAAACAAGTTTTGCAATTACTACAAGTCCCAGTTGTGTCCAAATTCGTAAGATGAATGCTCTTTAGGCTATGGTGGAGACAAATTCAACATTGCTTATAACCTCTTCTACAATATTGGTTCCATGGCTCTTACCCCAGAAATTGTGCAACAAATGATTATTTCTGCCTTTTCAACTTTTGAGGCTACAAGGTAATTGATGGCGTGCTTGTCGAGGGCACGATCAAATAATTACAACTTATCACCTGCAACAAAAAGGATTGAAGACAGTGGCAAGAGGTTCGATCCACAGAGAAAGGTGAAGACATACACTAGACAGGTCCAGATATAAAGTAAAACAATAAAAGAAACAATGGGGGGGATTTGGTTGGTTAATCTAGTTAACCAAGATAGAGATGGGCTAACAAGCTAACTAATAAAAACAGTAATCTAGGGCACGAAAGTAAAACACAATCAAGGGCACGACATGCAAACAGAAATCAAATAAAGAAATAAAGTCAGAAGAGAAGATATCTTAGCAAAGGACATTATCGGGTTGCTTCCAGGGCTAGAAAATCATCGGCGCAGAAATATTCTATTCCTATGCCATAGATATGGTATAGGGACCGCGTTTCCACACCGCATCCCCTGCTTACCTTCTTAGATAAAAGTCACCCCCCGTTTCCACATATGAGGTGACCTTGACGTTCAGCCATCCTCCCAGCTACCTATCTTGTCATCAAAAGGCAGCCTTGACCGTCCGGCCTGTCACGGGCTCGAAGTAGGGAGGCTAAATTCAGAACGCCCATGAAGGGGAGGTAAGACAGATCTAGGGCGCGACAGCTCAGCTTGTCAGACTCGTATCACATACCCTAATCGGTTGTTTACCCCTAGGTGAGACCTCTCGCGCTGCCTCCCCTAGGTGTCTGCTAAAATTCCAGGGCTTCGCGTCAGGTATAACCCTGGAATATGACGGTAATCATCTAGGTCTAGATACTAGTTGGTCAGACTACTAATCTGGCCCTAGACGAATTAACAAGAAACCGATAAACAATCGAATACAACAATAAGAATATATTAAACACATTTAGGCCTCTTAACTACCCATGCAACCCTCAAAATACCTCTGCTAAGAAGGGGAAATCTAGCTACTCATACCACAAAACAAACAAACAAAATAGGAAAAGGAAGATTGCATAAAAGAAGAACAAGAAGAATAAAACTATTAAAATGTTACCGGCCGGAGCAAAGCTCCGGTTGAGTTCAATGGCTGCTGGAAATGGATGCCTCAGCCACCACCCAAAAGAGGGAGGAGAGAAAAGGAGGCGGCTCCTAAAAGAAGAAAGTGGAAAAATATTTACAAAGTGTGATGTGTTCCGTCCAAACCCTAAAACTAGAGGCTTATATAGGGCCTAGCCCACAAGAAGACAAATTCCAGCTAAGGGGAGAGGGTGACAACACATGGAGCGTGCTGGAATATTCTGGAATCTTCTAGATATGCAAGGAATCCCGTGAGAATCTTTGAAGATTCGTCTCTTTGGCTTTGCAGAGATATCGCGGGCTAGAGAATGCTCACTGGTCTGGTTAGCTTTCGAGGGCTCGACGACATTCTGATCTTCTAGGCCTTGAAGCTTGAAATCCTCAGAAATACTCCAAAAATGCTTCTTTTCGATCTTTTCCTTCTATTGACGCTGATCTGCAATAAAGATTGGAATAAGGGTCAAATAGTAGAATCAAGCCCCCGAAAGGGCTAGAAAAGAAGGTAAAATCTAGACCATGAAACGTGCTATCAGTAATCCCTCATCACAATTCTAACTTGTTGATTCAGGGGTGTATCTATCCTTCTTTTTTAACGAAAGGAAGGCGAGTCGGGGAACCATGTGTAATAAGTATAAACCGAATGACAAAGTACTTTTTCTTTCATTATTTGATAAAGAAACTAGGGGATCAATAATTTTTTTTCAGTCATAGGAGCGAACAGTAGCGGTTGATGAGACAACATGAGGTTATATGATAAATTCTTCCAGTATGCTTAAATTTTTTCAAAGTATTTAGTTTCAACTCAAATTCAAGTTGCTAATCATCCCATTCTTCAAGAATATTATAGTATAACCATAACTTTGTACAAGTCTTATTTATGTTTGTCAATTAGTGGATGATGAGTATGATGTGCATTTCTCTTGTATTAGTTAAGTTGCACAAGATCAAGTGTCACAGACAACAATCGCGAAGGGGCATAAAGTTGAACGCTTATTTCTGTTCCACTTTTCCATTCCTTGTTTTCTTTATTTTTTTCTTATATTTAGTCTAACCATACTAGTGAGGTATGGCATAAAAGTTTCGGTTATCTGAATTCTATGGTCTTATATCATTTATTAAAGTCTACATGGTTTGGGAATAATGATGAAATTTCTTCTAGCCATGTTTCATTTGATTGTTCTACATGTTAATGCCAAGAGTTAAACTCTTTGTTTTCCTTCTCTTGAAAGTCGTGCCATAAATATTTTTTATATTATTCATAGTTATGTTAGGGGAATGATTGCGTGTCGAGGGCATCAAATTTAGTTGTATAAAATATACGAAATGAGGGGTAGGAATACAACTTATCACTCGTCCACAAGGGACTCGTAGATCATGATAAGAGGTTCGTCCACAGAGATCTTGTTGGGGTTTTGTGGTCTTGACTCGACTTCCTCGTCACTAGAGTTGAGAGGTTTTGTTTCTGCAATTAAGATAACAAAGTATAAAAGAGAACAAACAATAATTAAATAAAAAGGGGCAATCTTAGGCAGAAGGAGATCTTAGCTAAGATTGCAGAATGATGTTGGTTGCGAACTGTCGTAAGGTAAACTCCTAGTAAGGGTGAATTCATGAGCGCATTCCTTATTTAATCGATCATTGACCTTAGATTTTCTCCTTCTCTCTCATAACTCTGCTATAGATTGGGAGGAACCCCTTTCCTATCCTACTTTCCTACTATTCAAATCACTTGGAGGCAACCCCCTTTCCTAGTGATCCTAGCCAGTGGACACCTTGATGGTTAAAGGGTTTATCCAATTGGCTGCTGGCTTGAGGCACATGCGTTTTCTCAATGGCGTAGGGAAAGACAAAGTTTAGGCCAAGCCACTCCCAACTCGGAGCCCTAGATTGTCAGCGTAGTTAGGCCTATATCAATCCAAGTTCACTAACCCCCGCGAGGTTAGCTGCCTACTTGTGTCACTCCGGTTTCACTCGTCCCCGTTGTGACTGGCTATAAATTCGTCGTCTTGCCTAAGATCGATCAAGTCTTAGCCTAGACGGGAACCGGTTTGTTAAAACAGAACTTGAATTAATTACGAATGAGAGGATAATAAGAACGATCAGTCTCACGAATCACAAGTACGCTCACTTAACCCTTACCAAGAATTAGGTGTTTAGCTACTAGACATAATAATTAAAGAAGAGAAATAATTGAAGAACATGAATTAAAATTAAAGTCTATGATATTCAAACCGAATTATCACAGAGCAAAGTGTTTACAAGAACCAGAAGTTGGAAGAAGGAAGATCCCGTAATTGACAGCCTTCCCTAACCTTTAATAAGGTTAAAGTCCCCACCAATCACGTTCCTTTCTAAATTCCAAACTTCAAATAGCTAAAAGATAGGATATAATACCAATTGTTCAAATTCGAAAATGAAATAACATAAGATACTAAAAGATTTTTTTTTGTTCAAATCAGATTACATCCGAGAGTCCATCCAAGGGACGTAACAGCCAGCTGACTTCCTGATCCGAACCCGCCTTCCTTGAATCCATGACCAACACGCCTCTATCTCTACAATCTTGGCCAAGCTTGCGGCCATGATTGCCACTTTGTCGCTCAAGGCATCCGTTTCCTTCATATCTTCTCTTGCCCAAGACTTCCTCCAAAAGAGACCAAATTGATGTGAAAGAGATTGTTTTTACCCTAAACAAAGTAGTTTAAGATGGTAAAAATACATGGAAATAAACTTCAATCAAACCTCACCACACTTGAACAATGCTTGCCCCCAAGCATACTGGACTCTTAACTAAGAAACGGAAAAGACAGACTCAAAACAGAGGGAACACATAATGGTAAATTTCTGGACAGACAACCCTTAACCGGTTCCTTTACACCTTCATACCTATGACAGTCAGCATACTTCTCAATGGATCCCAACCCTTATGAATAAGGTCTATTCAACACCCCAAACATCTAAATTCCACATGATCATAACATCTTTGCATTCCACAACAGACTCAACAAGACAAGACATCCACCTATTTAGGTATTCTCCCTTTAATTCAACTGCTCAATATCATCATTTGTTTACCTTGTCTGAAAATTTCCTATGCCAGTATTGCTATAAGTTTCTTGAATATTAATGCTTAGTGAGGCAGAAATATCAAGACAAATACACAAATATATTTTTTTTCATTGCTCTGCTGAAAGTTTCTTGAGTATTTCCACTTGGTGAGGCAGAAATATCAAGACATTTTATTTCATCATCATTTTTTTTCTATTCAATATATATATATATATATATATATATATATATTTTAGAGCATGCAATTTACTAGGCATAAAAGTAGTTCTCTGTATTAGAGCAATCAGCACAACACAAGGTAACAAACTCCGTTATCCACTAGCAGTTTTCCTTAAGGGGATATTAAAAATATTTGGTGGAAGCTTGCCTATTTGTTAAGTCTGTTACACAATGCTAGACCTCATAATCATGTACAATATGGATGCTTAATGGATACCAGGACCCGTACCCTTACTGGTGTTGAATATGTTAACCCATTGAAATGCCTTAATCAAAAGTTACGGGGTCACAAAGTGAAGGATGCTAAAGGTCAAGGTTAAGACATTAGGGAAAAGGTCCTAAGCATAGTCCAGAGTTTTACCGACACTCACATAAAAAACATATCACACATGCCTAAAAACACTCATGAAATCAAATAAAAATCATGCATCAGACTCTAACTAGACAATCTAGGCCAACTACCTTGGCCAAGATTCACAAAAGAATTCATACAACTAAAGAAAGTCACACAAAAGCACATAAAAAACATGTATATACAAACACATCACCTAAAAATACCCTCACCACACTTAAAGGACACATTGTCCTCAATGTGTAAATGAGAGTAAAAAGACATTATACATGAAAAAAGAAAAGAAGGAAAGACACGACCTGGGGCCTTTCACTGTGTTGCGGGAGTTGGAGGTGGTTGGATTGGATCTTGCATAGATGGTACAGAACCATCTCCTTCTTCAGAGGAGTCATCACTGCTACTGCTAAAATGGTCATCCACCTTGTCTCGTATGTGCGTAACAACCTTATCCATGGCTCAGATAAATTTGAAGGAAACCTCTAGGTGGGTCTAGATTTGTTGGAACTTGACCTCCTGCTGCTCCAAAAACTTCCAAAAACTTACTGAGCCACTCCTGCTGAGTTCTTTCAATGCTCTCTGATAACAATAAAGACCATTTTGGGGGCATTTTCGTCTATACCCCCGCATTAAGGTCGGACACGACAACACCTATCCGGAGCATGCCGTGGAAGTTGCCGCCCTTCTCTGAGAGAAGAGCCCTAGGATGGTCGGCATCAGCGGGGGAGGGGTCTGCTACGTCATCTATCCACACGCACAGTGTTATCCCATCCCAGGACAACCATGACATCACTCAAAGCTATCGTCCCTGACGTCACTCGAGGCTGCCGTCCATGATGTCACTTGAGGCGTTATCTCCCCCGATAACGCCCACCCCCCAGAGGTAACACTTTCGCTTGGCCTATAAATACCCCACCATTTAAAACGCCAGGTGAGCCTACGATCGCTACTCGAACCTCTGCCATTTTGAACAGCCATACTAACTTAAGCATCGGAGTATCTACGCCGGGCCCCCCTTCGGCGCCTTGCAGGTACACGCGACGGTGACTATAGTGACTCCGAGCAGCCATAGTCATCACCCCGATCATCCCGAAGTTCAAATCTTATCAAACTGGTGCTTTCATTGAGAGATTTGGTTTATTAAGTGAGCGTCCTTAATAGCCAAGCTCCATTTTTTCCAGGAAGATCGGAATGATCATGGCTTCTGATTCGGAACCCACACGACCTTCATCGTCTAACATTCCTTTCGCGATTCGTAGACAGTTATTTCCTTTTGCCACTACTGATGTTTCTGTAGAACCGCAGGAGATTACTCTGGAATCTTCAGATCTCCCCTCTAGATCAATAGGGGGAGAGCACCCTCTTCTCAGATAAACGTCTCTTTATCCCAGATGGTGGGATCTAGTTTTTCTACTCTGCCTCGGAGGGGATTCATGTTGGACGGCGTAAACAACCCCCTCGCGAGTGAAATATCTACCCTTCGCTCTCGGTTGGATTATTTGACTGACCTAGCTGCAAGAATCACACCTGATGCCTCTGGGTCGAGTGTTCCTCCCCAGGTTATTTTCACGTCATCTATCATTACCAAACAACCCTTATCACCCCTACAACGCGGAAACATTTCGCCAGCCTTGCCCGCGACAGATGTACCAATTAGTCTCGTGCAACTTGCTCAGGGGCGAGTGGAACCTTATGTGCCACAAGTGCCACAAATTCTCGTCCCCCAAGGAGACAGACGGCTCGACGAGTATAGAGATCGTTGGGATGGTCGACGAGAAGAAGTGGATAGAAATATATCCCCTGAACGTAGTGAGAGATCCAGTAGCAGAAGACATCAAACCCGCTCACCAAGGAGCCGCAGCTAGTCACCAAGGCGACATCACACTCCAGATCCATGAAATAGGAGGCGTCATTTAGAAGCGTCTCCCCCACGCCATACGCGTGAAATCCTTGACGATACCTCAGGCCACCCGTTCAGCCATCACATAAGGTGTCACAGGGTCAGCCGGCACGTGAAACTCCTCTCAGAGTCCTACGATGGTACTAGAGATCCCATTTCTCACCTTAACAAGGTGAAGGACTTTGTACAATTTTAGACCCACAGTGACCCAGCTTTGTGCCAAATATTTGTGATGACATTGTCAGGAGTTGCACGCCTCTGGTTTGAAGGTCTCCCTGGCGGATCTATTAACAGTTTCTTGCAACTGGAATCTAAGTTTTGAAGCCGATTCAGTACCGCGGTCCCCATTAGGAAGTTCGCCGCAGCTTTATTCGATATACACAGAAAGCCTCAGGAATCGTTGAAAGATTTCCTTAGTCTCTTCGATATGGAGATGTCGTTAACGCCAGGCGTTACCGTTGATTTTGCTATAAAAGCTTTGAAGCGGAACTGCCGCTATGGAAAACTAAGAGACGTTAATGGTGGACCCTCCGTCGACTTTGGACGCGTTAAGGCTGAAAGCTCATAATTATGCAAGGATGGAAGAAGAAGAGAATAGGGACAAAATCCATAGCGTGCCACAAGACGTACCTCAAGTCCCTAACGCTCCTACCACCACAGCTTCTGAGGATCGTTTTATTGACGATTACGCTCAGCGAAAAGATCATATTCCCAAGACCTCCAATCGGCGAAGAGGCAACGTTTCGAGGGGAAAGTCTAGCAACTCCCCGATGCGGCGATAAGGGGATCCTCCCAAGGGCTGAATTTATGACCTGGATCTTCCTTCCCTCATTTTACCAAGAGCGGAAATATTAGCGATTGTGGAACAGCGGAACTTGCCCATTCGTTACCCAACCCCCGTGAATCCTGGAGTAGTCATGGGAGGAAGGGAAAATGCCTTTTGCAAGTTTCACAAAGCTAAGGGACACTCTACGGAAGTATGCAGAGAATTAAAGTTAGCGATAGAACGTCTAGTAGAGGAAGGATATCTCGGGGAATTTGCCACTAAGGCAAGAGAGGAAGCCAGGACACAACCCGATAGATAGAGCGACTGATAACAGACAAGCACCTCCTCGCGCTCCAGGAAATAATGCTACTCCTGCCGGGAGAGGTAGGGAGACACTCATGGTTGATGACGATGAGGTCCCTATCATCAATATCATAGCCGGAGGCACGCCCTACCTAGAGGAACCCACACAATTGGTGCCCACGACAGGAGACAAGTGGAAGCGAGAGGGCGCGTTAATAAAAAGCGAAGCGATAAGTGTTATAGATCGAATGGTGTTATCCTTTTCTGAAGAAGACGAGAAAGGTGTTATTTACCCTCACAATGATGCGCTGGTGGTCACACCCATTATCGCTAGTCATGGAGTTAGAAGAACCCTCGTTGACAATGGAAGTGCCGTGAACTTATTTTCATTGGAGGCTTACAACCTCATGAAGCGTCCCGATAGCGGGTTAACGCCTTGCAAGAAGCCCATAATTGGAGTAGACGGAGTCCCCATCCCAGTGACCGGGGTAACCACCCTACCAGTGTACTTTAGAGAGGATACCTCCAAGCGGTCAGAGGAACTGCTATTCCTGGTCGTGGACCTAAATTTTCCCTATAATGCTATACTTGGACGACCTTTCCTTAACCGCTTCGGAGCGGTAATATCCCAAAAGCATTTGAGGATGAAATATCCCTCTTAGGAGGGAGTAGTCTCGATCAAAGGTAATCAGAAATTGGCAGCTGAGTGCTACCTACTCATGACTCAGAAGAGTTGTGATAGGTACGTGTGCGTAACGGTAGATCCATATGAGCAGAACGAAGAGAAACGTACTCAGCCTATAGACAAGATGATGCCGGTGCCGGTTAACGGGATTGACGGAGCGAGCTTCCTGGTTAGCAAAAAGCTTAGCCTAGTGGAAAACCTTCAACTAGCTCGGTTGTTGAACAAATGTAAAGGAGAATTCGCGTGGAAGCCCGCAGACATGTCAGGTATTTCACGAGAGGTAGTGGAACATCGACTCAATGTGGACCCTAGTGTCAAGCCGATTCAACAGAAACAAAGTGCGTTTTCTTCGGAGAAAACGTTAGCCGTTGATAAGGAAGTAACGAAGCTCCTAGACGCAGGATTCATCCGAGAAGTTCAATATCCGACCTAGCTAGCCAACCCAGTTCTTGTTCCAAAGCCCAACGAAGATTAGCGTATGTGCATCGACTTTACTGACCTGAACGACTCTTGTCCCAAAGATTGCTACCCGCTTCCTCGAATTGATCAGCTGATCGATTAGACTGCCAGATATGCCTATCTAAGCTCGTTGGATGCCAATTCGGGATATCATCAAATCCCCATGGCCATGGAGGATGAGGAAAAAATTGCTTTTATCACGCCAAAAGCCACCTACTGCTACACGGCTATGCCGTTTAGGCTAAAGAACGCTGGAGCAACCTTTTAACGAATGGCAAATAAAGTCTTTGAAAAGCAAATCAGGAAAAATGTGGAAGCATATGTCGATGATATATTGGTTAAAAGCCGAAGCTTTCAAGGCCACTTGAATGACTTGGAAGAAGTCTTTAACGTGATGAGAGAATATAAGATGAAGTTGAATCCCCGTAAATGCATGTTTGCATTTCAGACGGGAAAATTCTTGGGTTATGTGGTTAGCCGAAAAGGCATCCAGCCCAACCCTTCAAAGGTCAAAGCTATCCAGGACATGGTATCTCCTTGAACTGTCAAAGAGGTACAAAGATTGACTGGGCGCGTTATCGCCCTGAGGAGGTTTATCTCTAAGCAAGGCGAGAGATGCCTACCTTTCTTCAAGGTCATACGCAAGAAAGCACCTTTCGGGTGGACAACAAAATGCGAAGATGCGTTTATGGCCTTGAAAGCTTATTTATCATCTGACCTGGTGTTGACAAGGCCTGAACAGGGATATACATTGTATTTATACCTTGGCGCTACCGATGAAGTGGTCAGTGCTGTCCTCGTTCGAGACGACAACCACTTACACCATCCCGTATATTTTGTGAGTCATGTTTTGAAAGATGTCGAGCTGCGATACGCGCGCATCGAGAAAATATCGTTTGCGCTGGTGCAAGCCACAAGAAAGATGAACAAATATTTCCAAGCTCATCCCGTCATCGTATTTACTAACCAACCCTTGAAAAGGATATTCAGGAAACCGGAGTCTTCGGGAAGGATGTTAATTTGGGCTATTGAATATGGGTTGCGATACAAAAATCGACCCTCCGTGAAAGCCCAAGTCTTAGCAGACTTCATAGCTGAGTGCAACTTTACAGAAGACCCTCTGACGGATTTAACCGAAGAGGAAAAAGATAACCTGGATCTCCCGTTCCTGGAAACTTACACTGACTTTATGGGTCATCCACGTGGATGGGGCTAAAAATCAAGAATCAGCTGGAGCTGGGACCTTTGTGATTGGACAACGCGATATACATATACGGTATGTCATCAGAATCCTACAACCATTATCTAATAACGCGGCAGAATACTAAGCATTATTGGCTGGGCTCAGGATAGGAAGAAGCTTCTCCAATAAAGCCATACATGATACGGGGATGATGGGAGACCTGCGACTAAAGATCTGTGGAGATTCCAAGTTGATAATAGACCAAGTCCTGGGATACTCTCAAGCTAGAGAGCCCATCATAGTGCGATATCTCGCCAAGGTAAAGCGCGAATTGCTGGAAATAAAGAAAAGTGGCATGCGAGTCAGCTTTGAACACATCCCTTGAGAGGATAACGCTGAGGCAGACAACCTCGCTAAACTCGCGGCAAACCCGGAAGCATCCATACCTAAGGGTGTGTACTATCGTGAGATATTCGTGCCTTCCTTTATGGAGGAGTAAGCGTCACTTTGTGTGGAAGAAATTGAAAATGACTGGCGAACTCCCGTCATAAAATACTTGAAACATGAGGAATTACCCACGGATAACGCTGAAAAGAAGAAGGTGCTGAAACAAGCGGCGCGATGTACGTATTATGACGGGGAACTAGTGCGGAGATGTTTTTCCTACCCAGCTGCCAAGTGCATAACGAAACAAGAGGGTCTTCACACCTTACGAGAAATCCACGAAGGAATATGCGGCATGCACACATCTGGCGGTACCTTAGCCACGCAAGTATTCAGGTCAGGATTTTACTGGCCCACCATTCGCAGAGATTGTCATGATTATGTGTGAACTTGCCAAAAGTGTCAGGAATTCTCTAAGATTCCCCGGCAACCACAGAAATCTCTGAAATTGTGGCTCCTTGTCCTTTTGCGAAATGGGGGATAGATATCCTAGGCCCGTTTCCAAAAGCAAGGTCCCAGTTAAAATTTATGGTCGTGGCGGTGGATTACTTAACGAAATGGGCAGAAGCGGAAGCGGTAGCCAACATTACGACGGAAAAAGTTTGGCGCTTCTTTAAGCACCAAGTTATCATGCGGTTCGGTGTACCCCGTGTGCTAGTGAGCGATAACGAGATGCAGTTCACCAGCCGATTCTTTAGAGACCAATGTGCGGAATTCCGAATCGAGCAAAGATTCTCTTCTGTGGCTCACCAGCAAACCAACGGTCAAGCGGAGGTGACGAACTGAAGTATTCTTAGTGGTATCAAGAAAAACCTGGAAGAGTCCAAAAAGAAATGGGCGGAAGAGCTGCCGTATGTGATGTGGCCGTACCGTATGACCGTCAAAACCAGTACTGGAGAAACACCTTTCGCATTGGCTTTCAGTATTGAGGCCGTTACGCTAGTGGAAATTGGTACCATAAGCCTGCGAGTTGCCTACTTTCGGGAAGAATTGAACGAGGAGAGGTTACGGGCTAACCTTGATGCGTTACCAGAGTTACAAGAGGAAACCCTTCTGAAAACGCTACATTACAAACAAAAAATGGCGCGTTATCACACAGGTGCGTCAAAGAGCGGTTGCTGAAAACGGGCGACCTGGTACTCAGAGACAAGCGAGCAGCTGGTCAGTGTGTGGGAAAGCTTAGTCTGAACTGGGATGGGCCATACCGCGTTACCCGTGTTATCGGCAAGGGAGCGTATCACCTGGAAACACTCGACAGTACTCCCTTACCTAACTCTTGGAACATAGCTCGTTTGAAATTATATCATGCTAGAATCTGATATATCTCTGCACATTTCGCTAATGCCAGCCCTGACTTGTGCTAATGCTTGAATAGAGAATATTCTTGTGTGTTTTGTGGCTGATTGTGTGCAGATAATAAAGGGTGCAGATGGAAAATCCCTGGTGAAGATAGCTGGTGGAGAAAGCGATACGAGCGACATCGACAACAACATCCCAAGACGGGGGCGAGAAGGCTCCTGCGGGTAGCTAATGTCTATTATTACACGTCATTTTACTAATAACCTATGATTGAGAATGTGCAGAGATATCATTCTGATGACAGAGAGACCGAAGCTCGCGCAAACAACAATGCTACGAAACCCGTCATTGGGACTAACGTGCTATGGACACTAGCGATTTCATTACCATGGCTCGAGGAGCATGGCATGAAGAAGGCATGTACTACGTCTCTCTCTTGCAACTATTCCCCTGGAAAGGGATATGTGGCATCTTCAGCCGTTAGTCGAGAATATCTATGACAGCGTGATTATATGCTACCTATCGTTGGAAACAGCAGCCATGTTTCTTTTCTTCTATAAGTCTTTATCTTTAGGAATGCTGAGAGATAATGAAAATGCGCATGACGAGGTCATGTCGCGATATCTTATAGAGCACCTATCATCAATATCAATGATCGGATGACAATCCTATAGCCTGTCTATTTCTGCTAAGATCTATTATCTTGCGGCGTTAAGCTCAGACCCGTTGACATTATCGTGACAATAACGATGTCGTTGTCATATTAAAAGGAACTCGAAGAGAAAGAAATGAGGATAGGGAAATCAGCAACAAAAGAAAGGAGTAAGCTGAATATACGATTGTTCAAAAATACCTTTGAGGGGTCACAAAAACAAGAGTTCGAAGTCTTAAGGCTCAAAGGGCAAAAAGACAAAATAGATGACTCCCGATATTCAAGAAAGGGAGTGATAACACCCAGCATGTGCCGGTCCTACAAACTCCCCTGCCCTTTATAGCCCTTTGCCTTGTCTTGGCGAAAGCCCTCGTCTGTGAGATCGATAGACTTCTTCATAAAAGCGTCAGTAAGGGCGGCACCACGATACACCCCTTCTCCGTGAATCTCCATAAAATAACTGGCCATGATAGCGGCAGTCTTCTCAACGTACCACGTGCATTTTTCTGCTGTCTCCCTCTCTAGTACCATTTTTTCCTCTATTAATGCCGCTTTTTCCCCCTCCAGTGCGACACTCTTTTGGCAGCGTCAAGGCCGGACACCTGCTATCTCGCTTCTTTCTAATCCTTTTTTGCCGTCTCCAAGGCCAGCAGCAATTCTTGACGCTCCTTCAATAACTTCTTCTTTTCTTCTCGCTCCTTGGAAAGCTCGTCTAAGGAAGCGGTAAGGGAAGCGACTTTGTGCGACATATGTTCTGCCCAGTAGTGAAACTTAAAAAAACCAATGAAGAAGTTGGAACGCAGAGAATTTATCTGCTCATCCTCAGTCCGAGAAAGGAATGCCTCTCAATCTTCAGGGGACGTTAGCGCATAAGTAGCTAAGAGAGAGGAAGTCACAACGGAACTGTCACCCCCGACAGCCGCAAATCCAGAACTGTGCAGCTTGGTCAAGTTAAGTTGATGAGTGACAGGACCGGAATTACTTATCGAGGTCAGATCGACCATAAGATGGGGTATGACGACCCCTCCCTCGGAGCGCCGGAGCATTGGAGCGCTAGAAGGAACAAAAACCACAGCGGAAGGAGACAGAGGTTGATTAGAGGAGGTACCCCCATGAATCCCAAAAGAACCGAGGGGTTGGTAACCCGAAAAACTAGACAAGTCTTCGCCAAAGCCCAAGGCGTGGGAGAAGGGAGGAAGTGACGTGGCAAAGGAATTGGGTGAAGTGTCGAAGGACCTGGGAGCACCCATGCTCCCAAAAAAATCAGAAGATTGATCTATGGAAGGTATTGTAGAATCAAAAGTGGTAGGGTGCCCCTCCTCGGTATTAACATGACCGGTCAGTGAACTTTCGCTCTCCCCGTTAAGTCGCACCCTCTTCTCAGGACGATTAAGTATATAGCCCAAGTTCATGCTATTTGTTGGCGACACGCGAGTGGAAGCAGTAGTGGTGTCCTAAAGAGGGAAACGATGCGAAGGATAAGAAAGTAAGAGAAAACACGAAATGATACTAAAGAGCAGTAGGTGGAATAAACAATTATAAAAGAAACACTTACGGTGGCAATATCGATAGCAGGCGCCTCTGAAGAAGCTGCCGCGTCTGAAGATGGACTAAAAGCGGCAACGCTTCTTGTCCTTTTCTTCTTCTTCCTTCCTTTTGTTGGAGCCTTGGAAGAAGACGCCAGAACAGGAGGGACGACAACAGATACGTTGGGAACACCAAGAGGAATGGTGGTGGCTTCCTCACCGACCGGGGAAGAAGACGCCTGAATGGGGTTCACAGTAACAACAAGCGATATCGTTGCAGTAACCGCGGCCTCTACAGCGACAAAGGTTTCTTCCTTCTCTTTTCTCTGTTGAGCCCTTCTCAGCCATTTCCTGACGCTCTCAGACTTCCAGTTAGGATCCGTCGCTGCATAATCATGAGATAACGTTAGCGTTAGTACCGACCACGATAACGAAGAAAATGATATAGCACTCACGTCTAATGCAGGTTTGAATATCCATCCCGCATGCCAGATGGCGAGTATGAACGCTGATTTCCAGCTGAAGCAGTTTGTCTATCTAGCCTCACTCAGGCTGACGAAGAGTCCCCCGTTGACCCCAGGCACCATCCTTGACGTCTTGATTAAAGCCGGATCGCCACCAAGGGCCAGGAAGGTCAGGAAGTTCAATAACAAAAAACTCCTTTTTCCAATCTTCAATGGAAGACTCAAGGTGAAGGAGTTTCCGGGTGAAGGATTTGAGCGAGTCATCGTCATAACGGGGCGATATCGCTATCACACCCCGACGACTATACAATTTGAAAAGTGATTTGAGTAGTAAAAGGGAAGGAGAGTTAATGCCTTTGTGAAAGGCATAAACACAACAATATGCATTCGGGGTTAACTATATAGGATTTAAATCGAGAACAGTAAGCAACTGTTTTATGAAGGGATCAACGAGAAATCGGAAGCTATAACGAAACATCTGGGCATATAGAACCCTACGATTGCCGGTTAAAACGCTATTCAAGTGTAAGGAATCAAGGGCAACTGAAACCGTATAATCCTCTAGAATGTCAGCATGATGTTCAGATAGATGCTCGTTGAGAGCGGCCAAGGAAGTGATACTACTAACAGTACTCTCAATCTTTTCCTCATCAACAGATTTAGACCCAGAACGGCGAGTTCTAGCCATTGCAGAAATAAAAGATAAAAAGATGAAGAAGATGACAGAGGAAAATAAGAAATACCTTTGTATAAGAGAAGCTTCGAGCACCCAGATGAAGAAAAAACACAAGACGACTCGAAAGAATATAGAGAGTAAAATAACAAAAGTGGGAAAAAGAGACAAGTGCTAGGTTTTATAACCCTAGTGGCTGAACAAAATGACTGTTGGGGTGTCACGAGGAACAGGCATAAGCAATGAGTACGATTCTAGAGAAGCGGGAAGACGCTTCGATCTCACCAAATGTCTTGGGCACGCTAACCCCTGGCGCTCCTACGAATTGACACATGTATTTTATTCCATCATGACTTCTCCCTCGCATTTATGAGGGGATCTTGAGCATTAAATGCTCTGAAAAGTAGAATCGGTCTTCTAAAGTGGAACGAGCGAGATGACGCAACAATCGGGGTAATGCGATTTGGCGTTAACCAAGCCGGCAGCTAACAGGTTAATGCAAAGAGTAGAATGAAGATTATTCGTTATTTTTTTTAAAAAAAAGAAGAAGAATTATAGACGTTTTACGCGACACGCGTTATCAATTATTACAAGCTGAATGGAGTCAATGTTTAAAGAAAAAAGTCCTCTCTAATGCTAGCCTTATCTAATCATAGAAGCGCTGCGGTATCGTCGCCGTTATTCCCCTCTTCTTCCCCCGAAGAAAGAAAACCCTCTTTGCTCTTGTCTATTTCTTTCATTTTCGCGGAAGCGTAATCAGCTATCTTAGCAGGATCGAAAGTCCCACTGCGATAATAATCTGTGAATCCGGCGGTGAAGGCCCCCATCGTCTTGTTCTTCCACCAGGTTATCTTTGAAGGAACCTTGGCCAGATCTGCGTCGAGAGTCGATATCTCTTCACTAAGGAGAGAGTTTCTCTTGTCAGCCGCCATCAACTCAGCCTTAGCCACCACCAATTCTGCCTCCAAAAGTTCTATTTTGGCCTTCCCCTTCGAATTCTCCCTTGCGAGCTCGGCGCGGCAATCATTCAGCTCTGCCTGGGTACGGTTTTGAAGCCGTGTTAACTCTGTTACCTTAGTCAAGGCGACATCTAATTGCTTCTTTGAGCCAGGCGAACCTCGAAGCTTGTCACCGTGAGCCTCAAGAAAGTAATGCATTTCGCGAAAGTTGGCCAGTGCGTCATTCAGAACACGTACGTGTTGAACATCGGGGGGAAGCTGCAACAATTCCTCCTTATCTTTAGGAGAACCAAATATCTCACCCACCAGGGAGCCTACTAATTGGTCTTGCGATAGCGGATCTGATATCCCTAGAGCGCGAAGACCGCTAGTACCAAAGGTTGATAGATCCAATCGGTAGAAGAAACTCCTTGGGGACCCTGAGGAGATCGGTTGGTGATAAAGGGAGGAGAGCAACTTTCAACGGAATCACCGATACCTGAAATGGAGGTGAAGAATAATGGTTGAGGCCAGGCCTCAACCATTATTCTTCACCTCCATTTCTAGTAGGAGGGTCAGGAATAATGCTCGGGTTAGGACTCGGCATGACCACGTTAGGAATACAAGAGGAAATAGGAGAGTCAGGAACCACAGTCGATGGAAGTGAATCTGCTGTCGGCGGAGTTTCAGTAACTATGGGAGGAATGGCAGGTGCCGCCTCCGTAACCTTTGCTACTTGGGAAGTACTCGCCACAGTAGAAATGTCAATCCCCACGGTAGGGGCTTCGTCAACCTTCCTCGAAGGAACCTCAGCAGTGGAACTATTTTTCCCAACTCGGAGCTTCTTCCGTTGAGCAGAGGAAGCATGGCGAAGCTCGGTGTCGATATCCATATCCTCGCTATCGCTATCGTTTATCCTAGTTGTGGGTCGATCTGAAGTTACTCCTTTATCCCGAACCGGCAACCAATTGTCAAGGAAACGAGAGGTTCGAGCCGAAATACCGCACCATCCCCCAGTGACTGTCTTAGTTCTCTTTCTCTTTGGCGGAATAGTTTGATGGCTGGAACCCTCAGGTGATGGAGAGCCCGGTAGTGTTTGGAGCGACAACACGTTTAAAGGAACGTTATCCCCCCTGGGCAGTTGACCCTCAACGCCATCTGCCGATATAATAAGATACATTAGAACCGTGAACAAGTTAAAGCGATAACGCAGAGAGAGAGAAACTCATCTATAATACACTCTTCCATACCCCTGTACAAGGTAAACTCTCGAATGCGGAATGAAAAAGTTATCTCTAGCAAGGCGTTAGCATGAGCTAACTCCCTCCTAGACAACACTACTGGGTTTTCCCAAACGGAGCCGATAAGTCCTAGATTGAAGCCCCTAGGCCATGGAATGAAAGGCAGCCCCATAATGAAGAAACTACTTTTCCAGTCAGCCACAGTCTCCTCAAAGCCCTGAAATCTCTGCCAGAATGACTGGACGAATGCATCATTCCACCTTGGGATGATATCGACCAAACAATTGTGACATCTACAGCTAAAAAATCTACGGAATAGATTGACGGACGGAGTAAAGATATGTTACAACTCGCAAGGCGAATAAAGGCGTAAATCCCGCACTAGGAAGAAGGGGTTATCTGAGCCGGGTTAATATCATATTCACACAACAACTTTTTTACAGAAACATGAATGGGGAAACGAAAACCGTAGAGGAACATCTTAAAATAAACCATTCTATAGTTCTTCAACAAGGGGTCGTGAAGCCGCAGACCAGCCTCAGGAACCTTGACAGAATAATCAGGGGGAAAAGAGATACCATTCCCCTCCAGCTCAGCCTTCAGAACCTCTTCGCAAGTAAAAAGACTGGGTATTTTCTCGACTTCTAGATCTAAAGGTCTCTGAAGACCTCTGTGATCTATAGTCATGCGCATAATAAACCAACGAGAAGAAAATATGGAGAAGATGAAGCAAAATACCTTGAAGAAGGAAGCAATGAATAGGCCGCTGACGCCGACGAACGGTTAAGGAAAATTTCTTCGAGCAAAAGAAGAAACAGAGAGAGAGAATAATGAGAATTTCGAAGCGCGAGCAAAAGTGTTAGAAGAAAATTGTTGTCCCCATTTAAAGGTTAAATTTGAGGACCAAACAGCCTGTAAGAACAAGACACGTACAAAGTGAAAAATGACACATGGAAAAACCTCAGAAGGATATTTATGGCTAAGCATTTATATCCTCAAAGGGAGACAGTTACTGACTGGAAACTGAAAAATGGTTACACCAAGCGGCAATCAACCCCTCAGCGACAACCAACAAACATTTGGGGAGTTAACGAGGGAAGGTGATTAAGAATGGAGAAAAATGGAAAGTATTACTTTATTCATTTCATAAAGGCCATACGACATCTACAGAAGGGCACAGCGTGCGGGAGTAATCATCGTCGGGCCAATAGGAAGAACAATAGCAGTATTCCCCATCCGAAAGCGGAAACTCCTCGTCAACAAACTGGAAAGGTTCCTCGATGTTCCTCTCCTGACCAGGCTTTAACGAGCTTGACTCTCCCTTAGCAGCAGGAGTTGCGGTATCAGCACCGATATTGCTGGCAGAACTCCTTTCCATGAAACGATCGACGTGAAGAAACAGTTCGTCACCCCTTCGGACAGGAGGGACATAGAAACGATGAGACGGGTCGACCATCTTTGAAGTTCTCCTCTTCTTCGACCTCTTGCGACTTTTACGGCGAGGTAGATGCCTCTTCAGGCATGATGGCGAAGGAGGGTTATCAAAATCCGGTGAAGTGGGAGGAGTTGGAGAAGAGCCGCGTTCAGCAATATCCAAAGAGTGTGAATCGGCCATGAAACTACAAGTGATTTCAATAGATGAATATGAAGAAGAATATGAACAGGGAAAAAGAGAGAAAATCCCATTAAATAGTCAAAGTGGGGAGGTTTTCCCATCTTCTGGCACGACTTTTGAGAGGATTGATACATTTTTAAAAGAACGATCTTAATTGCAGAGTCGGATCTTGTGTTCACGCATGTTGGAATTTCTCACTGATCGAGGGACACCAAAAAACCGCCCAATCAGTTGATACTGAAGAGGCGGCGTGAAATTAATGCAGAACGGTTCGCGAGGATAACCGTTACCGAAGGTGGACTCATTTTCAGTTGGGCTGATGTGGCACTCAACTGAAACGTTAACAGGCACGTTGCGAAAAGGAAGAAGAAAAATGCAAGATAACTAAAAGATCCTTTCTTTATTTATGGCCTAACGGCCCGAGACATACACACGGAGAGCATATAAAGACAACAAACGAAGGCGACAACAGTAACAGGCATTCAAACATTGGACCCTGCATCGTCCTCCCCTGGCACCACTGGAACCTCCCTCAGTGCATCCGCAATGGTGGTCAGCTTAGGCACCCCAACAAGTCCTTCCGGAGTCGCAGCATGGTGACCACCACCTCGATGCGGGAGACGACGGCAGCCAGCTTCGTCACACTCTCCAAAGGGCTAAAGTCCTCCAGGGAAGTTCCAAGCTGCCTGGACAGAAGTGGAGTCATCATCCCCTAGAGCTCCATGATGTCCTTAGAGGTCTTCCTTATCATGGTGTCCAGAAAATCCACATCGGCCTCAGTCAGATTCTTCAAGGTATGGGCTTTGGAGAGTAAGAAGTTTCTTGTCAATTCGTCCATGATGAAAATACCAATAGAGACGCTAGAAAAATGTGAAACTTGCGCGAAGATAGTTCAAATTTATAGGCCCCAGAGGAGTTGCGGACGGGGATACGTGTCCCTCAAAGATCGAGCCATCCCGTGAGCTGCCGTAGGACGATAGAAGCAAAACGTAGCGCCAACCCTTGGTAAACACTCGGGCTCATTTTCAGTTGGGCTTATGATAACAATAAAGACCATTTTGGGGGCATTTCCATCTATACCCCCGCATTAAGGTCGGACACGACAACACCTATCAGGAGCATGCAGTGAAAGTTGCCGCCCTTAGCCGAGAGAAGGGCCCTGGGATGGTCGACATCAGCAGGGGAGGTGTCTGCTACATCATCTATCCATACGCACGGCATTATCCCATCCCAGGACAACCATGACGTCACTCAAAGTTGTCGTCCCTGACGTCACTCGAGGTTGTCGTCCATGATGTCGCTTGAGGCGTTATCACCCTCGATAACGCCCACCCCCAGAGGTAACACTTTCGCTTGGCCTATAAATACCCCACCATTTAAAACGCCAGGTGAGCCTACGATCGCTACTCGAACCTCTGCCATTTTGAACAACCATACTAACTTAAGCATTGGAGTATCTACGCCGGGCCCCCTCCTCCGGCGCCTTGCAGGTATACGTGACGGTGACTACAGTGACTCCGAGCAGCCATAATCATCACCTCGATCATCCCGAAGTTCGAATCTTATCACCCTCGAATAGAGCCTGTTGCTGGTCTATAACCTGCTGCAACTGCTTTTGAGCAGACTCTTGGAATTCATGGAACAACTGCCGGTTGTCAGTGAAGACTATGAGCTGCTCATTGATAAGTTTCAGGAGGTGGTCAGCCCATTCTGGAAGCAGTGGGTGGTTTGGATCTAGGTTGCATTGGGTTGTCTTTGGCTTTTTCACATCCAGCCCAAGATTGGGCTCTTTGTCTGCATCATCAAGCTGGATTGGCCGCATCTTGAAATTGTCATTGATCCTCTTGCCATAGAGGTGATCTGCTACTTGCGTGAAACCTGTATTACCTGTATTAAAACAAAGAAAGCCTTTTTCCTCGTGGAAATGACCCATCTGGTCAAAAGCCTTAAGATCCATGATCTTAACGGCACAGGATTTATGCATGTTTAAAGTAGACAGATCAATACCTCTAGCAGTTGCAGTGATATGGGAAATAAGAGTGCCTAGGATTAGCTTAGGGATTGAATTGCATGCCTTGATTTGCCTAACAATCCAGTAGCCTAAATTTACTCTCTTCTTATGCAACATGCACCAAAGTAGAAAGGTTTCAAGCTTAGAAATATTGCCCGAGACAGTTGTCTTGCCAGAGAGATTAATAGAGAGGATCCTTTGGAGAATCCTCAAGGTAGGATCTCGGATCTGGTGAGCCTTAGCATTCTTATCAAGTTTTCCTTTAGGGTCACCTATTAACTCTCTATAGGCTACTGTCTTATCCCAATCAGGGGGATAATCAGTCAGGGCATTCTTATAATCATCAGAATTAAGTCCTTCTTCAGTCACAAATCCAAGCAAGAGATTAAATTCATCAATAGACAAGTGAGACCACATATCAAGCAAACGAAAATTCACCACATCAGACACGCCAAGATCAGGATTGGCTCTACCATTAGCATACAACCTATCCTGATCAAGCCAGAAAAATGCATGAAATTCCAAACACAACTCAGCGTAAGCAGGCAATTCAAGGTACATAAAACATTCCCACCCAAGATTGGTTATGTACTACCTAATCCTATTACCCACACCGAAGGCATCAAGGAAGGAAAAGTCAAGAATAGAAAATTGAGTAATCTCACATGCATTATTTTCATTCAATCTAACCCTAAGATCAGGGGTATCAGGCCTCAAACAGCCTGTTGCTACCCGATTTTGGATTTTTTAAAAATTTTCATTTGTCGCATTTCTGTCATCAATTTTCCAAAATCGTACTTCCATTTATTTATGTCAATCTGATATTTATTTTACGTCTCAAGTCATTTAAATTTTATTTCGTCACTTTTTCACATTTTTATCACTTTTCCCGTTTGAACCGGTATCGGTTCCCGAGTTAAATTCTCGAAACCAAGGGTCGAACAATTTCGTTCATTAGCTACTTAATTTTTATTATTTCTCTAACTCGTGCTATCTCTTTCCGTTTCGTTCAATTTTTATTGTAGTATTTTATTACGCTCGAACTTTTTTGCTTATAAGTAAATATTTTTTATCTAACTATATAGCGAACTTTTCATCTCTTACTGTGTGTTAATTAGTTTATTTTATTTTATTCTACGTTCTAACATTTTCGGTTCAAGTTTTTACCCTTTTTTCAGGCAAAATTGCTCGTACCATCCGTTTAAACTGAATAATTAAATGATAAATCAAGATCTCATCTCCACCATTGATCTAGTTGACTTTTAAAAGTCAACCAAGATCAAATGGTGGAGGTAATTAACACGTAGGCATGCATCATTTTTCCTTTGGTTCGTACACGAACCCAATCCTCCAACCGCCTTACTGTTCGGCCTCGTCCTTTACTCTCGATCCTTCCCAGGCCATCATCACAACGTCTTGTCATCCTCGGGCACCTCACCTCTCCACCGCCTCAAGCTTCATTAAATGGAAGCTCGGAGCCACAAGAAAAAGGGGGGGGGGGGGGGGAAAGGAAAAAGAAAAGAGCAAGTCACCGATCACCACTGCCCTCCGTCCTCCACCCGCCGCAGCACCACCATCTTCGTTCCATCACCACCGGGCTGCTGCAGTACCGCTGTTCGCCGCTGCTAAGCCTCGCCGCCGCTCTGCCACAGCCTCGCCTGACCGTTGCCGCTACCGTTGCTGGATCGTGATCACTGCCGCTACCACCTCACCGAGCTGCGGCCTTGCTCGCAGCTGCTGGCCTGTCGCCGAAGCCACTGCCAAGCTGCTGCTGAGCTACTGCCTCGTCACCAAGGACGAATGCAGGGGGGGCAGCGTGGGCTGATGCCCACCCTGGGCTTATGGGAATTTATTTTTTTGTATATAGCCCAGCCCAAACCAAATCCCTAATCTAACCCAACCCAAAGTTTTTAGTATACAGCCCTTGCCAATCACCCTCTCTTCATCTCTAATCTGTCCCGCTGTCCCTAAATCCCAAATCCCTAATTTGACTGTCCCTAAATCGCCTCTTCTCAATCTCTACTCCTCTCGCCGGTCGCCACAAATCAACAGCAGGTAGGCTTGCTTAACAGCAGCAGTGTTCTTGTTCCTTTATTCTTATTCCTTGTGCTATTGCTTGTTTTGCTGCTGCCGCTGGTTTGTGTAACATGGCAATTAATTATAATTATCAAAATCATGACTTTTTAACCTTTATAAAATGTTGAGCATTAAACTAAAAAATGTCAGTTTTATTGGGGTATTTTCAACTGACTTTTGAAAGGTCAAACGGCATCCAAATTGAACGTATGACCTATGGATTTTGATGCCCCAGATGTCTACTTTCTGTTGGTTCAAATTTCAGGTCATTTGAATGTGTATGGAAGAAGTTACGGCAGTTTTAGTACTGAAGGGTCAATAATTACTGCACTGTTATTAAAATTCAGTTTAATAATAATTATAGTATTTTATTGTTTCTTGATGAAATAGTTACGGTTGTATTAATTTTTTCAGCAGATATGGACAAATATGCTAATTGTATAATATATTTTTTCCCTAGATATGGACAAATATTTGATTAAACCATCTACTCAAGCACCATCGATATCATCAAATGTTGGTCTAAATGAAAGTGAAGAACGACTTGCGAAGAAGTCGAAGAGATTTTTAGAAGTCGATTTGAAAAATCTTCCTGCTGATCCAGGTATGCGACCTAAAATTTTAGCATACCATCCTAATGATCGAGATGAAATTCGTAGAGCTTATTTGTTGAAAGGTCCTTGTCAACCACGAGACATAGAGTTTCCTAAAACATTAATTGGGAGTATTCAACGACGTTTTAGTCCTAAATGGTATGATGAATTTGGTACTTGGTTGGAGTATAGTTCGTCCAAAGATGCAGTTTTTTGTTTATGTTGTTATTTGATGGGTTCAGTGAATGGAGACCAAGGAGGGAGTGGTGTTTTTATTTCTACTGGTTTTGACAATTGGAAAGACGCGAAAGAACGATTACAGAAACATATTGGTGGTGTTAAAAGTGGTCATAATAATGCTTGGAGAAAATGTGAAGCATTGATGAATCAAGAGCAGCATATTGAAGTGGCTCTTTCTCAACAATCTAGTCAAATAAAACAAGATTATCGGATTCAGTTGACTGCTGTAGTTGATTGTATTCGGTTTCTACTTCGTCAAGGACTAGCTTTTCGTGGTGATGTTGAGTCTGAAGATTCAATTAATAAAGGAAATTTTCTTGAGCTTTTACAATTCCTTGCTAACCACAATGAGACCATTAGACATATTTTGAGTAAAGCTCGTGGAAATCTTAAGTTGATAGCACCGAGTATCCAAAAAGAAATTATTAGTGTTGCATCTAGTGAGACTACTAATATTATTCTTGAGGATATTGGAGATGATTTTTTTGCTATTTTAATTGATGAATGTCGTGACATATCAATTAAAGAGCAAATGGGTGTTGTTTTGCGGTATGTGAATAAGAAGGGGCAAATTATTGAACGTTTTCTTAGTCTTATTCATGTTACTGACACACGTGCTTGCTCTCTCAAGAAAGCCTGGAGTTTTTATTTGCCAAACATAACTTGAGCTTGTCAAAGGTACGTGGGCAAGGTTATGATGGAGCGAGCAACATACAAGGAGAATTCAATGGTCTTAAAAGTTTGATCTTGAAGGAGAATTCATGTGCATTTTATGTTCATTGTTTTGCACACCAACTTCAACTTGCACTTGTTGTTGTTGCAAAAAAACAAGCTGCAATTAATTCTTTTTTTAGTATGGTTGCTAATGTGTGCAATGTGGTTGGAGCTTCATGCAAAAGGCAAGATGCCCTTTGAGAGAAGCAAAAAGATCATGTGGTCGAAGGATTACAAAATGGTGAAATATGTAGTGGAAAAGGTTTGAATCAAGAGAAGACCATTAAAAGAGCAGGAGATACTCGATAGGGTTCACATTATGGTACAATGCTCAGCTTAATCGATTTATTCTCTTCAGCAATTGATGTGCTTGAAATGATAGAGGAAGATGGCTTGAGTGCAGATCAAAGAGGAGAAGCATGTGCATTATTGAATACGGTACAATGTTTTGACTTCATATTTTGTTTGCATTTGATGAAGAATATATTAGGAATTACTAATGAATTCTCTCAAGCACTTCAAACAAAAGATCAAGACATAGTAAATGCTTTAGATTTACTCAAAGTATCCAAGTTGAGACTACAGTCAATGAGGGATGAAGGTTGGATGTTATTAGTGAATGAAGTATCTTTATTTTGTGGCAAACATAATATAAATCTTCCAACTATGAGTGATATGTTTGTTGCCCAAGGTAGACCAAGGCGGAAAGGTGAGCAAATTTCCAATCTACATCATTATCAAGTTGATTTATTTTATCAAGTCATTGATATGCAACTTCATGAGCTCAATAATCGATTTGATGAGAGGAATAGTGAATTACTCCTTTGTGTGGCATGCTTAAATCCAAGAGACTCCTTTGTTGCTTTCAATAAGGAGAAATTGCTTCAATTGACTCAATTTTATCCTAATGAGTTTTCTACAGTTGATGTTCTTGCTCTTGATAATCAACTTGAGAATTATATTTTGGATATGCGGTCGGATGTTGGATTTTCCAATTTGAAAGGGATTAATGATCTTTCCGAAAAGTTAGTTGAAAGAAGAAAGCATATTGTCTATCCATTGGTGTATTTACTCTTGAAGCTAGCTTTGATTTTACCGGTTGCAACTGCGACAGTGGAAAGGACTTTTTCTTATATGAGCATTGTGAAGAATCGACTGCGGAACCGTATGGGAGATGATATGTTAAATGATTGTTTGATTACTTTTGTTGAAAAAGATGTTTTTGATAGTGTAGAGAATGAGAGAATCATACAAGGATTTCAAAAAATGAAAACTCGTAGAGAACAATTGTAAGAAGTACGTATATTGTATGAATTCTAATGTATAATTTTTTTTTTATATTGTCTTCTTATTTATCATTTTGTTAAATTATCTAAATATTTGTTATTTAGTGACGGATACAAATACTTTTAAACATTTGTTCAATTTTTCGTTTAGCTCGTTTGCTTTCCCTTTAAAATACTCAAAAAAAAAAAATTCGGGGGCCGCCCCCCTGGAAATAGATCCTGGATCCGTCCCTGGTCACCGCCGAGCTACAGCGTTGCTGCTGCTGCCACCATTGCTGGGCTACTGCTGTCGCCTCACATCTGTTGTGGCCTCGCCGGCGTCGGACAAGAGAAGATGAGCTGTTGTTGGTCCACTGCCGTGTCGTTGCTGTTCCCGTTTGGTCCAGGGAAGAAGGAGGGGAGACGATGAACAGGGATGTTCATTTATTTGATCATAGGCTTGGCACAAGCCAAGCCCAAATTGGAATTAAAAAAAAGAAGGGTGGCATTGACTTTGCCAAGCCCAAATGGGAGGAAAGAGAGAGTTTTAATGTGGTTTGGACATGGGCTTGGCAATGCAAAGGACAGGCTTTGTAGCTGATGGGCCCAGCTAGTGGGCCTAATTTTTTGGCCCAGTGGGCCTAGTCCAATTTTATTCGATCCATCGCATTTATTTTTCGTAATGTTTTTTTTCATATGCTTGTACTATTTATTTTCGCGCTTGTACTGTTTATTTAATTTCCGTATGCTCGCATGTTGAGTTATTTATTTTCGCGCTTGTACTGTTTATTTAATTTCCGTATACTCGCGTGTTTTGTTATTTTATTTTCGCACTTTAAGTATTTGATTTTCGTATGCTTGCATGTTTAGTTATTTAATTTTCGTACGTGTTAATTATTTAATTTCAGTATGCTTGCATGTTTATTTTCGCGTACTTGTACTGCTTTTTTAATTTTTGCACGCTCGCATGTTTAATTATTATTTTCGTATGCTCGCATGTTTAATTATTTATTTCGTATGTCCTTGCATGCTTAATTTTCCTTTGGCGTTTAAATCGTCAAGTTAATCGAGTCGCTTGTATGCCGATTAATTACATGCCTGTATTATTTAATTGCCCGTGATGGTATCGTATGTTTAATTATATTCACCCGCTATGCATGTTTAGATAATTGTTCATTCCAACTAATTATTTTCGCTCGCGTGCAGCAATTGGCAAATATTTCATCATTCAACGTGGTCCTCTCTTCGTGCCAAAATAAACTCATCGATAAAAAGGGTATATCCGCCCGATACTTTCCACAAGTAAACGTTTCTGACCCTTTTATTTATTCTGCACATTTCCGCATATCCTCTTATATGCATGAATTATTTAGAATTATTCAAATCCGTTGGGCATGATCACATAAATTAGGACCTTATATTTTTCAAACATAATTTAAAACACCTCTTTATCCGGTAACCTTTTTAGGATGAGATTCGGGTGCCTAATACCTTCCCGAGTCCATAATACGACCCCGAACCACAGTTCTCGGGTTTAGACCCATTCGCCTTAGTTTTTATTTTTATTTTATGCATGACAAATAGGTTCCCTAAACCTACAAACAAATTAGGGTGGCGACTTCATTGCATGTTGCGAGGCGTCCTTTTACGCCGAGCATCGTAATGTCCCAGATTCGTCGTACACTCGCGAATGATTATTTATCACTTTCGCGGGGTGCGACAGTTTGGCGACTTCACTGGGGACAATAGGGTCGGAGCCGGATTTTTTTTGAGGTGTTCTTTTTTTTTCAATAAATTGTCGAATTTGTTTCATATGATTTTTGCCGAACCTTCTCTTTTGCCGAACCTTCTTCACATTGTGGTTCGGAATCAGCTTCCTTCTTTCTAGGCTTCTTGAGAGCCACTTGCTTGGCTCTAGCAGAGGGTTTCTCATCAGAATCAGTATCCGAAATCACTTATACCTCTGAGTCACCTGGCTTGCTAACCCTAGATTGGGTTTTTGGCTCTTCGGTGATGTCAATTTTCCTCTTGGTCGGGAGGGTGCGCTGAGGAGACTCAGAGGTCTGAACTGGAGGAGGAGTGGATGAAATTTGCTTTGGGGAACCAGAGGGGGCTGCGTCTATGGACATGATTATCCTCGCTATACTGAGTACTTCGTTAAGACTCTGGGGCAGATCCTTCTCTGGATTTGAGAGAGAGGGAGATTGCGAAGGGATGGGAGATTCTTGCTTTTTCGGAGTAGATTTCGATGTGGCTGATTTCGTTGCAGATCTCTTGGATTTTTCCATGTTTAAAGTTGATTGATCGTGGAGAGTGGAGTAGTTTTAGCTGAGGATGTTTTGAGAGATAATCGGGTGGGGGCGAAATTTTAGGGATTTGAGGGATTTTAGTGTAAGTGAGAGGTAAGGAGTCTATCTCTCAATTAAAAATTAATTCCCATCTGATAATTATTTTTTCAAAAAATATAACCGTTGCTCCTGCTTTTTTCTCCTCCTTTCTACACGTCTCATCCAATACTTGGTCGGATAAAATGTGGCCTAGATCAAAAAGACTTATCTAAGCTTCCTCACCACACTTAATTCCTCGCAACCACTCCAGAAAACTCCACAAAATTCTTGAAAGGGAAAATCAGATAAGTGACTCTAGACTAATTTTGAACAATCAATTTATTCACAAGAATTAAAATAAAAAGCATGGGTTGCCTCCCATATAGCGCCCTAGTTATAGTCCTAGGCGTGACTTTGCTTTTCTTTTACTGAATCTCAGGTGGGGCTTCAATCGCCTGATTTTCCTTAAATGTTGGAAATCCTTCTAGGAATGGTTTGAGCCACTGTCCATTGACCTTGAACACTATTCCTGTCTTTTCATTCCTAATGTCCACTGCACCATGAGGGTAGATATTAGTGATAACATATGGACCTTCCCATTTAGTCTTAAGCTTACCAGGAAAGAGCTTAAATCTGGAGTTGTATAGAAGGACTTTCCCCCCAAGTTGGAGATTCTTCTCAACAATCTTGTTGTCATGGTATGTCTTCATCCTGATCTTAGCTAAGAGCTGGTTGTCATATGCTTGATTCATCAGTTCTTCCATCTCATGGATTTGAAGTTTCCTTTCCTCACCTGCCTGGTCGTACCTTAGATTGCATTTCCGAATTGCCTAATAAGCTTTATGTTCCATACCTACTGGCAGGTGGCATGCTTTCCCGTACACCAATTTGTATGGAGTCATTCCTATGGGATATTTATAGGCAGTCCTATATGCCCACAACGCATCATCCAGTCTTTGGCTCCAATCTCGTCGATCTAGGCCAACTGTCTTAGCCAAGATCGACTTGACTTCTCTGTTTTATACCTCAGCTTGGCCATTTGACTGAGGATGGTAAGCAGTGGAGACTTTATGGGTTACACCATATTTCCTGAAAAGCGAAACAATAATACTATTGCAAAAATGTGTCCCACGGTAGCTAATGATTCCCCTAGGCACACCAAATCTGTTCAAAATGTTAGATTTCAAAAATGAAACAACAGTTTTAGCATCATTGGTCCTAGTTGCTTTCGCTTCTATCCATTTAGACATGTAATCCACAACAAGCAATATATATTGTTTTCCATTTGACATAGGAAAAGGCCCCATAAAATCAATACCCCATAAATCAAAAATCTCACAATTTAATTTAACATTCATGTCTTTTGGCATTCGGGACATGTCTTACAAAATCTATAGCTATCATAAAATAGAGTAGGCCAATAAAATCCCAACTCAAGGACTTTTAAGGCTGTCCTCTTAGCTCCAAAATGTCCACCACATGCATAAGAATGACAAAATCTTAGGACATACGGAATCTCACTTTCAGGAATACATCTCCTAATCAATTGATCAGATCCAATTTTCCATAGATAGGGGTCATCCCAGATGAAATACCTGCTGTCATGCTTAATCTTTACCTTTTCTTGAGCCGTTAAGTGTCCATGATGCTTACCCGTGGCTAAGAAATTGACTAGATCAGCGAACCATGGTCTCATCGCCTGGACAGCAAATAGGTGTTCGTCCGGAAAATCATCTCTGATTGGTCTCAGATATCCTTTTACAAGGCATCTGCTCAGGTGGTCCGCAACTAGGTTTTCCTTTCCTACTTTGTCCTTAATCTCTAGCTTATATTCCTGCAAAAGTAAAATCCAGCTGATCAGTCTTGGCTTAGATTCTGATTTGGTCAGGAGGTACCTTAAGGCCGCATGGTCAGAAAAGACTTATGACTTTTGTTCCCAATAAATACGATATGAATTTATCCAATGCAAAGATTACTGCAAACAATTCCTTTTCGGTTGTGGTATAGTTCCTTTGTGCCTCGTCAAGCATCTTAGAGGCGTAGTATATCACGTGTGGATCTCTACCATTTTTCTGCCCTAGAACCACACCAACGGCTGAGTTGCTGGCGTCACACATCAACTCGAATGGAAGGCTCCAATCTGGTGCTTGGATGATTGGGGCTGATGTGAGTTTCTCCTTAATCTTGCCAAACGCCACTTGGTAAGCTTCGTTAAAATTGAAGTCCACTTCTTTTTGTAAAAGCTTGCACATCGGCTCCACTATCTTTGAAAAATCTTTAATAAACCTGCGGTAAAATCCTGCAT
Source organism: Viola odorata (assembly GCA_963691705.1). Lineage (NCBI taxonomy): Eukaryota > Viridiplantae > Streptophyta > Magnoliopsida > Malpighiales > Violaceae > Viola > Viola odorata. Next base: position 43,894,030 of record OY829538.1, read on the forward strand.
GGCTAAGAAAACTTTTAACCTCATGCACGCATGAGGGGTAAGGTAAACTCTTTATAACATCAATCTTAGCCTGGTCTACTTCTATGCCTTTCTTAGAAATTACATGGCCTAAGACAATACCTTGTTCTACCATAAAATGGCATTTTTCAAAGTTTAACACAAGATTAGTGGTCACACATCTTTTCAAAATATTTTTCAGGTTAGATAAGCATTGATCAAAATCATCACCATAGACGGTGAAGTCGTCCATGAACACTTCAATACCTTTTTCCATATAGTATGAAAAGATACTGACCATACACCTTTGAAAGGTGGCTGGTGCGTTGCACAATCCGAATGGCATCCTTCTATATGCAAAGGTTCTGAAGGGACATGTGAATGTCATCTTCTCTTGGTCTTCTAACGCCACTGGGATTTGATGAAATCCCGAGTAACCATCCAAGAAACAGTAGTGGGATTTCCCAGTCAATCGTTCCACCATTTGGTCAATGAATGGTAATGGAAAGTGATCCTTTCTAGTGACTTGGTTAAGTTGCGGTAGTCTATGCAGACCCTCCATCCATTCTGAACTCTTGTGGTCCTTTTTACTCCATCTTCTCCTTCGGTCACGGTAATTCCTGTCTTCTTAGGTACAACCTGCACAGGGGAAACCCACGAACTATTAGAGATCGGGTAAATAATTCCAGCATCAAGAAATTTAATAATTTCTTTCTTGACAACTTCCATCATCGGAGGGTTTAGCCTCCTTTGGGGTTGTCTAACTATTTTCTTATCCTCTTCCACATGAATCTTGTGGGCACAAATGGTTGAGGATATTCCCTTGATGTCTGCCAAGGTCCATCCAATAGCTTCTTTGTGTTCCTTCAACACGTTTGTCAATCTGGCTTCTTCCTCGCTGGAAAGCTTAGCTGAGATTATTACTGGCAGAGTTTTGTCTTGGCCTAGATAGGCATACTTAAGGTGTTCTGGCAACTCCTTAAGATTTAGCTTGGGTACCTGCATAATAGATGGTAAAACCTTAGAATCATACATGCTAAACAATGGGCAATTCAATGATTCCTTCAATGGTTAAGTCTCGTGAAGATCTGTTAAGATCTCCCTAAGATCTTCTCGGTTTCCCACTCGGTCTTCCAATTCTATCAGTGTCTTAGCTGAGATACTTCTGCTTAAGACAAAATCAAGTGGATCAGTAGCACTCAAATCTGCATTTTGTTCTTCGATAGGGTATAAAATATCAATAAAATTAACACTGTGCGTCTCATTTTGATATTCTAATCCCTCTTTCATATAGAACTTAATCGTGCTCCCAAAAAATTCCAAAATGATACTTCCTTCATAAACATCTATCTTTGCTCTAGCTGACCTAAGGAAAGGTCTCCCTAGAAGCACATCTGTTGTACAAGAAGGCAAGTCAGAATCCATCTCAACAATATAAAAATCCACATGGTATATAAAATTATTGACTCGGACAAGAACGTCCTCTACTACTCCCTTAGGATGAATTATGGTTCGGTCAGCCAATTGAATCACCACCTGCGTTTCTTTCATTGGTCCCATTTGCAATGTCTTGTATTCTTTCAAGGACATCACGTTGATTCCAGCCCCTAAGTCACAAAGAGCTTTTTCCACTATTTCGTTCCCTATCTTACAAGGGATGGTGAAGGTTTCTTGATCTCCGCACTTCTCCGGGAGTTTGCTCTAAAGTACTGAGGAAACCTTCTGTGTAAGATTCACTCTCTCCATTCCTGCAAGTTTTCTTTTGTTAGTACAGAGTTCTTTTAAATTTTTTGTATAAGATGGTACTTTAGAAATTAAATCTAGCATAGGAATATTCACTGCCACTTTGCCAAAAATGTTCATGAATTCCTTAGCCTCATCTAACTTCTCCTGTTTGGAAGACTTAGGAGGATAGGGTGGTGGAATCTCCACTGTTTCTAGAGGTTTGGAACTCTGCTCATCAGTCTTAGCCACTGGTTTGGCTAAGATCGGTTGCTCCTTTTCTGTTTCGGTTGGATTGTCAATCTTAGTCTCAGTCTTACCCAAGATTGGTTCCGGCTGAGATTCTACCTGGATTTCTTCGTCCACATCATCATCCTCATCCTCAAACAACTGATTATGTACCTCCCGGTCTGACTTTGCTCCTTTTCTCTCAGGTAGGACGCTTCCACTCCTAAGATTAATAGCACTTACATTGTGCCTGGGATTATTTTCAGTGGTGGAAGGTAATTTGCCACCTGACTCAGGTTGCTGCGTCTGTTGGGCCAATTTGCTGATTTGCTTTTGCATTTCAACGTTCTGTTTCTGCATCTCAATAAGACTGGATTGGGTTGCCTGCATGAATTTTTGCAACGTATCCTCAATGGGAACTCCAGTAATCTTAAGTGGTTGAGGTGCTGGCGGTAATAGTAGGACATTGGCCTGGTTTGATTGAGGTGGTCTGGGTACGAAGTGTTGAAAGTTTATGAGGGATTGTTGTGGTTGCTGGCTGTATTATTGTTGTGGTTGTTGTTGTTGTTGTAGTTGTTGGCTAGGCTGAGGCAGATCTTGTCTCCACCTTAGATTGGGATGTTGTCTCCAAGGGTAATGGTTACTTTCATATAGGAATCTAGGTTGTCCTTGATTGTAACCATATGCCGCATTCACTGGGATTGGGGCTGGATTACCCGGCTGCTCCACCATGTAGCAACTATGGGTTGGATGATCTAATTGTTGGCAAATCCCGCAAATCGAGGGCATAGGATTAGTTGCTGCTACTGTAGTTTGTACCTGAGATGTGGCACCAATAGAAAGATTCATCAATATGTTAGTAATCTTATCAAGCTTATTTTTAACATTTATAGCATTTAAAGAAGAGGGTGCAGAATTTCTTTCTGATGAGGTGTTATTTTGGTAATTATCGACCATTGTTTGGAGAAGTAATTTGTCTCTTGTTGGTGTAAGATCTTGAAGTGCTCCTCCAGCGGCTGCATGTAATCTCTCTTTATCCTTAACACACATTCCATCATAGAAATATTGGATTAGGAGATGGTCAGCCACTCCATGGGTAGGGCAAATATCTTGAAGGTCTCTAAACCTTTGATGATACTTGCTCAAGCTCTCCCCTCCCCTCTGCTGAATGGAAACTAAATTCTTCCTAGCTACCCCTGCCTTAGTCGCGTTCCAATACTTGTTCAGAAAGGCAGCGGACATATCTCCCCATGTTGTAATAGTGTTATGGGGCAAGCTATAAAACCAATTCTTAGTTGAGTCTTCAAGAGACCAAGGAAATAATTTCAGTTTGGCCCTCTCGATTGATACTCCCACTGGTTTTAGGGTATCACATTGGAGGTGAAGGTTCCTCAAATGGTTATACGGATTCTCGTTTGAGTGGCCATGGAACTTGGTTAAGTTGGCTATGATGTTTGTCTTGATAGACCAATCATTAGCCATTGGGGACAGATTAATACAGGAGTAAGTCACTCATTCTGCTCCCCTATTTGGTTCCCTCATCGTCTGTTCTTGTTTGTTTTCCTCCATGATTGGCATTGGGTTTTCAGCTATGCCTGGATCTTGGCCTAGATTGCTGCTGGGACTAGATTCTGTTCGAGCCCTAGAAAATTCACCGTCAAACTTCCTCTTGGCTTTCTTTCTGTTTTGTGCTTCAGTCTTCGTAAGTTCTGGATTCAAAGGTAGTAAATCTTCCTTTGAGGACCTGGTCATCAACTGCAAAAGACAAAAATAAAAACAACACTACAAAAACACCGTCAAAAGATCCCCAACAATAGCGCCAAAATTTGATTGCGTGTCGAGGGCATCAAATTTTGTTGTATAAAATATATGAAATGAGGGGTAGGAATACAACTTACCACTCGTCCACAAGGGACTCGTAGATCGTGATAAGAGGTTCGTTTATAGAGATCTTGTTGGGGTTTTGTAGTCTTGACTCGACTTCCTCGTCACTGGAGTTGAGGGGTTTTGTTTCTGCAATTAAGATAACAAAGCATAAAAGAGAACAAGCAATAATTAAATAAAAAAGGGCAATCTTAGGCAGAAGGAGATCTTAGCTAAGATTGCAAAATGATGTTGGTTGTGAACTGTCGTGAGGTAAACTCCTGGTAAGGGTGAATTCGTGAGCGCATTCCTTATTTAATCGATCATTGACCTTAGATTTTCTCCTTCTCTCTTATAACTCTGCTATAGATTGGGAGGAACCCCTTTCCAATCCTACTTTCCTCCTATTCAAATCACTTGGAGGGAACCCCCTTTCCTAGTGATCCTAGCCAGTGGACACCTTGCTGGTTAAAGGGTTTATCCAATTGGCTACTGGCTTGAGGCACATACGTTTTCTCAATGGCGTAGGGAAAGACAGAGTCTAGGCCAAGCTACTCCCAACTCGAAGCCCTAGATTGTCAGTCTCGTTAGGCCTATATCAATCCAAATTATATAGGTTAGCTGCCTACTTGTGTCACTCCGGTTTCGCTCGTCCCCTTTGTGACTGGCTACAAATTCGTCGTCTTGCCTAAGATCGATCAAGTCTTAGCCTAGACGGGAACCGGTTTGTTAAATTAGAACTTGAATTAATTATGAATGAGAGGATAATAAGAACGATCGGTCTCACAAATCACAAGTACGCTCACTCAACCCTTACCAAGAATTAGGTGTTTAGCTACTAGACATAATAATTAAAGAAGAGAAATAATTGAAGAACATGAATTAAAATTAAAGTCTATGATATTCAAACCGAATTATCACAGAGCAAAGTGTTTACAAGAACCAGAAGTTGGAAGAAGGAAGATCCCGTAATTAACAGCCTTCCCTAACCTTTAACAAGGTTAGAGTCCCCACCAATCACGTTCCTTTCCAAATTCCAAACTTCAAATAGCTAAAAAATAGGGATATAATCCCAATTGTTCAAATTCGAAAATGAAATAACATAAGATACTAAAAGATTGGTTTTGTTCATATCAGATTACATCCGAGAGTCTATCCAAGGGACGTAACAGCCAGCTGGCTTCCTGATCCGAACCCGCCTTCCTTGAATCCATGACCAGCACGCCTCTATCAATCTTGGCCAAGCTTGCGGCCAAGATTGCCACTTTGTCGCTCAAGGCATCCGTTTCCTTCATATCTTCTCTTGCCCAAGACTTCCTCCAAAAGAGACCAAATTGACGTGAAAGAGATTATTTTTACCCTAAACAAAGTAGTTTAAGATGGTAAAAACACATGGCATTTTTTTATATTATTCATAGTTATGTTTAGGGAATTTCCCCAATTATGTCTTATTCCACTACAAGTATTTCATGGCTTTCATTGATGACTATACTCGGTTTACTCGGGTCTACTTTGTTTGTTAAAAATCTAAAGTTTATTATGTATTTAAATTTTACCTATATTGATACTCAATTTTCTTCTTGCATCAAAATGTTACAATCTGATTTTGGTGGGAAATATGTCTGACGACTTTCAGAATTCGTTGCATGAAAAAGGCATTATTTCGATGCGCATATACACCACAATAAAATAGTGTCCCTGAACGTAAGAACTGTCTTCTTTTGGACAATAGTTTATTTAATTAATAGACGTCTATCTCAAGTGTCAATCTTGATTCTCCATATTATCATTTGTATCACAAGTATCTCAACTATCATAATTTATACTTTTGGTATGTTTGCTTTATGTATTTGCCTTCTCATAAATGTCGAAACTTTCTTCTTAGTCTGCTAAATATGCTTTTACGTGTTATAGTGACTTATAAAAGTTTTGCTTGCTATAATCCAACTCGCAAGGAAATTTGAATTCCATAAATGTTTTTTTAGAGTATCTTTTTCCTACTCATGTTGAGTCTTCATTTATTACTATTTGTCTTCCTCATTTTGAGAATTTATCACTTCCTTTAAAGCGTATCAAGTATTGAATTGTGTATGCAAGACATCGTCCACATGTGCCCCTTCTAGACAATACTTCGTTACTTGAGCTTATTCTTTGGCGAACCAGTAGGGTATCCAATTCTACTGATCGATATGGATTTTAAACTCTATTCGTACTCCATCATAGTACTCAAACTTGGAACTATGAGTGTTGGTAGAGAGCAACGGAGGAGGAACGCTAAGCTCTACATGACAATAACGCGTGGAATCTTGTTACTTGTTCCTCCAATGTTAAACCCAATTGGTGTTGTTGATACCCGAATTTTGATGCCATTTTTTAAATTAAATTTAGCATTTCCGTCATTTTACTTAACTTACTGTCATTTTTAATTAATTTATTGTCGTTAGTATTTTTAAATTCTCATCGCATTTTTATCATCGTCATTGTCATCGTTAGCATTCAAAATCGCATTTTTAATTTTTCATCACGTATTTTCATTATTATTATCATTAATATTTTCAGCCTTAAAATTCACATTTTTAATTATCTGTTAGTCATTTGCTAGTTATTTCTTTGTTTTAGGTCATCGCATGAAATTTAGGATTTTTAGTATTTTATCACATTTTTTAGCATTTTATTTTTTATTTTTATTTTTTTCGAGCTTTTATTGGACCCGAGTAAGTTCGCTCGGACAATAGCTCGAACGCGGAATATTTTCCATCAACTAGTACCTACTCTTTTTTTCATTCACGCCGACCAACAACGATTCGCGTAATTTTCGTCATAACGTCATTTATTTTTCGTCCGAACATTTCATGTTTTCGAATGAGAAAATAAACACGTTAAATGAAAAATTCTCGTCATTCGCTGTAGACGGTTAAACTCGTCTTATTTTTCCCTACGCGTTGGCACTTTCGGCTCGAAAAATTGGAACGTTTGTTCGCGAAAATGGCTCGAGGCCATTTAAATAGAATTAAAGGGGCATTTGATCATAACCGTTGATCTGGTTGACCAAGGAAAGTCAACCAGATCAACGGTTGATAATTTAAGGTGCATGGTGCACATGCACCGTGGAAGCGACGGGGCAGCGGAGCAAGCCACCGAGCTGCTTGCTCCCGTCGCTTCTTATCCCTTCAAGCCGTCACCTCACGGCCGCCTAGGCCAGCCAACACCGCAGCCTAGCTCCGCCACCTCGACGTCCAGCCTCCACACGCGTCGTCGCGTCTCGCCATCCACACGACTCAAGCCTATAAATACGAGGCTCCCTTCACCATTTTAAAACACGAATTCTCCCCCTAGCAAGCCTTGCTTCTTCTCCCTTGATAGATTGCTCATTTCGAGCGATAATCGCCACTAGTTACAAGCTTTTCAGTAAGCTTTCTTTTTCAAGCTTTTCCTTCGTTTTCATGCACTTTCTTTCCTTTAATTGTTTAAATGTGTTTTTGATCAAAAAATTGCTTATATTTATGCCAATAATTCATATGCATGCTGTAGATTAAATACATGCTTTTAATTTGATTAATCGTTAGATAAATCTTGCGAATTAATTAGTTTTTGGTAATTATCATTTTCGTCATTTTTTTGAAATTAAACTCGGTACGGTTTAAATTGAAATTCGAGGTTCGTATGGTTGGGAAGCCGTCGAGGAGAGGAGCATCTCGGTATGAAGGTTTTTCGTTTCAGCCACGGGTGGCTAGAGCTTGGCCGCCGACAATGGCGCCGACGACCAAAGCTAGAAGAAGGTGAATAGTAGCATGCGTAGGCTTGGCCCACGCGGGAAGAAGGAAGAAGGTGAATAGTAGCATTTCTTTGATTTTTCAGATTGGGCTCAACCCATTTTCATTTTTTCTGGGATCTCGGATCGCGTTTTCGTAAAAATATTCGTATGTTTCGTATCACTATTTTTTTGTACTGTCACTTTAATTTTCTGTAGCTATCAACTGTTTAAATTCTTCGCACTTTAATTTTTCACAATTTACTTTCCGCAATTTAAATTCAATCATTTAATTTACCGCCTACATGGTCGGTCGCAAATATCAACTGCTTTAATTTTCTGCAATCGTCAACTGTTTTATTTCTCGCAAATATCAACTGTTTTATTTCTGCAAAATATCAACTGTTTTATTTCTGCAATCATCAACTATTTAATTTTCTGCAATCATCAACTATTTAATTTTCTGCAAATCATCAACTGTTTAATTTTCTACAAATCATTATTTAATTTTCTACAAAACGTAAACTACTTAATTTTCTGCAAATATCAAATCTTTGATTTTTCGTCAAATCATCATTTAAATTGTCGTATGCATCAAATCAACACTTATATTTTCGTACGCATCAAATCATCATTTAATTTCTCGCACTTATCAATTGTCATCATTTAAATTTCTGCACGCATCAAATCAGCATTTAAATTCTCGTATGCATCAAATCAGCATTTAAATTCTGCACGCCACTATCATCATTTAAATTTCTCGCACTTATCAACTGTCATCATATAAATTTCTCGCATGCACTATCATCATTTAAGTGTTCCTGCACTCATCAAAATCATCATTTAAATTTCCATATGTGTCAAATCACATTTCTATCTTCGTCTGTGTCAAACCATTATTTAATTTTTTGTTGTTATTTAAATCCTCGCATTCATAAACTATTTTTTTTTTGAGATATCACTAACACTCTCATTTTGTAGGTTTAAAATTTAAAGCTTCGCTCGAAAGTACGCCTTTCTGTCCCTTTTATTTATTCAATGCTTTTCCGTAAATATTAATCGTATGCATGATATATAGAATTGCTAGAATTAATCAACCCACATGAACAACTCGTTTAAAGACTCACTTAAAATGCCATGTTCGTTTCATTTTAAATTCCGCTTATATTGACTGCATGTATTTGGTGGCTTCGATCCCACATCGGTTTATCATTTTAAAACCTCTCATTTAATCTGTACTCTGTTAAATCTATCCATGATAGAATCACGTAGTAATTAATTTAATCATGCATAGTCCGATGATGAAATAGAGGGCTCATTCGGTCTTACGGAAAATTCAGTCCCATCACGTTATGGTTAGAAATAATCGATCGGTCTTGAAAACAGTAACCCCGTCCGAAAAGATTTTTAAAACAGTAACCCCGTCCAGCGATTAATTATTCCTGAACGGTCCCGATCATGGAAAAGACCAAAGTGACGATTCCTCTAAGGACCCCCTTTCAAAACGCATTTAATCAAACACCTTTTTAAACACCTCTCTCATCAACCGGTAACCATTTTTCGGATGTGACTCGGGTGCCTAACACCTTCCCAAGTCCATAATACGACCTCGAACCTTTGTCTTGGGTTTAGACCCTTTTTTTGTGCCTTTAGTTTTTTAGTTTTTGTTAGTTTATTTATTTTATCTTTTTATGCCATGACGATTAGGTTCCCTAAACCTAGAGACAAAATTAGGGTGGCGACTTCATTGCATGTTGCGAGGCATCCCTTTTACGCCGAGCATCGTAAGGTCTCAGATTCGTTGTACACTCGCGAATACTTTTTTATCATTTTCGCGGGGCGCGACAGTTTGGCGACTTCACTGGGAGTTTAGGGTCGGAGCCGGTTTTATTTTTTTAGAGGTGTTTATTTATCTATTTACCCGCTTTCATAAATTGCTGATCTGTTTATTTATTCGCTTTGATATCAATTGTCATATACATTTCATAGTGCCCTACACCCCGGGGACAATTACCAAATTATGAGGGTAGTAGTGACGCCCTAGGACACATGTCCTGGGTAGTGTTCACCAATCCCAACTCGGATGAACCCCTAAAGATAGTTGAAAGGTTACACGATTTCGCAAGGAATAGGGACACTGGACGACACTTTAGGGACCTTTTCATGGTATCATCCGAGAACCGTTCAAGACAGTTAGAAAAGTCGGAATTAGAACCCCAGCACGTGCATCATAATTATATCTGCTTTGTCGTGGCTCTATTTATCTTGTTGCCATGATTTCCATTTTTCGTAAATTTTCTATTATACGAACTGTAAATTTCTTACACGTACAGGTTACTTTGCACTCAAAAATTTATTTTTATCCCACAGGACCCGTTTTGCTCATTCGATATGTCAGCACCTACACTACTTTCACTTGATATTTTCGGGGTATGAAGTTTCGACGATCAGGCCACACGAGGAGACCTGTTGGAACATGGGTTCACCCCTGACATCACCACTAAGGTCAAAGTAGAAGTCGTAGACTTCGACTTAACTAGGATTCGAAAGTTGAGAAATGAGCTGACTCAAGACGAGGAGACACACTTTGAGGGTAGTTATGGAAAGCTACTGACCCTGGTTGACGTGAAGACTGATTGGGGTTTCATCCGAGCAGCCCTAAAATTCTAGGATCCCTATTATCGGTGCTTCTTTTTCGACAAAGGGATAGACTTGACTCTTATTGATACCCGAATTTTGACGCCATTTTTAATTGATTTTAGCATTTCTGTTATTTACTTAATTTACAGTCATTTTCAGTTGGTTTACTGTCACTAGCATTTTTAGGTATTTCGTTGCATTTTAGCATCATCGTTAGCATCGTCAGCTTTCGAAATCACATTTTTAATTTTTCGGCACATATTTTCATTATTATTATTATTATTATTATTAGCCTTAAAAGTCACAGTTTTTACTATCCGGCAGTTGTTTGCTAGTTTTTTCTTCGTTTTAGGTCATCACATGAATTTTAGGATTTTTAATATTTTAGCGCATTTTTTAGTATTTTTATTATTTTATTATTTTTTTTATTCAAGCTTTTATTGGACCCGAGTAAGTCCGCTCGGACAATAGCTTGACTTTAAAATGTTTTCCATCAACTAGTTGCTAGATTTTTTTCTGGGCGCAACGGTCTACAGCGATTCGTGTAATTTTCGGCGTAACGTTATTATTTTTCCGTTCAAACGTTTCACGTTTTTGAACGCGAAAATAAACACGTTAAACGAGAAATTCTCGTCATTCGCTGTAGACGGTTAAACCCGTCATATTTTTCTCTACGCGCCGGTACCTTCGGCTCGAAAAGTTAGAACGTTTGGTCGCGGGAACCGGCTCGAGGCCATTTTAATCAGATAAAAGGCCATTTGATCATGGCCATTGATCTGGTCAACCAAGGAAAGTCAACCAGATCAATGGCCCTTGAATTAACATGCATAATGCACGTGAACAGTGCCAAAGGAGTGCAGCGAAGCAGCCCTCGCTAGAGCCACCTGCTCCCATCGCATCCGTAGCTTCCTGTCCCTCCGCCATCATCACGGCTAGCACCCTAGCCTTGCCATTGCGACCAGCCGGCCACCACGCGCAGCCCCGATTCTCCCTCCTCACGCGATCTTCGGCTATAAATAGCCGCCCTCCTCCAACGTATTCGGGGCAGCAATTTGGCAAGCTTTCTTACCCTCTCTCCCTCCTCTGATCAGTTGCTTATTTCAAGCGAAGATCGTCCAGTTCAAGGCCTTGAGGTGAGCTTTCTCTCTCTAGCCTTTTTTCGGTTTTTAAGCCAAATTTTTGTTTAAATTCGTTTGCCTCTTGTTTGAGAAATTTAATTGCTTTCTTTTATGTCATTAATTCACACACATAACGTAGATTAAACACACACTCTCAATTTTAAAAATCGTTAGCTAGATTGTGCGAATTAACTAGTTTTCGATAATTAATGGCTTTGTCATTTTTTCGAAATTAAATTTTGTACGAGTCAAACTAAAAATCGGGGTTTATACGGTTGGGAAGTCGTCAAAGAGACGAACATTTCGGTACGAACGATTTTTAAATCGGCCACCTGTGGCCGGAGCTTTGCCGCCGGCAGTGCGCCGGCGACCAAGAAATGTGACGATGAACAGTGCCAGGCCAAACGGCACTGTTCACACGGGAATGGGCCAAGCCCATTCCCTTTTAAATTTTTATGGGCCAGGCACTATTCCTGGCCCATTTTCATCTCTTTTTATTTTTCAATTGGGCCCAGCCCATTTTCAATTCTTTCCGAGAGTTGGGGTCACGTTTTTCCGTAAAAATAATTCGTATGCTTCGTATGATTATTTTTCGTACATTCAACTGTTTTATTTTCTGCAAATATCAACTGTTTAATTTTCTGTACTTATCAACTGTTTAAATTCTTCGCACTTTAATTTCGGCAATTTAAATTCAATACCGCCTACATGGTCGGTCGCATTTTAATTTTCGTAAATATCAACTGCTTTAATTTTTCGCAAACTGCTGGAAATCCTTCCGCAAATATCAACTGTTTAATTTTCCGCACTTTACTTTTCCGCACTTTAAAATTCTGCAATTTACTTTCAGCAATTTAAATTCAATACCGCCTACATGGTCGGTCGCATTTTAATTCTCGTAAATATTCAACTGCTTTAATTTTTAGCAAACTGTTGGAAATTCTTCCGCAAATTATCAACTGTTTAATTTTCTGCACTTTAAAATTCTGCAATTTACTTTCGGCAATTTAAATTCAATACCGCCTACATGGTCGGTCGCAATATCAATTGTTCATCTTCTGCAATATCAACTGCTTTAATTTTCTGTAATATCAATTGCTTTAATTTTCTGCAGTATCAATCATTAAAATTTCTGCAAATCACCAACTGTTTTAAATTTTTTTATCATCAATTCTTTTAATTTCCTGCACTTATCAACTCAGCATTTAATTCTCGTATGCGTCAAATCCATCACTTTTCGCATGCAAACAACCCAGCATTTAAATTCTCGTGTGCGCAAAATCAATCATTTTTCGCATGCAATCAACCCAGCATTTAAATTCTCGCATGCTTAAAATCAATCATTTTTCTCAGGCAATCAACACAGCATTTAAGTTCTCGTATGCTTAAAATCAATCATTTTTCGCATGCAATCAACTCAGCATTTAAGTTCTCGTATGCTTAAAATCAATCATTTTTCGCATGCAATCAACTCAGCATTTAAATTCTCGCATGCAATCATGTCATCATCTGAATCTCGTATGCGTTAAATAAATCATTTCTCGCATGCAATCATGTCAGCATTTCATTTTCGTATGCGTAAAATTCATCATTTCTCGCATGCAATCAACTGTCGTCATTTATTTTCCTGCACTTATCAAACTCAACATTTAATTCTCGTATACGTGAAATCCATCATTTCTCGTATACTATCAACTGTCATTTAAATTTTCGCACTCATAGAATCGTTTATTTATTTTTCGAGCTATCACTAATACTCTCATTTTGTAGGTTTTAATTTCAAGCTTCGCTCGCAAGTACGCCTTTCAATTCCTTTTTATTTATTCAATGCTTTTTCGCAAATATCAATCGTATGCATGATATATATAGAACTGCTAGAATTAAAATCAATCCACATGAACAACGTGTTTAAAGACTTGCTTAAAATGCCATGTTCATCTGATTTCAAATTCTCGTTTGTATTGACTGTATGTACATGGGGACTTTCGATCCCACTTCAGTTTTTCACTTCAAAAAAACTTATCATTTGAATTTGTACTTTGTTAGCAATCCATGTTAGGATCACGTAGTAATTAATTTAATCATGCATGGCCCGATGATGAAATAAGAGGGAGCTCATTCAGTCTTACGGAAAATTCAGTCCCATCACATTACGGTCAAGAATAATCGATCGATCTTGATAAACGGTAACCCCGTCCGAGAGATCTTTTTATTATTCCTGAACGGTCCCGATTATGGAAAAGACTAAAGTGACGATTCCTCTGAGGGCCCCCTTTTTCAAAACGCATTTTATCAAACACCTTTTTAAACACCTCTCTCATCAACCGGTAACCGTTTTCGGATGTGACTTGGGTGCCTAACACCTTCCCGAGACTATAATACGACCCCGAACCTTTGTCTGGGGCTTTTTTGTGCCTTTAGTTTTTTTACTTATTATATTTCCTATGCCATGACGATTAGGGTTCCCTAAGCCTAGCAACCAAATTAGGGTGGCGACTTCATTGCATGCTGCTAGGCGTCCTTTTATGCCGAGCATCTGAAGGTCTCAAATTTCGTTGCACACTCGGGAATTTTTAATTTTCGGGGCGCGACAACTCCCAAACTAGAGGAGTACTCAGCTCTAATGTGCTTCACATCTCCTATATCGGCCATATACCAGAATGTTCGACTCGACTCCTCGAGTGTCAAAATAAGGCTTGATAAGTTGTTAGGAATCACTACTCGTGTTAGAGAAGGTGACTACTTCTGGTGCTAGTCAGATATTGAGGCACGATTTCAGTTGTCCAACAAGGAAAAGTGCTTAAGGATTTTGGCTTTCGCCATCGTAGGATTTGTCCTTTTTTCTAAAAATGAAGAACGTCATCGATTTTGCAGCAGCCAATATCTTTTACGAGATGGAGGCAAATGCCATCAATCCTACAACAGCCATCTTGGCCGAAACCTTTCGCTCTTTGGACTCTTGTCGAAGAAAAGGGAAAGGAAGACTTACCTGTTGCACCCAGTTGTTAACAGTATGGTTGGTCAGCCACTTCAAACAGACTCCAGATCAGTCCATTTTCTTTGCAAACTACATAAGATCGTGCCCTTTACTCAGAGTTATCAACGCAACGACCACAGATAGATGGGAGATAGAGAATAAGGATGTCTGGGTCGACAGATTCATAAACCTCTCGGGAGAAGACTTCAGTTGGCACGCCAAATGGCTGCAGATCTCCGATCCCATCGTCTGTTGCGGACCCTTATCTTGGGTTCTTTTGGTCGGAGCATGGGGGTGCGCTCACTATTGCCCCGCCCTTGTCCTCAAACAGTTTTGCATCATGCAAGTATTCCCCGTGACATTCGGCATGACAAGCCTACCACACACCGGGGAAAATTAAAACATTTAGCTGTACGCCCAAGACTGGGCCTACCCCTTTTGTCTCAAAGGACGCGTCACCCCCGCGGCAACGATACCGGAATATCCACAGTGGAGGTTAAGACGAGTTAACAGCAATGTCTTACCCCGCCCGGAAAATCAGAAACCGATGGAAGAAGAAGGGGAATCTCAGGTGAGCGAAGGAATGGATGTCATGGCTTACGCTCAAGTGGTAGAACAGATACGAGCAGCGTAAGAAGAACGGGATCAGATGGCAGAGGAAAGGGATGATGCCGAAGCCCATCAATGTGGCCTAAAAGTCCAGATGAATGAGTTGGAAAGGCATAGCAAGGAAGTTATCCGCATACAAGCAGTAAAATAGAAAGTGCCCCTCGGGGACTTTAAGGAACGTTTGAACAGCGAAATCTGCAAGAAAGAAGCATCCAGTACCATAATTGAAGACAAAAATTCGGCGATAAGGATTTTGACTACTCGCGCAGACTTGGGGGACAGGAAGAGCCAGGCAATGCAAAGCCGGATTATAGCTTTAGAGGCCGAGATAGAAATGCAGAAAGGGGAGATGGCCTCGATGGAATACCTTTGGCAGGAGCAAGAGAATTCTGACTTCCAGGGTTGACAGCTTCACCAGAAGACTCAAATATCGGCAAACCTTTCTTTTTTCATGTAACTAGGATCCCTGAGTTCATCTAATTAGCCATTTTTTTATGAATTTAGGTAGTTGGCAGGTTTACCATGTTCTGTAAACACCTTTTAATAATAAAGTTATAATTTGGATATTTATTAAAGCACCTCTACTTTCCATATCAATTGTCCATCCAATACAAAAACACCATCACAAAAAGAAAAGAGAAAATCCCTCTGGAATAAACACAATCGTCTCACCAAAATTTTTCGAAAACAATCCTGCCAAATACTCAAAACATCCGAGCATAGATCATCGTCCCTCCTCTCGGATGGGTTCACAAGGCATCAGGCCCTGCGTCGTTTGAAAGCATAGTGTAAAAAGAGATCTTCCTAGCATGGCGGCATTGGTTGCCCCTGCTGATTTAGGTTTCGCAAATAGCATCTCAGATTGCTTCACATCGTTGGAATGGATAGAGGCTTCCTTCGTATCTTGTCAATAATCGGGATATCTCGCCTCTCCGACCGCCCTGAAAATATCAAGTGAAAGTGTAGCCGGAAAAGCGAATGAGCAACATGGAGGCCTCGGGATTGCACATCACCTGCATATCCTCACTTGTACTTACTCTTTTTTCTGTATTTCTTTTTTCAGGTTCACGATAGCTCCTCGAAAGCAAGCTACTTCGCATAGGCTCCCCGTAACTAGACTTCAAAAAATAAAAATGACTGAACATGCTAAGGCCGATGAAGTACTAACAGCCAGAATCGCAGAGTTAGAGGAACAAGTTAGGATTACTACAGAAAGGGCCGCAAGGGCCGAAAAGGAGAGAGATGAAGCTACCACCGAATTCCCACCGGGTTTTTATCCCACTCAAACAACAGGACCTCCCTCTTTGCTCGCCATTGCAGGACCTTCAGTACCTCCGCCACTTTCTGGCCCCGAGGGCCAGTGGAGATGGATTAGTCCCTTCACTATACCCACTGACGGGTGTCGAATCCGATCATAAATAAAAAGATTACAACTTATCACTAAGCAGCAAAAAAGATTTGTGCATAGGGCAAGAGGTTCGAACACAGGGACAAATCGGTCCAATCTTGGCTTCTCCTGAAAATGACAAAGTAAAATGCAAAGGGGGTGAGATGATTCTATAAACTAGAAATAAAACAGTACAAGAAAGTAATTGAGTGAGCTAATTGCAGCAAGAACAGAACGCAAATGAAGAGAGAAAATCAGTAGCAAAACAATCCTTGGTAGGGATATCCTTGAGGTGACTATACTATGCAATTGATCATTGATAAATGTATTTTCCGGATGAATTTATAGAGATGTTAAAGGAATAAGAGACCCTCTATATTCCCAAGTTTCCCCCTATACAAGCCAATTAAAGAGACCCTCTATTAATGGCCCTAACCTTCCTAACAATTTGTCAAGTTGCTGGAAAATTGTAACCACACGGGAAACCCATTCCTAGGCCTAGGGATGGCATTACTCAGCCCTGAACCCATTCTTTCCTTTCTCCTAGCTTCTAAAGACAAGTCTTATGTCAAATAGTTACTAGTTGTCTACTTAATCTTCATAAATGCAGGAATAGCACTGACATAAATGAAACCGACATTACCCATTCAAATAAAATCATAGGTTAGCTAGGCCTAGATCAAACAAGAATGAATTTAGCATTTAAATGAGAAGGAAAGAAATACAAAAACATTCATATTAAGTTCAACGAAATCTCACAATAACATGCATAGTCAACCTCTCAATCTCTACCAAGAATCAGAGGATTTAGTTACAATACATAATGAAAACAGTAAACAAGAAATAAAATCCTAATGAAGAACGAAAATACAAGAAAATAGAAAATGATAATGGTAATGGGAGAGTTCTCTTCACTCCCTCTCCCTATTCCGAATCTCCCCCTTTTCCTTTGCTTCGTTGTCTATTAATAGCCATTCTTCTACTCCCCTAACAGACTTCAAAGGTCCAGCCTTTACCATAAATAATTGCAGCACTCACATGTGCTGTCAAACCAGGCTGGAAAATGGCACTTCTTCACTTTTGAAGAGAATATTCTTGAATAATTCAAAGGGAATGTTTTGTCATTCTTCCATTGATGTCCCCCTGGTGTTTCTGCAAGGTGGAAGAAGGAATCCAGGCACTAATACTCGTGCCCATGTCCTCTAGGTTCCAGGCTGTCCGAACCAGCACTCTCAAATAAAATACACAAGTACACTCAGTGCTGTCCAGGCTGGAACTCTGACAGTGTCGACTCATCCCTAGGCCTAGGGATGGAGAGACCAAAATCGGAAGATAGTAGGCTAAAATCAAAACTCCAACACCGATTGATTGTTTCAGCTATAATCTTCAAGCTTTTTGTTTCTTTTCCTCATTTAACGATTATTAAGCCTGAAGAGCAAAATAGGAAGGAAACAAGCTCAAAGTAGCATAATTATTATCTCGATTAATAATAAAAGAGGCAATAAAACAAGGTAAATAAACAATCAATCAAATCCCCCACACTTAATCCATGCTTGCCCTCAAGCATGAACTAAGAACACAAAAACACAACCCCTGTATAGAAGATCAATCCCTAGACTAGACTCATATAAACACTTCAGAAACCAACTCATTCAAACATTGCTCAAACACTACAAACACCACAAATGTGCAAATATTCATATAGTGATATGATAGCATGTTGTTCAACCAGGAAATACAAACCTAGAACTTCTGACTTCTCTTCCTTCGACTCAATCCAAACACTAGCTGCGACACTCATGCAATAAAAATAAAAATTAATAAAAACACAAACAGCAAAATTAAAGAACACCACCAATCTTTTCCTCTTCTCCATCTTTCTCCTCCATCTTTCTTTTATTTAGGCCTTCGGCCTCTTATACCTCCTTTTATTTTTTCTTTTTTCTTTTTTTCTTTTCTTCCTTCTTCTTTTTTCTTCTTCTTTTTTTATTATTTTTTATTTTTTATTGCAACACTTCTTTTCTTTTCCCATGAGTTTCACTTCTTTCCACATTCCCAAATTAAATAGAAAGCGCATGCAGACAGGACCTCTCACCAAAGGTGCTATGATCGGTCCAAAATAAGGAGTTAGCACACAACCGACCGGAAGTTTCTCCAAATAGGGATGATGGTGCCGAACCACCAACATCGTGCAATCCAGGAGGGTATGGTGAGAGACCAACACACAAGAAAATTAAATGATACTCATGTAAACTGAAATTAAAAACTTGCAGCAGTGTAGAGGATAGGATCCTCATCCCTAGGCCTAGGGATGAGAAGATAGTGCAATTCTAGCAAAGTATTTCCTAGGACAGCAGTACTCATCATACAACTATGTGAATAAATGCACAAATTGTAATATCAGAAGTGTTTAGCATTGCAAGACAGATCTGATTGATCAAGTATTCACATAAGTCAAGTTTTTGGGATTTAATTCCATACAAAGGGGTGAAAAACAACAAAAAGGAAAACAACTCATGCAAACATAAAAACAGGCAGTTGCGCATGCATAATTAATTGAAACAAACATGCAACAAAAGGAAATGCAGAAAAAAAACATGCATAAAAATTAAAATGAAAATCAAACATGCATTAAAACATAAAAACACGAAAGTGTCTCCCCCACACTTAAAGGACACATTGTCCTCAATGTGTAAGAGACCACACAAGGCAAACAACAGTAATCAAACATGCAAATCAGATACAAACAGAAAATAAAATAACAAACAGTAAAAGAAATAATAGTTCAAAGACAAATAAAGAGAAAATAAATAAATAAAATTGAGGGAGGGCATAATCTTGGGTGGGGAGTTGTTGGAACTAGGGGTGCACACTCTAGGATGCTAAGGATTTCTCTTGGAGGTGGCTGCTCTGGTGCTGCTCACAGAGGACTGAAATCTGGGCAGAAAAATTGGGTGAACAAGGTGCAGGATCTGGAATGTCTATCCCTAGGCCTAGGGATAGGCACACTGGACGGTCTGCACTAGAAAATTCCAAAAATCCATTATTATGCAGAAAAATGATCAGCTGGAAATAAAAACGAAATAAAAACAGCAACGAAATAAACATGGGTTGCCTCTCATGCAGCGTCCCTCTTTATAGTCTTGGACTAGACATTGAGCGTCACTTTTTCAACCAATCCTACATAATGCTTTGAATGCACGAAGTTTGATGAGAATGATTTCGTTTCGTGCATGGTTCTCTAGCAACGAAATCTGCATGCAACCATAAAATGATTCAAATTCTGGTTCGGGTTCATGCACAATAAAAAGATAATATTGGTTGTGAATGGAGGGTAATTCAATAAAGGGATCAATATAATCAAAGAAATTTAAATCTTCCCTTTCAAACACAACCGTTTGTGGATTCTCAACCACTTCGGTTTCTTTCTCAATCTTCCTCACATCCTTCTCTAGCTTGATGCTACAACAAGTGTCCACAAACTTCGTCTCCTGCTCTAGTGACGTACTGGAATGAGTTTGGGTCTGATTGGACTGCTTTGGTTGAGTGGCAACTTCTGCTGAAATTTCTTGGCGTGTTTCTGGTTTTGGGTCACTCATCCCTAGGCCTAGGGATGAGTACGGCAGTTCAGGCAGATTTTTGTTGCTCACAAAAGTGGCAGTGCTAACATCAGATTCCACATTTGGTTTGAAGTTTGAAGGCATGCATCTCTGTCTCTCCTGCTCAAGAGCAAGTTGTGATGCTGAGGAGGCAAGTTCTCTTAGTTGCTCCGTCATCCTCTCTATTTCCTGCACATATGGAGTTAAGGTTCTCATTAAAATTTCAAAAATAGTGGGTTCAGGGCTAGGTTGTGGAGGCTGGAAATATTGATAATTAGGGACTGATTGCACTCCATAATCAGAACTTTGTTGGTTCCACCAAGTGGGATAAGGAGTAGATGTAGGTGGATAATAATTTGGCTCATATCCCCACTGTGGTGGACCATAGCATCCTTCAGGGCTGGTCAAATGTCCTGCATCAAAGCTTTGAGAAATAGGGGCTGATTGAGAAAAATAATTGAAATTGCTCATAAAAAAGAAAACTGAAAATTGTCACAAACAAGAAAAACGAAAATCAGTACACCGTTGTCCCCGGCAACGGCGCCAATTTATGACGGGTTTCGAATCCGATCATAAATAAAAAGATTACAACTTATCACTAAGCAACAAAAAAGATTTGTGCATAGGGCAAGAGGTTCGAACACAGGGACAAATCGGTCCAATCTTGGCTTCTCCTGAAAATGACAAAGTAAAATGCAAAGGGGGTGAGATGATTCTATAAACTAGAAATAAAACAGTACAAGAAAGTAATTGAGTGAGCTAATTGCAGCAAGAACAGAATGCAAATGAAGAGAGAAAATCAGTAGCAAAACAATCCTTGGTAGGGATATCCTTGAGGTGACTATACTATGCAATTGATCATTGATAAATGTATTTTCCGGATGAATTTATAGAGATGTTAAAGGAATAAGAGACCCTCTATATTCCCAAGTTTCCCCCTATACAAGCCAATTAAAGAGACCCTCTATTAATGGCCCTAACCTTCCTAACAATTTGTCAAGTTGCTGGAAAATTGTAACCACACGGGAAACCCATTCCTAGGCCTAGGGATGGCATTACTCAGCCCTGAACCCATTCTTTCCTTTCTCCTAGCTTCTAAAGACAAGTCTTATGTCAAATAGTTACTAGTTGTCTACTTAATCTTCATAAATGCAGGAATAGCACTGACATAAATGAAACCGACATTACCCATTCAAATAAAATCATAGGTTAGCTAGGCCTAGATCAAACAAGAATGAATTTAGCATTTAAATGAGAAGGAAAGAAATACAAAAACATTCATATTAAGTTCAACGAAATCTCACAATAACATGCATAGTCAACCTCTCAATCTCTACCAAGAATCAGAGGATTTAGTTACAATACATAATGAAAACAGTAAACAAGAAATAAAATCCTAATGAAGAACGAAAATACAAGAAAATAGAAAATGATAATGGTAATGGGAGAGTTCTCTTCACTCCCTCTCCCTATTCCGAATCTCCCCCTTTTCCTTTGCTTCGTTGTCTATTAATAGCCATTCTTCTACTCCCCTAACAGACTTCAAAGGTCCAGCCTTTACCATAAATAATTGCAGCACTCACATGTGCTGTCAAACCAGGCTAGAAAATGGCACTTCTTCACTTTTGAAGAGAATATTCTTGAATAATTCAAAGGGAATGTTTTGTCATTCTTCCATTGATGTCCCCCTGGTGTTTCTGCAAGGTGGAAGAAGGAATCCAGGCACTAATACTCGTGCCCATGTCCTCTAGGTTCCAGGCTGTCCGAACCAGCACTCTCAAATAAAATACACAAGTACACTCAGTGCTGTCCAGGCTGGAACTCTGACAGGGTCGACTCATCCCTAGGCCTAGGGATGGAGAGACCAAAATCGGAAGACAGTAGGCTAAAATCAAAACTCCAACACCGATTGATTGTTTCAGCTATAATCTTCAAGCTTCTTGTTTCTTTTCCTCATTTAACGATTATTAAGCCTGAAGAGCAAAATAGGAAGGAAACAAGCTCAAAGTAGCATAATTATTATCTCGATTAATAATAAAAGAGGCAATAAAACAAGGTAAATAAACAATCAATCACCCACCGCAGCAAATCCTATGGTTAACACGGGTGAAGAAATCGCCACGTCACTTCAGCGCCTTTCAACCAACCCCGCCGTGGATTCTTCTAAAAGTCAGGCCCACCTAGAAGCCTCGTATCTCCCTCCCCTCCTTCCAAGCACAGTTCCCGGACCTGTGGGAATTCAGCCTCCTGCTTTCAACCCGGTGCAACCTCAGTTCTTGTCGGAACCTCTACTACCCTTCGGTTCTAACCCCATTATGACCGAGAAACCGAAAAGTGACAGGCTGAATCTGCTCGAAGAAAGACTCCGAGCGATCGAAGGGGTTGATCCATTTGACCCTACTGGTCCCGCCGATATGTGCATGGTCCCCGGGATCGTTATACCACCGAAGTACAAGATCCCCGACTTTGAAAAGTATACTGGGGTCGAGTGCCCAAAGACCCACCTCAGAGCATACTGCAATAAGATGGCAGAGATGATCCACAATGAGCTATTGTTGATTCATCTATTCCGAGAAAGCTTAACCAAGCATGCCCTAACTTGGTATATGGGTCTAGACAGAGTTAGGATCAGGACGTGGAGAGACCTGTCCAATGCCTTCTTTAAGCAGTATAAATTCAACATGGAGGTAGCTCCCGACCACGCCGACCTGCAAGATTTAGAAAAGAAAATCGGCGAGTCCGTGAAAACCTATGCTTAGAGATGGAGAGAGTTGGCGTCCAGAATCTCTCCTCCTTTAAGCGACATGGAACTCTTGTCGATTTTCTTACACACCTTCAAAGCTCCCTACTACACCTACCTGATCTCGAATCCTTCAAACAGCTTCTCCGACATGGTCCTAATTGCTGAAAGAGTCGAGCAAGGGATTAAGTCCGGACGGATCATAACTTCGGCACCAGAGTCTGCGCCAAAGAAAGCGTCCGTTGTGAAAAGGGATGTTGGATTTGTCGCTCCCTAAGCTAATCACGGGCAATCATTTCCACCACCTCCGCCTTATTTATCGCCACCGCCCTATCCTCTGCCATCACTATATCAACCCACCTTCTTTCTTTTTACCTCACCACCCGTTGCTAATATCACGCCTCAAAATCCTACACATTTCCCACCACCTCCAGCACAAACCTTACAACCCATGCAGCCTAAGCCATATAACCCACCAAAGGACCCAAATAACCAAAACACGTCAAACAATCGGTGGAACCGAGAGCCTTTGCCCCCTCTTCCTCTTCCTGTGGGAGAAATCTACAAACATCTCTTAGTAGCTGGGCAGATTGTACCAGTTCCAGCTCAGCCCCAGTTGTCTCCTTACCCGAAATGGTATGATCACAGCGTAAGATGCGAATACCACGCTGGAGCCCTGGGTCACACTCTAGAAAACTGCTTCGCATTCAAAGCAAAAGTTCATCACTTGATCAAAAGTGGATGGGTATCCTTTGAAGGGTTAGCTAAAGGACCCAACACATCCACCAACCCTCTCCCCAATCATTCCCAAGGAAAGGGAGGGGTGAACGCCATCTCAGTAGAAGGAAGCGACGACCCTCTTTCTTTGGTATCGAGTTGGCCACAAGAATAGCTTTTACTGGCCTTAGCTCGAGGAGGATATATACCATACTCGGAAAGCAATCCCAGTCACTGCATGTACTACAAGGGAAACAACGGTCATAAAATCTAAGGCTGCGAGTTGTTCGCAGGAAAGGTGGGACAACTCTCGAGTTTTAGAGTAATACAAACCTAGAAAGTGACCCACGGGGAAGGATCCATTAACGTCATTGGAGAAGGATTTCCTATCCAGCATAACTCTAAGGGAACCCCACTCTAAATCATCCAAAAGAATAGATCGACTTCATCATGCAAACGGTTCTCTACGAGTCGCGACGAGGGCGACCGTGAGATTGACACCCTAGGCTAGCCTTCCAGGAAATTCGACTACCTTGTCAGGTATTCCACGCCACCCTCCCACTCTAGCGCAGTGTTATTACCATCCTCTTAGGAAACCCCGGATTCCGAATCATACCCTTCACCGATGTGGTCACCTCCTCCGCTTCCTTTGAAAGAAATCTACGCAAGCCTCCTGGCAGACGGGCAGATTACACCATCCCCACTCTCGCCTCAACCAACTCCTTACCCTAGCTGGTATGATCCAAAGGTTAGTTGCGAATATCACACCGGAACCCGAGGACACTCCTTGGAAGACTGTTACGCCTTTAGAGAAAAGGTCGATCATTTGACCAAACACAGATAAATCTCTTCCGAAGGTTTAGCAAAGGGTCCTGACATTGCGACCAGTCCTCTGCCGCACCATAATCTTAGGGTGGACGGCATTCTTTCCGAAGGAATCGACGATTCTCACCATTCAGTGAAGGAAACGCCCAATGAAGAACTGTTCTTCGCATTAGCTAAAAATGGACACCTGTCATTCCCAGAGAATAATCAGGCCCAATGCCTATTCTGCCAAGGGGAAAGCAAGCACGAAATCCAGGACTGCAGACTTTTTTGGCAGAAAGTCAAGCAACTCACAACATTCGGGATCATTCAGACCGAAGGGAAAACCCAAGAAGCAATCAACGCCATTGAGGACAATTCTCCAGCACCCTATTCCTGCGAGTATGTGGCCCAAACAGGGGATACAGCCACAACCCCACGCAAAGTAGTGTTCACATTTACTGTGAACACTCCTAGCCGAGACTTACACACGGTCCCATTCAACTATGGATATACGGTGGTCACCACCCCTCCTGTCGTCACACCAACAGGGCTCGCTATCGGCGAAACCTCTCATATCGGGGGCATGACCCACACCGGAAGATGCTACATATCGGAGGAAGTAGAGAAACAACGACAAGCCAAAGAGAAAAATCCTTTGGTCTACGAAGAGACGGTAGAAGAGAGGCAAGGTTTGAGCAAACCTGTAACCGAGGACGAGACAGATGAGTTCCTCAAGATCATGAAACAGAGCGAGTTCAGCATCATCGAATAGCTAAAGAAAACCCCGGCTCGCATTTCCATCATGGAGCTAATCCTTACTTCAGAGCCTCATCGCCAAGCTCTCTTAAAAGTCTTGAAGCAAGCCTTCGTAACTAAGGATATCACCACGGAAGGGGTGGAAAACCTTGTCAGAAGAATTCAAGCCTTAAGTAGCATTTCCTTCTCTGAAGGAGAGATCGACCCCGCAGGAAGAGATCACAACAAGGCCCTATACATCACGGTGGAATGCAAGGGACATGTCATAGCAAAGGCCCTGATTGATAATGGGTCCGCACTAAATGTCATGCCCAGGCATGTCCTCGAACAACTACCGGTCGACTTTTCTCACATGAAACCTAGCGGAATAATGGCTAGGGCTTTCGATGGCACCACTCAAGAGATCATCGGGAACTATGAGCTGGATATGGTCATCAGGCCCCACACTTTTGCCTTGACATTTCAGATCATGGAAATCCAACCCACCTACAGCATGCTTCTAGGACGGCCATGGATCCATTTGGCAGGAGCCGTCCCCTATTCCCTACATCAGTGCCTCAAGTACGTCAAAGACAATGCCCTCGTCACGATAAAGGCAGAGGAAGCCTTGATCCTAGCCAAGCATTCGTCCGTACCTTACATCGAGACTACTGAAACCTTGGAGAACTCTTTTCAAGCCTTCGAAATCATCAACGCGAATTGGATCGAGGAAAGACCCCCCGTTTTCGAAGCCTCAAAATCTGAAATAGCTGAAACGACCACTAAGTTGATACCAGAGGGAAATTTCCAACTGGGAAAATGGCTCAGGGCTGAGTTACAAGGGTCAAAAGGTTGGGCATCTCCAAAGAGCTTCGGAGTCCGCTTCGGTTTAGGGCACCAACCCAGCGAGGCCGATTTTGCCAGAATTGCCCAAGAAAAGAAAGAAAAGTAGCCAGGTAAGCTATTTGGACGTTCTGCGCCAAGTGGTAAAATACAAATCCCCCATATCAGAACCACGTTCCCCTTTGCGGCCGAAACCATCAATGGAAGTCCAATCGGGGTATCAGACCTCCGTATTTGCACTCTAGGAGAAGAAGAATCGTCGCCTGGTTCAGTCATTTTTGTAAAGAAGTCAGGGGAGTCTGTGTGCAACTGGACCATCACCATGCTTCCGGATGTCTCTCCGTAATTACTCCTTTTGAAAAAATATATATGTTTGCACGTTTTCTTACGAAAACATTTTTGTAGGGACTCATGTTCCCCTTTGTTAAAAATCAATATATATGCAATTTTCATTTTACGCATCTCTTCTTTTCGCATTTTTAATTTCAGGATGAATTTTAGTTCGGATTGTCTTGATAAAACCTATGTCTTTACTGGCAAAGAAATTGTCATCACAACCAAAGACAAGGTCGAAATCCCCTGCGAATTGGCCCGTTTACTGGAAAGTTCGGAAAAGGAAATAACCCCTCATCGGGAGGAGTTGGACGAAGTAAATTTGGGGGCAAGCAATGAGAATCAGAAGTTGGTTAAGATCGGAACTACCCTGGACACGACTTAGAGAGAAAGGTTGATTTCCCTCCTCAAAGAGTACTTGGACGTGTTCGCATGGTCATACGCCGATATGCCAGGTCTTGATCCCGGGATAGTTGAGCATCGTATCCCATTGAAGCCTGAGTTTAAGCCTGTCAAACAAAAACTCTGGAGGATGCATCCAGACATCCTTTTGAAAATCAAAGAAGAAGTTACCAAGCAACTGGATGCGGGTTTCTTAAGAGTTGCCGACTACCTAGAATGGATCGCCAACATAGTGTCGGTTCCTAAGAAAGATGGGAAGGCCCGCATGTGTGTGGACTTTCGGGATCTTAATCGGGCCAGCCCTAAGGACGACTTCCCGCTTCCCCACATCGACATATTAGTGGATAGTGCCGCCAGTAACGACATGTTCTCCTTCATGGATGGATTTTCGGATATAATCAAATTAAGATGGCACCCGAAGACAGTGAGAAGACAACCTTCATCACACCCTAGGGAACCTTCTGCTACAAAGTAATGCCCTTCGGGTTAAAAAATGCGGGAGTCACTTACCAACGTGCTGTCGTCACCCTTTTCCATGACATGATGCATAAAGAATTGGAAATATATGTCGACGACATGATAGCCAAATCTCGCGGGACGCAAGATCATGTAGACATCCTAAAGAAGGTATTCGAAAGGTTGAGGCAATTTCAGCTACGGCTAAACCCAGCTAAGTGTACCTTCGGAGTGACCTCCGGAAAGTTGTTAGGATTCATCGTCAGCAACAAAGGCATCGAAGTGGATCCTGATAAGATAAAGGAAATTCAAGAGCTACCCGCTCCCAGCACCGAAAGAGAAGTACGAAGCTTCTTAGGACACATCAACTACATCGCTCGCTTTATCAGCCAGTTAACACTCACCTGCGAGTCGATGTTCAAAATGTTAAGGAAGCACGGAGATGCAGAATGGGATGAAGACTACCAGAAAGCCTTTGAGAAAATCAAGACATATCTGCAAAGCCCACCGGTACTAGTTCCCCCGACGCCAGGACGTCCCTTGCTCATATATATGACAGTCATGGCTAGCGCCATGGGCTGCATTTTGGGACAGCACGACGAGTCAGGAAGGTGTGAACAAGCCATTTACTACCTCAGTAAAAAATTCAACGAATGCGAAATGCGCTACTCCATGTTGGAACGAACCTGTTGCGCCCTAGCATGGTGCGCCCGAAGGCTCCAGCAGTACATGTTGTATTACACGACATGGCTAATATCCCATATGGATCCCCTGAAGTACATCTTCGAGAAACCGTATCTGACAAGCCGCATTTGTAGATGGCAAGTCTTATTGGCCGAGCACGAGATCATATATGTGACGCGGAAAGCGGTTAAGGCAAGCACCCTCGCCGATCATTTGGCTGATCACGCCCTAAACGAATATGAATCGTTAAGCTTCAACTTCCCTGATGAGGACATCATATTGATTGATGATGAGATCGCAGAAGATCTCCGAGAAGATGATTGGTGAACCATGTTCTTCGACGGTGCGGTAAACCTCTCAGGCAAGGGAGTAGGAGCCGTGGTCATAGCCCCAGATGGCCGTCAATTCCCCATAGCATGCAAGTTGAACTTCCCATGCACCAACAGCATCACCGAGTACAAGGAATATATCAGCGGTCTGACGGCAGCAATCGACTTAAAAGTAAAAAAGCTCAAAATCTTCGGCGATTCAGCCCTCGTCATCTACCAAGCCCAGGATTTATGGCAGACATGGGATTCCAAGCTCATCCCTTATCAGAGGTTACTCACCCAACTCATGCGGGAATTCAAGGAAACTAAATTCGACCGAGTCGACAGAGAAAAGAATAGCTTCGCAGACGCGCTAGCCACGTTGGCATCGATGTTCAAATTAGAATGCGGAGTAATACTTCCACCATTGAGGGTGGAAGTAAAGGAAACTCCGGCATGCTGTGTCGCCTTGGAAGAAGAACCTGACGGCAAGCCATGGTTCCACGACTTAGTACAGTTCATCAGAAACCGGGAGTATCCACTGGGGGCAAGTCGGGTTAGCAAAAAGACCCTCCAACGCTTGGCTTTAGACTTCTACCTCGACGGCGAAGTTTTGTATAAAAGGAGAGCTGATGGAGCTTTGCTTCGCTGGGTCACCATAGTTGAGGCCAAGAGAATCATAACGGAGATCCACGAAGGGGTTTATTCCACACACGCAAGTGGACACATGATGGCGAGACAAGGTTATTTTTGGCTCACCATCGAACGAGATTGCATCGGCTACTTCCGGAAGTGCCACAAATGTCAGATTTATGCGGACCATCTCCATGTCCCTCCAGCCCCTCTCTTCAGTATGACATCGCCTTGGCCTTTTGCAATGTGGGGAATCGACATCATCGGCCAAATTCATCCGAAAGCCTCTAATGGCCATCGCTTCATCCTCGTAGCAATCGACTACTTCACCAAGTGGGTGGAAGTCGCCTCTTACTCCAACATCACTCAGAAAACAACCATGCGATTCATTGAGAAGAACATCATTTGCTGCCATGGGGTCCCGGAAATGATCATTACAGACAACGACACTAATCTAAACGGAGGGATGATCAGCGGTCTTTGCCAACGTTGGAAGGTGAAGCACCGAAACTCATCCCCATATCATCCAAAAATGAATGGCGCAGTCGAAGCAGCAAACAAAAACTTGAAGAAGATCATCCAAAAAATGGTGGTCACTCACAAAGATTGGCATGACATGCTTCCATTCGCACTGCATGCTTACCAAATAGCAACTCGTACATCCACAGGGGAAACTCCCTACTCTTTAGTCTATGACATGGAAGTCGTAATCCCTCTTGAGGTAGAAATCCTTTCTCTCAGAATCCTGGCAGAATCAGAAGTAGAAGAATCGGATTGGACAAGAGTGAGGTACTAGCAGTTAAACCTCCTTCCCGAGAAGTGCTTGGCCGCTATCTGCCATGCGCAATTATATCAGTAAAGGATGGCCAACGCTTATAACAAGAAAGTGCAACCTCGCAAGTTCAAGACTGGGGATTTAGTGTTGAAGAAGATTCTCCCTCATCAGGAAGCTAGTCAAGGAAAGTGGGCCCCAAAGTACGAGGGCCCGTATTTAGTTAAAAGTGCATTCTCGGGGGGTACTCTAATGATAACCAACATGGATGGAGATGATCTACCAAGACCGGTAAACGCCGATGTCGTCAAGATATACTTCGCCTAAAGTGTCGCAGACCGTGCGTCTTGCTGAATCAAAGACATAGGGTTTTATCATGACAATACCGCTCAAATGTTTATCCTGAGATTAATAAAATGAGTTTTTTCAGGAGATGCTTGTTGTTTTAAAAAAATTTGTTCCTTTTTCTTAAACTTATGAGATGACAAAAGGAGGCATGACATCTGTGGCTCCCAAGGAGTAATTCGAGACATAAGACATGGCACTTAGACTAACGCCACTAATCAATCTTAAGTTTTGCAGGAATATAATGGCTCATCTCATCATTGCGATAGAACCAGGGAGTTCCCCTCGTAGCAGCTCTTGAATTGCCGCAGCAGGCCGCCTTAAAGAGCGAATCAGGAAAGATTTTAAAAACCAGTCACTATCTAAATCAAAAAAATCTTTTTCCTCGCAGTACTACCAGTACATCCTGCAACCAGTCTCAAAAGACCGAACGCATAAAGGGAGATCACCCCACAAAGCTATCATCCGATCATCGAGAGGATTGCCTGAGCCTGCAACACTATTCAAGAACTTAAAGACTATCCACCGTCAGAATTTCGCAGCAATACTATTATCCAGTTTGAGCGAGGACTAAATGCTGGACCAAAGTCACAAAGCCCATCCTATGTCGGCCAAGCTGTCAGAATGCTAGTGGCATAGGTTCCCATCTCCATTCGCCTAGTCGGAGGAGTTTACCATCAAGACGTCACAGTCGCGAAGCGCCCTTTGCATGCAGAACTCCTGGAAAAGAAGCACAACGAAAAGCTGTCCTCCCAGGACCACGACCAACATACTTAATGCGGTCTCATTCAAGAAGCTTCTCAACGCCCGCACCAGGATCAACACGATGAAGATCAATCCTTTAATTTGTGGACCACTAACTGCTGACTGACGGTGACCGCATTCACTTGTTTTATCCACAATCCCTTGCTGCAAAAAGCATCAGAACTCCTCTCTGAAGAGGGATGGCCGGACTGCAAGTATCACCCGCGCCGAGACAGGAATTGTGAAAAAGCATCTAAAGCAAAGCCATCATCAACCAACATCCGATGCAAGTCACACCGCAGTGAACCACGGATGGTCTGTCCAAAAGGGAGAGCTTAAAACTTATCAATGCATTACTTTTTCTAAAAAATCATCTTTCATTTACTCCTCATTCTTCTCGCCTTATCTTTTTTAGGAACTGGGTAGCCCCCATTGTTGCCTATGTGAGAATAGTAAGAAGACGCCCTCGCAGCCCCACTGCACATTTCGGGGACAGAAGATTTTCCCCTTATCCCAGGGCAATCGCGAGCAAATCAGCGAAGGTCCGGAAAGGGCCAGTAAGCAAATGAACAAAAATGCGGATCTCGTCCTCACTCCGACCTGGATCGGCGGTTCCCGCAAAGCAGCTGAAAAAGAAACCAATCAAAGCATCTCATCAAAGCGTTCCTGAACTGGGACCACGTCGTAGGCACCCTCGAAAAGCCAGGCTAAGGAAAGGGAGAATCCCTAAACTTATATGTCATTTTTATTTTCGAATCAGCTTTCCTTTTCTACTATGTTGTCCCCTCTTCATTTCGCAGGGACTTGAATCATCCCATTTTCATCCGCATAAAGCTCGTGGAAGACGCCCTCGCAGCCCCGCTGCACATTTCAGGGGAGTTCATCTTTCTCCCCCCTTATTATTAAAATTTATTTTCGTTCCTGCTCACTTTGTTAGCTTTAATTTACGTACGGTCGTCTGGCCCACTGGGGGCAACCCTTTTAGATTCTCGTTAGACTCTTGCAAATAGGTCGTCCCCCATGTCCTAGCTTTAAACTATCAATCAATCAAAAAAATCCCTTTTTAGCCCAGCTAAAACAACAAATCATACTACTCTTATAGCATATTCATGCATTGCATAGGTCGGGGATGTTCAATCCTCTGTTAAATAAGGCATCCATCAAAATTACATGCCATACATGATCTTACTTGTTTGCTCTTATATCCACAATTTTCTCAAATGTAAGCAGTCACAGACAAATCCCGGTAAGCATTATCGAGCCATCGCGCCTTATCCTTTCATGAGTGTAAGTGCTTGACTAGGTACTAGTTAAATTCGCATAATATCCAGGATACATGTGCTATTAGACATGGGATAGCAATAAAATGACGTGGGACTTTTACGACCTTCTCCATTTTTCGTTTCTTCCCCCTTTCCACCACATATGTCATCACTCCTAAAAAACCTTCGCTACCACTCATACCCCGGGAGCCAAGGAGCAGTCTCAGCTAAGATTGCTAGCCAGAAGTAAGAAGCACGCCGATTTCAAGTTCACGAAGAAGGAGATGGAAAAGGTCACCGAAGGATCACTAAGAGCCAGCACTGAAGAGAGACCAAAAACCCAAAGATAAAGGTCGAGGCCTTAAGCCAGAACGGGAAGAGATCAAGACGAAGGCTATGCTTGCTCTGCTCTGATGCATTTCAAATCAAAAAATAAAAAATAAAAAAGAAAAGAAGGAAAAAGAAAAGAAGGAAAAATAAAAGAAGGAAAAATAAAAAAAATAAAAAAAAGAAAAAAAGGGGAAAAAGAAAAAAGAAAAAAAGAAAAGAGAGAAATGCTCAGAGACATTCAAAGAACACAACAAACAAAAAACAAAAGCAAGCACAGCTCGGGGACGACTAAACTCAAGAAATCTCGAAGAAAGCATCCCTAGTGAAAACTCGAGAAGAAAAGGGCCCAAGGCCAACTCAAGTAGTAAATCGTGAAAAGAACAGCGACAACACTCCCCAGTGAAGACTCGAGAAGAAAAAGGGCCCAGAGCCAACTCAAGGAATCTCGAAGGAAACATTCTCCAGTAAAGACTCGAGAAAAAGGCCCCTGGCCGACCAGAAAATGACATTCCTAGCAAGGATCCAAGAACTCGCGCATCTCGCCCTCATTAGGGCCAATCGACAAACGTCACTCATCAAAAACCTTCAAACTCATCAGAAAAGAACATCTTTACCAAAACAAGCTTCTTTCCGGACATTTCATGTCCTTTCATTATTTTCCGTGAAAGTCCCATCGATTATTAGAATGCCCATGCATGTGCATCTTCATTCGAAGTTTATTCACTCGGATTGACATTGCGAATTGAAAATTATGTATCATGTTAGTTGCATCTTTATGA
Source organism: Viola odorata (assembly GCA_963691705.1). Taxonomy (NCBI): domain Eukaryota; kingdom Viridiplantae; phylum Streptophyta; class Magnoliopsida; order Malpighiales; family Violaceae; genus Viola; species Viola odorata. The sequence goes on from OY829538.1 coordinate 43,926,811, forward strand.
GCGTAAAACACTTAATCTTGTTTCAGTGCGTGGGTGCAAACACTGATATCAGGTGAGGATTGCTTACGGCTGCAAATTGTGGGAAAGTCTTGTCGTTGGGGTCGTTACCTCCTGAACAGGATACAGATGCATTCTAGGTTCGTATCAAGGCCGCTGGTAACAAAAGCATTTCTCACCTCCCAGAGTGATCATTTGTATTTTTCTCCTCCTAGAGTGACATCATACCTTATCTCCTCCCAGAGTGATCATTTGCATTTTTCTCCTCCTAGAGTGACATCATGTGCATTTCCTCCTCCTAGAGTGACATCATGTGCATTTCCTCCTCCTAGAATGACCTTAGTTTAATTTCCGCATTTCACGTCTTCCCCTACGGGATTGACGTCATTTACGTTTCTGTACTGCATTTCCTCCTAGAGTGACAGCATCATGCATTTTTCTCCTCCTAGAGTGACATCATTCGCATTTCCTCCTCCCAGAGTGACCTTAGTTTAATTTCCGCATTTCACGTCTTCCCCTACAGGATTGACGTCATTTACGTTTCTGTACTGCATTTCCTCCTCCCAGAGTGATAGCATCATGCATTTTTCTCCTCCCAGAGTGACATCATTCGTATTTTCTCCTCCTAGAGCGACAACACGTATTTCCTCCTCCTAGAGTGACATCATGCATTTTCTCCTCCCAGAGTGACATCATTTGTATTTCCTCCTCCTAGAGCGACATCATTTGCATTTTCCTCCTCCCAGAGGGACATCATTAAGACAGATCATTCGTATTTCTGTGAATCGCACATTATCCTCCCGAAGCAATGTCAGTTATATGTCAAACGCTTGTTCCCCCAGTGGGGCCGTCATTTATATTTTCGTAAAACTACCTTCCATTTTCGTCAAAGTAGTTGTCATTTACATTTTCTACAATTCATGTTTCCCTTAATATCCGCGTAGATCTAGACTTATACCTTTGCAGGACATCCGATCAACAATCTATCTCCTCCTAGAGTGGTATCAACGAATGGCATCATCAAAACATATCTCCTCCTAGAGTGACAGCTACGACGTCCTCCTAGAGTGACATCAACGAATAATATCATCAAAATATATCTCCTCCCAGAGTGACAGCTACGACGTATCTCCTCCCAGAGTGACATCAACGAATAACATCATCAAAACTATCTCCTCCTAGAGTGACATCAACCAACTATCTCCTCCCAGAGTGACATCAACGAATAACATCATCAAAACTATCTCCTCCCAGAGTGACATCAACGAATAACGTCATCAAAACTACCTCCTTCTAGAGTGACATCGACAAACTTACCTCCTCCCAGAGTGACAGCAACAATCTATCTCCTCCCAGAGTGACATCAAATTATATCTCCTCCTAGAGTGACATCAACAATATCTCCTCCCAGAGTGACATCTACAACAATATCTCCTCCCAGAGTGACATCTACTACAATATCTCCTCCGACATCTACAACAATATCTCCTCCCAGAGTGACATCTACCACTTATCTCCTCCCAGAGTGACGTCAACAAACTTACCTCCTCCCAGAGTGACATCATAACGGTGAGATCGAGGTAAGACCTGCTGTGTCGCCAAAATTCGGATATGTGGGGGCAACCATCTTTACTGCTTATCAAATACTTCGATAAGACAATAAAAAGGGGGCAAGTGTTGATACCCGAATTTTGGCGCCATTTTTTTAATTAAATTTAACATTTCCGTCATTTTACTTAACTTACTGTCATTTTTAATTAATTTACTGTCGTTAGTATTTTTAAATTCTCATCGCATTTTTATCATCGTCATTGTCATCGTCAGCATTCAAAATCGCATTTTTAATTTTTCGTCACGTATTTTCATTATTATTATCATTAATATTTTCAGCCTTAAAAATCACATTTTTAATTATCCATTAGTCATTTGCTAGTTATTCTTCGTTTTAGGTCATCGCATGAAATTTAGGATTTTTAGTATTTTATCACATTTTTTAGCATTTTAATTTTTTATTATTATTTTTGTTCGACCTTTTATTGGACCCGAGTAAGTTCGCTCGGATAATAGCTCGAACGCGGAATGTTTTCCATCAACTAGTACCTACTCAGTTTTTCATTCACGCCGACCAACAGCATTTCGCGTAATTTTTGTCATAACGTCATTTATTTTTCGTTCGAACATTTCATGTTTTCGAACGAGAAAATAAACACGTTAAATGAAAAATTCTCGTCATTCGTTGTAGACGGTTAAACTCGTCTTATTTTTCCCTACGCGTTGGCACTTTCAGCTCGAAAATTCAAAATGTTTGTTCGCGAAAATGGCTCGAGGCCATTTAAATATAATTAAAGGGGCATTTGATCATAACCGTTGATCTGGTTGACCAAGGAAAGTCAACCAGATCAACGGTTGACAATTTAAGGTGCATGGTGCACATGCACCGTGGAAGCAACGGGGCAGCGGAGCAAGCCAACAAGCTGCTTGCTCCCGTCGCTTCCTGTCCCTTCAAGCCGTCACCTCATGGCCGCTAGCCCCGCCAGCACCGCAGCCTAGCTCTGCCACCTCGATGTCCAGCCTCCACGCTCGTCGTCGCGTCCCGCCATCCACGCGACTCAAACCTATAAATACAAGGCTCCCTTCACCATTTTAAAACACGAATTCACCCCCTAGCAAGCCTTGCTTCTTCTCCCTTGATAGATTGCTCATTTCGAGTGATAATCGCCACTAGTTACACGTTTTTCAGTAAGCTTTCTTTTTCAAGCTTTTCCTTCATTTTCATGCGCTTTCTTTCCTTTAATTGTTTAAATGTGTTTTTGATCAAAACAATTGCTTATTATGCCAATAATTCATATGCATGCTGTAGATTAAATACATGCTTTTAATTTGATTAATCGTTAGATAAATCTTGCGAATTAATTAGTTTTCGGTAATTATCATTTACGTCATTTTTTCGAAATTAAACTTGGTACGGTTTAAACTGAAATTCGAGGTTCATACGGTCGGGAAGCCATAGGTGGCCGGAGCTTGGCCGCCGACGACCAAAGCTAGAAGAAAGTGAATAGTAGCATGCCCACGCGGGAAGAAGGAAGAAAGGTGATGGGCTTGACCCATCACAATTCTTTTTATTTCCATGGGCCAGCAACTATTCCTGGCCCATTTCTTTGATTTTTCAAATTGGGCCCAGCCCATTTCCATTTTTTGTGGGATCTCGGATCGCGTTTTCGTAAAAATATTCGTATGTTTCGTATGACTATTTTTTTGTACCGTCACTTTAATTTTATGTACCTATCAACTGTTTAAATTCTTCGCACTTTAATTTTTCGCAATTTACTTTCCGCAATTTAAATTCAATCATTTAATTTACCGCCTACATGGTCGGTCGCAAATATCAACTACTTTAATTTTCTGCAATCGTCAACTGTTTTATTTCTCGCAAATATCAACTGTTTTATTTCTGCAAAATATCAACTGTTTAATTTCTGCAATCATCAACTATTTAATTTTCTGCAATCATCAACTATTTAATTTTCTGCAAATCATCATTTAATTTTCTGCAAAACGTGAACTGCTTAATTTTCTGCAAATATCAAATCTTTGATTTTTCGTCAAATCAGCATTTAAATTGTGCACGCCACAATCATCATTTAAATTTTTGCATGCATCTAATCATTTAAATTTCTCGCACTTATCAACTGTCATCATATAAATTTCTCGCATGCACTATCATCATTTAAGTGTTCCTGCACTCGTCAAAATCATCATTTAAATTTCCGTATGTGTCAAATCACGTTTTTATCTTCGTCTGCGTCAAACCATTATTTAATTTTTCGTTGTTATTTAAATCCTCGCATTCATAAACTGTTTATTTATTTTTTCGAGCTATCACTAACACTCTCATTTTGTAGGTTTAAAATTTAAAGCTTCGCTCGAAAGTACGCCTTTCTGTCCCTTTTATTTATTCAATGTTTTTCCGTAAATATTAATCGTATGCATGATATATAGAATTGCTAGAATTAAAATCAACCCACATGAACAACTCGTTTAAAGACTCGCTTAAAATGCCATGTTCGTTTGATTTTAAATTCCGCTTATATTGACTGCATATATTTGGTGGCTTCGATCCCACATCGGTTTATCATTTCAAAACCTCTCATTTAATTTGTACTCTGTTAAAGCTATCCATGATAGAATCACATTGTAATTAATTTAATCATGCATAGTCCGATGATGAAATAGAGGGCGCTCATTCGGTCTTACGGAAAATTCAGTCTCATCACGCTACGGTCAGGAATAATCGATCGGTCTTGAAAATGGTAACCCCGTCCGAAAAGATTTTTAAAACGGTAACCCCGTACAACGATTAATTATTCCTGAACGGTCCCGATCATGGAAAAGACCAAAGTGACGATTCCTCTGAGGACCCCCTTTCAAAACGTATTTTATCAAACACCTTTTTAAACACCTCTCTCATCAACCAGTAACCGTTTTTCGAATGTGACTCGGGTGCCTAACACCTTCCCAAGTCCATAATACGACCCCGAACCTTTGTCTTGGGTTTAGACCTTTTTTTTGTGCCTTTAGTTTTTTAGTTTTTGTTAGTTTATTTATCTTATCTTTTTATGCCATGACGATTAAGTTCCCTAAACCTAGAGACAAAATTAGGGTGGCGACTTCATTGCATGTTGCGAGGCGTCCCTTTTACGCCGAGCATCGTAAGGTCTCACATGCTTTATATTCGTTGTACACTCACGAATACTTTTTTATTATTTTCGCGGTGCGCTACAGGTGCATTGTGTTTATTCAGCTAAGCTCCAATATGATGGTACTCAAGATCGTTATAAAGCATGGTTGATGGCTTTTGGTAACAAGCGAGAATATGAGATTGATTACGAGGAAACGTTTGCTCTCGTGGCAAAGATGACTAGATTTGCACCATTATTTCCACTATTGTCTTTAAAGGTTGCCCACTTTACCAAATGGATCTCAAGAATGTGTTCTTGCATGGTAATCTCAACGAAGATATTTACATGACACCTCCACTTGGCTTGAATACACCTCCTCTATTAGTTGTGTATAAATTGAAAAAGTCTCTATATAGGTTACAATAGAGTCGTCAAACATGGCTTTTTTTGTAAAGCAAACATAACTCTTCTTTGCTCTTTTACAACACATCTCTCGGTTTGGCTATCCTTCTTGTTTATGTTGATAATATAGTTATTACCACTACTAATCCTTCATTGATCGCCAAACTTCAAGAACATCTTCAAGATTCTTTTCACACAAAGGATCTTGGTTCTCTTAATTATTTCTTAGGCTTGGAGGTTGGTACTATTTTTGAAATATGATTCACTAATCCTAATTTTTATGCTTACAATTAATAAATTAAGTTATTATTAACACAATTTTTATGAGCTTATTTTTTAGATTTTGAAATCGTTTAAAGAATGAATACTTCAAGATCATTTAAGTGGTTAATTTCTAATAATTACTAAGTATATCTCAATCTAAAATCTAATCTTAGTTGTATTTTAGCCTTGATAAAACTAAGTGTAAAGGTTTTAGTTTGAGCCTTGTAAAAACCTAGGTTTTTTGGTGAACTATAAACCCACATAGAGGAGGTTTGAAACCCTAGAGATAAGTGTTGTCTAGGTAGTGGGCATACCTCACTAGTGTAAGAGAACCAATATAAATCTCTTATTAAGCTTTTCTTTTCTTTATATTTTAGTTCATTGCCTTAATCACCTATTGTACACTAAGCGATTGTGGAATTTCTTGTGAAAAGAAATTAGTGTACTTGGTAGCCTATTCACACCCACCCCTCCCCCCCTCTGGGCTATTCTTCAACTACTTCTACGGGAGTGTTCTTGCATCAACATAAATATGATCACGACTTTGTTGCTTTAGCTGGTCTTCAAGATGCATCTTCTATAGATACTCTTTTAGAGGTAAATTACAAATATTGTCTTGAGGAGGGCAATCTTCTACATGATCCTACAAATATCTCTTTTGATGTTCAACAACTTAGTCAATTCACACAATCTCCACATCATCTACCAAATAATTGTTATGTTTTAGGTTCTCCTCACTGTGATTTATTTTTTTCGCTGCTTATTCTACAAAATTTGTGGATTTTTATGATGTTGATTAGGCAGTGTATCATGATACTCCCTACACTATCATAAGATAACGTATGTTCCTTGGTGATTCGTTGGAATCTTGGAAGAGTAAGAAATAAGATTGTCTCTGATAACAATCCACCTAACGACAAGGGCCTTTTCGTCTGTTTACCCCATATGGAAAGGAAAGAATCACTGTTCCTACCTCCACGGTAGGGTCAAGGCTGCCATTCCCCTTTACGGGACTAACGCCAGGAGGTCGGACGTCTCGTTGGGGGTCCCCGCATCGAGCTTGTAGACGACCAGAGGTGTTATCCCACCTCAAGGGAAACGCACTACCGTTACCTTACCGGGGTAACAACTACCCCATACCTACCGCCATGATGGTACCTCATAACACGGGCAAACCACCGCCCCTGACGGGACCGGTTGCTCCCTAGCGATCCCACTCGCACAGACAGGCTTATTTCGTCTATAAATACCTCCCTCACGAAGGAGGAAGGTAAGTGGAATTCACTGGCCCAAGCTCGGCCAATTTCACCACTCATACTAACTTAAGCATCGGAGTGTTTCCGCCGGAGACCCCCTCCGACGTCTTACAGGTACAACGGACCACCGAGGATACTGAACTGGAGAAGCATTTTCCCTTTACAACGGCCGAAGACAAATTCTTATCAGTCTCTAAGTCTTCAACTGAGTCCGAGTATCTAGTCATGTCTACTACAGGCCTAAAAGCTTACCTGTCATCCGATCTAGTGTTAACGAGGCCTGAATTTGGCGATGAGCTATATCTATACCTGGGCGTCACTGACGAGGTAGTCAGTGCCGTCCTTGTACGAAGTGAAGGGCACATACATCGTCCTGTATTTTTCGTCAGCCACATATTGAAAGATGCTGAGCTGCGATACGCCCGCATTGAGAAGATAGTGCTTGCCCTAATACAGGCAATGCGAAAGATGGACCGATATTTTCAAGCCCACCCCGTCACCGTACTCACTGATCAGCCGTTGAGAAAAATCTTTAGAAAACCAGAGTCCTCGGGGAGAATGTTGATTTGGGCAATCGAGCTCGAACAATATGGGCTGCAGTACAAGGCTAGACCGGCTATTAAAGCCCAAGCGTTAGCAGACTTCATAGCAGAATGCACATTCACAAAAGACGCGTTGATAGAATCGTCAGAAGAAGAATCAGAGGATTTATGTCTCCCGTCCCCGGAAACATACGCAGATTCATGGGTTATCCACGTGGATGGAGCGAAAAATCAAGAATTAGCAGGCGCAGGTGTTTTCCTAGTCGGACCAAACGGTATGGAGATACGATACGCCATCAGAATCCTGCAACCCTTGTCCAACAATGCAGCGGAATACGAAGCGTTGTTAGCAGGACTCAGAATAGGAAACAGCTTCTCTGTTGAAGCTACACCCGTCTCGGAAGCGGAACGCGTCCTGCGTTTAAAGATACGGGGGGACTCTAAACTAGTAATGGATCAGGTTCTGGGGAACTATCAAGCCAGAGAACCCATCATGATTCAATACTTGGCCAAAGTAAGGCGGGAGCTATCAAAGATGCAAGAAAAAGGCACTCGGGTCACGTTTGAACATATCCCCAGGGAAAGCAATGAAGAGGCTGACAGTCTCGCCAAGATGGCAGCCAATTTAGAAGCCCCCATACCCAATCATATGTGCTACGGAGAATTACCCACACCTTCTTTCATGGAAGAACAAGCATCGCTTTGTGTGGAAGAAATAGAAGGCGACTGGAGAACCCCAGTGATAGAATATCTGAAACATGATAAGCTACCGGAGGAGAATGCGGAAAGGAGGAAAATCCTGAAACGGGCGGCGCGATGCACATATTACAATGGAGAATTAATACGGAGGTATTTCTCTCATCCTGCCACTAAGTGCATAACGGAGCAAGAAGGCCTGCATGTACTACGAGAAATTCATGAAGGAATATGTGGCATGCACATCGCTAGCGACACTTTGGCATCACAAGTCTTTCGGTCAGGGTTCTACTGGCCCACCATTCGGAGAGATTGCCATAACTTCGTGAAAACCTGTCAAAAATGTCAAGAATATGCTAAGATCCCTCAAAAACCGGCCGTGCAGATTTCAGAGATAGTCGCTCCATGCCCGTTTGCTAAATGGGGCATCGACATTCTGGGTCTGTTTCCGAAGGGCAGATCTCAGTTAAAATTCGTGGTCGTGGCGGTAGATTATTTCACAAAATGGGCGGAAGCCGAGGCGTTAGCCACCATCACCACAGAGAAAATCTGGCATTTCTTCAAACACCAGGTCATTATGCGATTTGGGGTACCACGCATACTGGTTAGCGATAATGGGACACAATTTACAAGCCAATTCTTCAGGGATCAGTGCGCGGAATTTCAGATTGAACAAAGGTTCTCTTCTGTGGCACACCCCCAAACTAACGGCCAGGCCGAAGTGGCCAACCGTAGCATTCTCAGTGGCATCAAAAGAAACCTGGAAGGCTCCAAAAAGAAATGGCCAGACGAACTGCCATATGTATTATGGGCCTACCGTATGACTGTCAAAGTCAGCACGGGAGAGACTCCTTTCGCATTGGCCTACGGAACATAAGTTGTCACACCGGTAGAAATCGGCACCGTTAGTCTTCGGGTGGCTCATTTCAAAGAAGAAACTAATGAAGAAAGGTTATGCGCTAACCTTGACGCACTACCAGAAAAAACACGAGGAAACTCTCCTAAAACCCTGCACTACAAAAGGAAAATGGCACAATACCACAATAAGCAGGTGAGAGAACGATTGCTTAAAGCCGGAGATTTAGTGCTCAGAGATAAGCGAGCGGCAGGGCAACGCATGGGAAAACTTAGCCCAAACTGGGATGGACCATATCGCGTCACCCGTGTTGTGGGGAGAGGAGCCTACCATTTGGAAACACTCGAAGGAACGCCCCTGCAGAATTCCTGGAACATAGCTCGGCTGAAGTTATATCACGCTCGAAACTAGCCTATCCTATCTGGTAATATCAACGCTTTGCTAACAGATGATTTGAATATGTTCTCCGTGCATTTGCTGTTGAAAATATGCAGGTAGTGAAGAATGCCAGGAGTGAAAATCCTATCCTTGTGATGGCTGGTCCTGATCAGACAGCTCACTAAGACGAGGCACGCCCTGGCATAACGAAGCGTTGGGAGTGAAAATCCTATCCTTGTGGTAACCGTGCTCACATAGACGACCCATTAAGACGAGGCACGACCCCAACGCCCCCGGGAGTGAAAATCCTATCCTTGTGGCAACCGTGCTCACATAGACGGCCCATTAAGATGAGGCACGCCCCGGTATCCTTGGGAGTGAAAATTCTATCCTTATGGCAACCGTGCTCACATAGACGGCCCAGTAAGATGAGGCACACCCCAAGGAGAGACCAACTCCATCTTGGAAGTGAAAATCATATCCTTGTGGTAACCGTGCTCACATAGACGGCCCATTAAGACGAGGCACGATCCAGAGACACGAGGTTTCAACGCTTGGGAGTGAAAATCCTATCCTTGTGATGTCCGGTCCTGATCAGACGGCTCACTAAGACGAGGCACACCCCAAGCCAATCTTTGACGAACGGAAAGAAAGGACACTCCAGCTAGTAACCGAGCGGTTGATGCCCGGTAAAGTAAAGGTGGAAAGGTATCCATACCGCAACAGCGCCATCACGGCAGGCCTAATAAAGCTAGCGGTTTCCCCCAACAACAAAGGGTGGCACGCAGTTAAGCGCAACACGGGCAGAGGTAACACAACAAACACCAGGGGTGAACATGTGCACAAGCAGTATTATGAAACAAGGCAGATAACGAAAGTCCATTCAAAAGCAGCGGCTTGATCAAGAAAAGAAGTGATATTGTCAATATTACAAAATAAAGGGGAGCACATCGGCCACAAAAAATCAAAAAACATATAAAGAATGATGTCTAAGGAGCAGGTGGTGCATCGCCTCCTCCTTGTTGAGCAGATTTCCAGCGGAAGAAGCCCTCATCAGTGGCGTCGGAGGCCCTCTCATCAAAATACCTAGCAAGAAAGTCAACGTCAAGGTTATCTATCCCATGCTTATGCATAAAATCGTCCGACATGATGGCCCCACCCTCCCTCAAATACCAACGGTTCTTCTCAGCAGAAAGAGCAAGCTCGGCTGACAACTCAGCATTTCTTTGTCTTTCCTGACGAAGCTCGCTCTCCTCTTGAGAAAGGCGTTCGCTTAGGACAGCACTTTTCCGTTTCTCTTCCTCCAAAGCAAGCCTGATAGCCTCCATCTCCTGCTTAACAGTTGTTGCCCCCTGCGCAGCAACTGCGGCCTCCCGCTTAGCAGTCTCCGATTCCCGATTGGCAGCAGCAAGGGCATCCACGTAACCCTGACGCTCAGACAGTAGCCTATTCAGCTCCCCCTGCCTGTTGGCCTCCACCCTGGCGTTCTCCTCATCCATATAATGAAGATGGCAGAATGAAGAAAACGCTTGGGAGCAGAGAAAGTTTATGCGTTCCTGCGGGCTCTTAGCCGTGAAGGCATCCCTCTCCCTCTGAAGAGACATAATCTCGGCTGCCAAAAGAGAGGTAGACGCGAGGACAGCATCAGGATCAGCATCCGCTGAAAATTGCAAATAGTTATCCCGGAAGTCGCGCAGGTTAAGCTGGTGAGTAGGCAGGAGGGGGGAGTATATGAAGAGGCGTGGGCCAGCAAGCTGGGAACAGGGCAACCTCTCGCGGCAGCAGGAGGAGACACAGGAATAAAAAGCAAAGTAGCAGAAGAACCGGGTCGACTGCTGCTACCTTCCGCGTTAGGGATAGAGGACCCGTCTCCAAGTGCTTCAAGATTAAGGACACTTGGGTGAGAATAGATCGGAGAATCACTCAAAACATGAGGACCACTGCCGAAATCAACACCTTGCAACTGCTCAGCAGGCATACTCCCACCCCTAGGGGCCACAGAAGAAGGATTAGCAGCAGACGATGAGGGGCTATGTTGAAGCTCATAGCGGGCTTTCTTCTGACGCTCTCGAAGAGTTTCCGTCATAGACATGTCATCTTGAGAGGAAGAATGAGCAGAGACAATGGTGGCCTCCTAGACAATACAAAAACATAATAAGAAAGGTGCGAGAAAAGAAAGAAAACCGTAAAAGGAGAAAAATACACACCCGGATGCCTAAAGAAGCTAGAGGAATTCCAGTGGGAATCGCGTTAGCTGTTGTCTCCGAAGAGACTGCAGTCTGGGGGGAAACGGGATGCGCAGCACGCGTTTGCCTAGCTCTTCTCTTCTTCGCAACACGAGTACGAGGAGGCGGTCGGGCAATGTCCGGAGCGATAGCACTGGTCTCTCCTTCAGCAATAGCAGCAGCAGCGGCCGCGGCGGCTCTGGCCTCGGCTTCAGCCCTCTTCTTTTGCTCCTGTTTCTTTTTCCGTCGGAAATATTCAGGCTCCCAACCAGGCGGAGGCACTGCACAAGTACAAAATGTTAGCGTTAGCACTTCTTGGCAACACAAAAGGAAAGGTCAAACACTCACCCTTTTACACTGCTCCATGTCCAACCCGTTAGCTAATTTACGGGCGTCAACACTGAAATCTAGTTGAAGCAGCGTCTTCAACCAACCGTCCTCCGGGCCAGAAAGGGGTTTCCGACTACCCCAAGCCCCATCTTTGATCTCCTCGTTAAAGTCGGCCCTCAACAAAGGCTCGGGCAGATCAACTATAAAAAATTCTTCTTTCTAGTGAGGAATAGAAGACTCGATGCCCATGAGTTTCCAAGTAAAGGGCTTCAATGAATCATCTTCATAACGGGGGGATATTGATATAACCCCCTTGCGAGAATATAACTGGAAAATATCATGAAGCAATGCCAAAGTGGGAGAAGCAATCCCTCTGAAACGGCACAAAATGGCAAATGCACTAACAACGCAAATCGCGTTGGGGCTCAACTGAGCCGGAGCCAAGTCAGAATCAGCCAACAGCAATTTTACAAGCGGGTCAAGGGGAAGACAAAACCCATAATCAAATAACTTAGCATACAGCATTCTACTATTATCAGGCAAAACGTTGTTCAGGAGAAGTGATTCAGAAGCAGCACGCACGGGATAATCTTGGGGAAATCGACCCTTACACCCGGCAAGCTTGCGATGAACTAAGGGCAATGTGTAAAGGGAAGTGGGAGTACTATCAATTTTTTCTTCCCCAGCAGACCTGTGAGGATCCCCTTCCTCGGTAGGTTTCTCAGAATGAGTTGTAGCCATAACTAACAAAGGAGAAAGGAGGAGGAAAGAAAAGGGTGTGTACCTTGGCAAAAGAGAACACCAGGAGTCTCAGAGCAGGAAAGAAGAAGCAGCGCGGGTTATTTGTCTAGAAAAAAACAGCGTGCAAGAAAGGAGGTTAAAAAAAGAAAGAGAAGGTAGGGAAAACATTATATATAACCCTGAAAGAAGACGACCAATCAGCAACTGACACATGGCGAAGCAGCGCGTCAAAAAGAAAGGCACACACGAGAAGGTTAAGTTTTAAAACAATGATGAAATGCTTCAGCATTCGCGTCTCCCTAGAAGACGCTTGATTCAAACGCCTCTCCATGAAAGGACACGTGTCCCACTTCATCATTACTTTTTCAAATCACATCAAATGGGGGGACTGCGGCATTTAATGACTTAAAAAGCAGTGCTAGCCTCACCAAACGGTACGACGCGACAATACAAGGAAGATAATGAAGAAGCAACGGTAGCGTCACAATGAATCAAACGGCGCAATAAGGGTTACATAACGTCAGCATTATTACAGAAAAAATAATGTCAAATGATCTTCAAGAAAGAATAAAAGAAAACAGATAACAATGAGAATAGCAACAAGGGAGGGCCCAGAAATCCATGATGGAATTTGAGGCACCCGTCGAAGGGAAAATTCACGCACCAACGTTATCGTCAGCCCCTTTCCCCCTCTGGGGCAGAAGAACCGTTCCCACCTTTGCTAACCCCATCCATAACGGTAGAGATATAGTCAGCAACCTGGGCTGGACTAGAAGAATCACCCCTGAAACGAGCGGCAAATCCAGAAGTAAAGGCCTCCAAGACTTTCTTTTTCCACAACTCCTCCTTTAACGGTGCCCTGGCAGACTCCTCATCTCGAGCCAGCATCTCTTTGCGGAGAAGGAGATTTCTCTTCTTTTCCAACGCCAACTCTGCCTCCAGAACCTCTATTTTCGCTTTCCCGGCAGACCTCTCTCTGTTCAGTTCCTTTTGTGACTCGTCATGAAGACGCGTTAGCAGTCTCACATGGTCCGCCGATTTTTGAAGCTGCGCCTTCTGACCACACATCGCGCTGGAGAAATTTCATGACTCGCGATCATGAATTTCGAGCAGATAGTTCAGATAACGGAAGGTATCCAGAGAGTCATTCATAGCATGCCGGAGACGAGCCGTTGGAGGAAGCTGAAGAAATTTCTCTTTCTCTGCCCGGGAGCCCATCATCTCCCCTATCAAGGGCGCGGTAAACTCATCTCTGGAAAAGGGTTGGGGAACCCCGACAACGCGGAGAGCGTCAAAGCAGAATCCTGCCGAGTTCATACGATAGCCCGGGGTCCCGTTCAAAGGAGTGCCAGTATCACCTGGAAATTGACCGTTAGCATCCTCTATAAAAGAAACGTGCAAGGATGAATGAAAAAGAAGGAAAGAAAGTACGAAAAGAGACAGACCCACCCATAACACACTCCTCCAGAGGCTTGAACAATGTGAAATCGCGGATGCGATAGCAGGTGTCCTCGTCTAACAAAGCGTTAGCCTGATCCAGCTCAGCTCTAGTCAGTATCGCGGGATTCGTCCAAACGGGGCCTATGAGCTCCTGGTTGAAATTAATGAGCCACAAACGGGACGGTAGCTCGAGAACAAAGAAACTACCTTTCCAATCAGCCACACCCTTCTCAAAGCCGCGAAACCGCCGCCAGAACGACTGCACGAACATGTCATCCCATCGAGGAGTGATTTCGATTAAACAATTATGACAATTCATACTAAAGAATTTTCGAAATAAATTGAGAGATGGGGTGAAAATGTTCTTCAACTCGCAAGCGCGAAGAAAAGCATAAACCGCACACCAAGAAGAGGGAGTTATCTGGGCAGGATTAAGGTTGTGCTCCCGCAGCAGTGTTAGTACTGATTCATGAACGGGAAAGCGAAAACCATAAAGGAACATCTTAAAATAAAGTAGCCTACAGAAACCCCACGCCGGATTGTGAAGCCGCATATGACCTTCAGGAATAAAGGGTTCATACCCGGGAGGAAAGGTGATACCATGTTCCTCCAGCTCGGCTTTTAGAACCACATCGCATGTAAAAGTACTGGGTGATTGCGCGACTTCCGGATCCATGGGTCTCCAGATAACCTAGCGAGGCCTATTCCTAACCATAATAAACCAGCAAATAAGAAATCTGAGAAGGATTAAAGGGGTACCTTAGAAGGGAAGATTTACAGGAGAATCAGCAGACTACGGCAAGCGGCCAGAAAGTTATTCGGAGAAGAAGACGAAAGGAAAAATTCGAAGCGAAGGCAAAAGTTTTGGAAAGAGAAAATGGTCATTTTTAAAGAATTAAAATGCCACCGCATTAATTTAGCCACCAATCATGCTAGGACGCGGGTAAAAAAGAAGTTGGCCACGTGGAAAGCATTAAAAGAATACGAAAAGAGAAGTTGTTCGTCATGATTCCCCAGAAGGGCGACAAAGTTGACCAGGTCAAAATAACCGCGAAACGGTTGCCTCAGCAAGACTAATCCCTTGCGTTAGCTATCAACATCACCAACTGCTGACGGAAAGATAACGACAAAGAGAAAAGATAGAAAGCATCATTTTATTCATAAAATGCCCAGGGGCATGTACAATGTGCCTAACGTAGAGACGCTACTCCTCATCAGGCCAGTAAATACCGTGGTGATAAACCCCATCGTCATCTAGGAAGGGCATCTTCCCGTCAGCAGTCGGGGCAGGTTCGTTCACTTCCCTCCCTAAGCAGGACCCTGACGGTCCTGACTTTCCCTTGACACCTGACCCTACCAGTCCAACACCGGCAGCGGTAGAGGAAATTTTCTCCAACGAACAGTCAGAGAAAGGAAAGCGTCTGTCGCCCTCTTGGGTATTGGAGCCAGAAGAATCCAAAGTTATGACGGACACCTTGGAAGTTCTTTCCTTTCGCCTCTTGCGGCCCTTTCGGCGGACCAGAGGCCTCCACGGCGGCGACGGAGGAGGGTGATCTGAGTCCGGCGAAGTCGGAGGGGTTGGCAAGGAGTCGCGATCCGTGGAACTCAAAAAGTAGAAATCTGCCATTCGACCTACAAAAAAGTACAAGAGAAGGAAGAGGATGAAGATGAACAGGAAGAAGGGGAAAGCAACTCCTTTAAATAGCCAAGGAAGCGCTCTGATCCTCGCGCAGGCCCCTGAAAAACAATTAAGGCGCTTGGGAAAAGTAACTGTAATTGCAGAATCCGATCCGGCACAGGCATGCCCGCTGGATGAATGCGCCAATCAAAAGGCACCAAATAACCGCCCAACCACCTCCCCTCGAAAAAACGGCCCTGGAAACAGTTGAGATAGAGCATTCATTGCTAAATTCCCGGAACACAACCACTGCAATGGCTAGGTCCCGAGGAAGACTCATTTTCAGTTGGGCTTACAACGAATACTGCCAACCAAAGCATCAAGAAATCAAACAAGAAAAAGAAGACTTGATAAAAGCATAAACAACCATTTATTTATGGCCCGAGCGGCCTAGCGTTCAGATATGTACAAGATAACATAAAAGAAAGCAACAAGAGGAAGCGAAGACAGTGGTCAAGCGTTAGACCTAGCATCATCTTCTCCGGGCACGACGGGAACCTCCCTCAAGGCATCAGCTACGGAGGTCAACTCGGCAGAGCAGGCCCTCATACCCTTCAAGCAGCAGGCTAGCAAGTCCTTCCTCGGCTGCAGCATCGAAGCGACCACATCAAGATGAGAGGTGGTGGTGGCCAGCTTCGCCAAACTCTCCAGGGGGCTAGAGTCCTCCAAAGATATCCCCAGCTGCTTAGACAAAACAGGGGTCAATATCCCCTGCAGTTCCAGAACATCCTCTGAGGTTTTGAGGATCATCCTCTCCAGGAAGCCGATGTCGCCCTCAGTAAGGTTCTTCAGGGTCTGAGTTTTGGAGATCAGGAAATTTCTGGTCAGCTCATCCATGGTGAAATACGAAAAGAAAGGACAAAAAGGTGTGAAGAAATTTGCGCAAAGAAAGCTTCAATTTATAACCTCTGGACAAGTACGATCAGGGTCAGCCCACATCCTGACAAAGAGTCGCTCCAATACATACGAGATTTGCGTGCAAAGAGGGGGCGTTAGCCCTTGGTAAACACTCGGGCTCATTTTCAGTTGGGCTTATGATAACAATCCACCTAACGACAAGGGCCTTTTCGTCTGTTTACCCCATATGGAAAGGAAAGAATCACTGTTCCTACCTCCACGATAGGGTCAAGGCTGTCATTCCCCTCTACGGGACTAACGCCAGGAGGTCGGACGTCTCGTTGGGGGTCCCCGCATCGAGCTTGTAGATGACCAGAGGTGTTATCCCACCTCAAGGGAAACGCACTACCGTTACCTTACCGGGGTAACAACTACCCCATACCTACCGCCATGACGGTACCTCATAACACGGGCAAACCACCGCCCCTGACGGGACCGGTTGCTCCCTAGCGATCCCACTCGCACAGACAGGATTATTTCGTCTATAAATACCTCCCCCACGAAGGAGGAAGGTAAGCGGAATTCACTGGCCCAAGCTCTGC
Organism: Viola odorata; assembly: GCA_963691705.1. Taxonomy (NCBI): domain Eukaryota; kingdom Viridiplantae; phylum Streptophyta; class Magnoliopsida; order Malpighiales; family Violaceae; genus Viola; species Viola odorata. The sequence continues at coordinate 43,943,734 of OY829538.1, forward strand.
CAATTTCACCACTCATACTAACTTAAGCATCGGAGTGTTTCCGCCGGAGACCCCCTCCGGCGTCTTGCAGGTACAACGGACCACCGAGGATACTGAACTGGAGAAGCATTTTCCCTTTCTACCCTTCGACCGAAGACAAATTCTTATCAGTCTCTAAGTCTTCAACTGAGTCCGAGTATCTAGTCATGTCTACTGCATGTTCTTCAAAGGTTAGTTGGCTTAAAAGATTATCGGCCGAACTTGGTTTTCCACAAACTACTCTTACACCATTACATGCTAACAGTACTAGTGCTACTTGGACTACTGCTAATCATGTCTTTCATGAGCGCACCAATTATATTGAGGTAGACTGTCATTCTATCTACGAGGTTGTCGATGTTTATACCATCTCTCTTCCTCATGTGTTTAGTGATCTACAAATTGCTGACGTGTTCATAAAATTCATGACTCGTGAACGCCATTAGTTATTGGTTGGTAAATTAATTCTTTAGGATCACTCAACATCTTCAAGCGAATGCCAATAGAATAGCATATTAATCACCGTATCTCCAAGTTGTAGATTTAGGGATATATGTCATGATTTCTTAGGTTGCATCTTAGGGATATAAATCAAGATAATTACCAAGGCTAATATTATGGTTGATTTCTAGGAAATAAATCAAATGTATAAGTTGTGATTATTAGCGGTGGTAGAACTAAGAATTAAAAAATATATGAATTAAAATTATAAATGAAGTCTTACAAATATATGAATTTATTAAAAGTCAGGATTATCACAATTGCCCAAGACGCGTTTTCATGTTTTGAAAGCATTGTATAATCATCAACATAATTAAATGCAATTCTTTTTGTATGTAATCAAACATTTATTTAACAAGTTATCTCATTCGAAACTGTAATCGAGTCTTCATAATACACATTACACATTGCATAGAGTTCCGTCTCTATACTTTTGGTAGCAATATGTAAAATTAATATTAGTTTTATAAGAAGGTATACTATAAACATATGTTTCTTGTCACGATTATTTTTTCAACATATATGACTATGATAGTGAGCATATAATTCATATTTTTGTCTCTGATTAATGTTTATTTGGTTTCTATCTGCAAATAAGACATGAAAGAGGTGATTTGGTAGAAAAGAAGCTATTTGGGTGGTTTTAGCACTATTTTGCCTACGTCTTGCCCTAGATAGAGTCCAGATAGGCTTTAGTGAGCCGAGACAGAAACACGAGACAAGTAAAGCGCGTTTTTACTCCAACAACGCCTAGAAACTCGGATTTTATTTATTTCATATCCATCAAGGAAATAAATGTGTAGAGAAGTCATTTTCGTTCTAAAACTTCGATAAGCTCTGAAGAGACTCTTAAATTAGCAACAGTTGTAATCCTATTAGTCAATTAGGCTTTAAAAACTATAAAAAAAAGTTAATTAGAACTTGGATGGTCACACAATTTTTTAGTGTTTTCTATTTTTTAAACATTGACTTTATGTATTTACTCACTGTAATAGTCATTTAGTGGTGTCAATAAATAAATTAAGTGGGTTTATATGTATTTAAGTAATGTTTTTTCTTTTCTTTTCAATGGGTGCAATTGCACCCGATCTTCAAAGGTAGATTCGCCTCTTGAATATTAGTAGCTTATTCCTAGTGATCTAAATTAATTACCGAGTGAATAAATGAAAGGCTTCACTCAATATGAAAAGGAATCTAGTAAAATTGATAGGTTAGTTATTCTTGGTATGTTAATTTTTTGTTTGGTTCGAAAATTCAATCATTGAACTAGATAATATTCAAGACTTTTCTTATTGTTTCACGTCAATGATCGTATCAGTAACTATCTGTTTTAAAGATTTGGAACTCCTCAATCTTCCCTATTGTCTTCGCTTTTAGCTAGTATAGACACAATGAGGCATGTCCTTGGTTTGCAGTTGCTTGCTCCCTCACTCTGTGAGAAATTCACACACTACTACACCAAATTGTTTGTGATTCAGTTTCATGGAACCTCACTATTGCTCGTAGGGGTGTGCATATTCCAAAATATCCGAAATTTTGAATTTTTTGACCCAAATTTTTCTAATTTCGGGTCGGGTATTTCGGGTATCGGAAGTTCGGGTTCAAGTATCACATACCCGAAATTAATTTCGGGTTCAGTTCCGAATGAGTTTGGGGATACCCAATTTTCTGAAATTTTCCGAACTCAATTTTCTTTCATTCCTTGGGTTGGGCTTCTTTTCTTTCCTCTTCCCTTTTCTTCCTTTCCTTTCTTTCTTTTGTTTTGGCCGAAGAAGCCTCTCTCTTTCCTTTCTTTCCTTTCTTTCCTTTCTTTCCTTTCTTTCTTTTTTCTTTCTTTCCTCTCTTCTTTCTTTTCTATTTCTCTTCGAGGCATATGGATCGGCGAGGTATGTCGCCGATCTCCCTCTCACCTCTCGTTCTCTCTCTCTTCTCTCTTCTCTCTTCTCTCTTCTCTCTCACTCCTCTCACTCTCCAGTCTCCTCCATAGTCCCCGAATTGTTTCCAAGTTTGTTGTTATTTTGGGTTTTTTGATTGGTTTCCTCTGTTTGTGTTGTTTTATTTTTTTGATTTCTGGAATTTGATGTGGTGGAATTTCTGGAATTTTTTAGATTGAAGGGCTAATTTCGTGCTTGTCTCTGTATAGTTCGGGAAATTTTGGGTTCGGGACATGCTTTGGGTATTTCAGAATATCCGAACCCAAAATAATGTTTTTGGGTATTTTCGAAATATCCGAATGAGCAGCCATAATTGCTCGCAAGTGTACCTTCTTGATCTAGTACCTACAAGGTTTTGGACGCAAGGATTGAGTGAAATTATTAAAGAGAAGAAGAGATTACAAGACTGTGTCGTACAATTTTAATTTTGATGAAAGATTCAATAGTAAAGTATTAAGGGAGGTTTGCAAGGTTGTAAAACCCATACCAAGTAAAAATCCAGTTTAGCTAAAGGGTCAAGAGTTTAAGGGTTGACCAGATTGACCCGAAGTCGAACCGGAAATTTTAACATTAGCCACCCAAGAAAAACCAGAGCTTAAATTTTTTTTGTCTAACTTATTATATATGTACAAAAAAAAATTCTTAAGACTCAAATTATTGGATTCTAAACTAAACAAGTAAGTGATAATTTCTTAGATGAAACAAATAACAATTAAACATAAATAAATTACTCTAACATATATAATTTACCTACTGTAATTCACCATCAATATTTTTAAAATGAATCCAGTCTAACAAAAAAAACTCCAAAATCAAAAAATTCTCTCAAATATTGAACCAGGTCATGCTCTTGAGGTCATAGCAAGAGAATAAAGCAATAGTTGTTGCAACTTTGAGCATTACACATTAAGTACAAAACCTTGAGTACCATCATCCATATGAATTTCTACATCAACACTATCACCAAATTCCTCTGCATGTATGACCTAAACATGCTCATCGACTAAAAAAAGACAAAACAAGAGTTGTTTACATTATCATTAAAAAGAGTAATTGCAAATACCTTAATAAACAAAATCAAGTCAACCTTTAGTGGAAACATTATTCATAGGAATGTCACCTTCTTGGTAAATAATATTCTCTATCTCCTCACAATTATCAAGTTCTCGAGGTCCTTCTTTTTCGAGTACCCAAAATTCAATTGTATCAATGCACTCATAATCAACCGGATCATAGTTTCCCTTTTTAAATTGAAGCCTAAACACATCACAAAAAATTGAAAGTTATAAAGTAATAACAATAATTGGTAGATAAAATACTCAAATCGATAAAAAAGTTACTAATACCTATTCTTCAAATACAAATTGTAGCACACATACTAGATCATTTAACCTTTGATGCTCCAACTTGTTTCTCCTCTTGGTATGTATTGTAGGAAGAAGAAGATTGACTAAGAATTCAAATGGTAATTTTTACAACAATGGTGCATTAGAGCCATGTAACCTCTAATATTCATAGCAAAAAAAAAAAATACATAGCAATAAATTTGATACTTATATTGTTCCAATATCTTGGATACTCTAAGAGCTTAATCTCTAGCAAAACCCTCCAACTGATCACGATATAATCTGATCTCTTTCATGGCTTTTGCATCATCATCGCATATGTTTTTTTTTAATCAAGCATTTAAAGAAGATCAGTCATGACTTCTGCCTTCTCGCAAAAACTAGGAGCATATGCGATGCAAGTTTTTATGTTGTATGAACATTTTTTTGAAGGTTTTATTGCAGCATGAAGATTTTTCTGAAGGTGTTTATCTCATCTACACTAGATGATATTATTTAAGGCTGGTACATTCTATTCTTTTTATTGAATTTTTTTTTTCAATTTCCAAACGTGACTTATACATCCCTTCATGAAGAAATCCCATTGAAGTTTTCCACTAGCATCAACAATCCGCAACAATCTAACAAGTGGTGCACCAATCTAAACAATAATGAGTTGATTATCCCATAACTTCCTAACCAAGACTGTATCACTAACAACCTTTTCATTTGATGTACTTGACAACTTGTGATCTCTAAAATATGATCTTGTTACAACAACTTGTAAATCGTGTTTATGCTCACACAAACTCTAGAAAGTAGTAAAATTGGTAGCAAATCGAGTTGCAGCTGGACGAATAATATCTTTCCAACCCGATCTTTTCCTAAACCAAGATAACAATGCACAATGATTGTAGACATACTGTTATTTTAGATGAACATGAGGCAAGTTGCACAAAATGCGGCATGCTGCAAATATCTTTCTTTATCAAGTTAACGCAATGTGCAACATAAGGAGACCAATAAATGTTATCATATTTCTACTGTAACTTTTTTCCAGCTATTGCATAGTTAGTTGCATTATCCGTTACTACATGCATTACATTAGTAGGTCCAACCCACTCAGCTACATCAAAAAGTAAGTTGCACAAGGTGCTTGCATCTTTTACCATATTAGAAGCGTCTACAGATTTCACAAATGACATACATGTACGACAATCAACCAAGAAGTCGATCAACATCTGTTGCCTTTGATCAGTCCAACCATCGACCATCACAGTGCATCCACTGCTTGCTCATTTGCTTCGGTAAGAATCTCTAAGGAGCCCAAATTCCTTTTTGAAGTCACCCAATATGTTAACTCTTAAATCATGATAGGATGACCCTTTGTATCCCCCACTAATCCTTGCAATAACATTTAGTGCAGGCTTAAAATAAGGTGAAAATGTAGCATTAAAAGGGATACACGCATCATAGAACTATCTAGCCACAACCATGTTAGCTCTGTTAACTGCATCTTTGGAGGCCATTGTACTTATAATAGACGGTTGTGAACTTACAACAAGCTTCTTGACAACGTTTTTATCACACACAACAATAGCTTTTCTTTTTTCCCCTATCTTCAACTAGAGCATTCTTGACACTTCCTGAAACATCTTCATTAGTTTGTTCCTCTTCTTTTTTCTATTTTGGTAGTGTTATCTCCCAATTGTTGGAGTCCAGCTCATATTGGCTGAAGGAGATTGATGTGGGCCTAGCCCAATTGGGCTCACATGTAATTGTTTGTTTTAGTTTGATTAGAAGTCTGATTAGAAAAAGAAAAAGAAAAGATTGGAGTATGACTTGGAGTAGGATTGTGTAACCTAATTAATTAGGTTTCCCACTAATATATATATATGGTGGCTCAGGTTGTGAGAAGAAGCACAGAGAGAGAAAAATATGAGGGGGAGATTTCTCTAGCGTGGTCTCCTCAATCTAGATGTGAGATTGAGTTGAGAAAGGTTGTAAAATCAGTTGCAACGAATAGCAACTGAGAGAGATTGTGAAATGGTTGTTGTTGAGCATCCTGAGAGATACAGCAACCCTGAGAGATTGTGAGAGGGTTGCTGTTGAGCATCCTGTGAGAGAGAAGAGAGAAAATAGATTTTCGCCAAACTTTGTGCAGCTGCGGGAGAATCGTGGCAGCGACTTTGTTCACCGTTGGATTGGGGTGAAGTTTGGACAGCAGGTGTTCGACTTCTGGTTCTTCAATCTGAACGGTTGGATCGGTGAGAAGTTGTCTAGTGTGGTAGAAATCCTGTCCCGATTGAAGCAGTGAAAATCTGGTTTTGGTTCTCTATTCTCATATCTCTTGTTTTTCTCGGATTGATTGATTAGATTGTTTGATTGGTACTATTGGTGATAGTGGTGTATGTCAGATTATTCTTATAGTTGAGATAGGGATTTTGCTTGATTGTACACATTGATCATCATATAGTGGATTGTTACTAGTTTGGTCTCGTGGTTTTTTTACCTATTGAGGTTTTCCACGTTAAAAATGTTTGTGTTATTTTTGATTGCTTTTGATTGGTAGGGGTTATTGATTCTTGGGATAAGATTGTTTGCTACGCAAATTGATTGTCGATTGGAAATAACCCCAACACCAATGAGACTAGTCTCTTTGCCAAGTCATTTTCTTTCCACTTCTTGTCTGCCTCTTTTAATAAATTCTTAAATTGTGCGCTAACATCTTCAGAAACATTTAGCAGATTGCTTATCTGAATCAGGAGTAGCTGTAGGTTCACTTTGATTATTATCCATTGAAACAATCAAAGAAACCTCAAAAACAAACATTGAATGAAGCATTAGGTTCTGACTTTTGTTGCATGACGAATAAGAAGAAACAAAAGAAACTTATATACACGTTCATTTAAATTCCTCATCAATAGCGAGTTCAAAAGAATTAGAGCTGAAATAATATTACACAAAAGAAACAAATTTGTCCATTTGAATTTAATTAATCAAAATAAATATCAAATGGAATTGAATAACAAGGTAGAAATGAATATTAAATTCATTAGTGAAGACTGAAGGATGAAAATTAACGAATCAAATTAAGAATAACCTTGAGCAAACTATGAACTGGTCTTGCTTGAGTCGCCGAAGATGGACGAAATTGGAGAATAGACGGCGCTATGGTGGAGAAGACAAATTTGTTGATGTATCGAACTAAGAAATTCGTAACGTAATTCATGGAATCAAACTTGAGAAGATGCGGGGAGAGTGAAAAGAAATCAAATTTGAAAGGATGAAGTTTTTTTGTTGAGTTGTTGGCTTGTCGCTGCTGCATGATAGAATTGAGAATTAACTAACAAGTAAACAAAATCAGACAAAAGCATAAGCAATCAACCATATTAACATACTTTTTTGGAATTGGGTACACAAAGCTCTAAACTTTAAATAAACGATGATGCATAATCTCAAATATTGGTCTAATTTTCCATCACATGGGTTAGATTTAAAATGAGGAAGATGAATTATAAGGATAAAGTGGTAAAACCCATTTATGTTGTCATACACAAATATTATAATTTCCTTTTTTTCCCTTGTATATAAAAGATGCTGCCATACAAAAGAATTTCTACCTCTCATTTCCTTTCCTTTCCCTTGTTAAATTTCCCCCCTTTTTCTTTCGTGCACTTTAGTTCCCATAAAAAGCATTAAGGATTTGAGATTGAGAATATACATGAAACGGTAGTATAGGGGATGAGAAAAAAAAAAGAATTGAACCTGCCCAACCCGGTTCCGCCCGCCTGGGTTGATTGACTGATCGATTTAACCGATTTCCTCATAAAATCAAAAAATGAGGATTTTTGGAGTTTTAAAATCCGACTTAGTGTTCGGTCATTGGTTTTCTCGGTCTAATCGATCGAGCTGGGCCGAATTTCACTACTTTAGTTTGTGAGATAAAGGGATGAAAAAGGGTGAGAAGCTATGCAAGAAACAAGAAAAGGAAAGACAAAGGGAAAATGTGCATTGAGGGGCCTTTTTGCCCGAAAACAATAGTCTAGGGGAGGTGTATTAGCGTTTTTGAAGTTCGGGGGAGGAGTTTGTTTTTCGCGGTTAGTACAGGGGTATTTTAAGCTATTACCCCGGAAAAAAAAGGAAGAAAAAAAAATGGGAAAACGCCACCAAAGGTACCTGTACGTTGGGTTTGAACTTTATTTGGCATCTCAACCTTTTTTCGTCTTTAAATGGTACTCGTACGTTAGTGTTTGATCACATTTGGTACCTGCGGCCGTTTCCGTCAACAATTTGCCGTTATATAGCCGACGTGGCATGCCACGTCATCATATTTGATGACGTGGCATGCCACGTCAGCATTAGTTTAATTTTTCTTTTTTTCTTTTTTATTTTATTTTCTTTCCCTTTTTTTTCCTTTTTTTCCTTTTTTTTCTTTTTTTTTCTTTTTCTTCCTTTTTCTTTTCTTCTTTCTTCCTCCTTTTCTTTTTCTTTTTCTTTCTTTCTTTCTTTCTCTCTTCTTCTTCCCTGACCCCTTACCTGCCAACTCCAATACCACCACTGCCAAAAATCAATTCCTCTACAAAATTGATTTCAGCCAACAAAATCAATTCCCAATCATTTAATTTCAAATCCCCTGCAAAATTGAATTAAGCCAACACCAATTCCTTTTCTTCTTTCTTTCTTTCCTTTCATTTCTTTTTTCTCTTCTTTCTCTCTTCTTCTTCCCGATCTCCACGGCCACACCAACCCCTCCACGGTCACACCAACCCGATCTCCTCTCTGTCGCCGCCGCTGCTCATCTCCTCACCACCGCCAAAACCTAACCGGCCTCACCCAAAACCCAACTTGCTGCTCATTCCCAAAACCCAACCGGCCTCACCCAACCACTCTCTTGTTTTCAATTAATTCAATTACTGTCTTTAATTAATTGCTTGCTCTGTTTTGGATTGAATTTGATTGTTATTTTCAATTAATTGAGTGCTTGTGGTGGGATTAATTGACTGCTCCGTTTTGGGAATTAATTGGATTTGTTCTGTTTGTCTCAATTGATTTCGTTGTTTCCTTGATTGGATTGGTGATCGGTTTGTGGTTGGATTTGTTGGTTGATTTCGGGTTGTTGCGGCGGGTTGGCAGGAGGATGGATTTGGATTTGGATTGGTAGAGGTTTAAGATTTGATTTTTAAGAGGAAATGGGAGTTTTCGTTAGAGGAGGAAGAAAGAAGAAGAAAGAAAGAAGAAAAGGAAAAAAAAAGAAAAAGAAAGAAAAGAAAAGAAAATAAAATAAAAGAAAATAAAAAAAGAAAAATTAAACTAATGCTGACGTGGCATGCCACGTCATCAAATATGATGACGTGGCATGCCTCGTCGGCTATATAACGGCAAATTGTTGACGGAAACGGCCGCAGGTACCAAATGTTATCAAACACTAACATACGAGTACCATTTAAAGACGAAAAAAGGTTGAGGTGCCAAATAAAGTTCAAACCCAACGTACAGGTACCTTTGGTGGCGTTTTCCCAAAAAAAAATAGTATGTTATTTTTTGCGATGTTGAAATTTTGTAAATTTCTAAAAATAGGAGGACAAATAAATGGTACAATTTAGAATTTCATTAATGTAGGGCGTTAATTGCATTTTTTTAAAGAAACGTAGGGGCCAAAACGACCAGAGTCAAACCTAATTTTTAGAAAAATGGCTTGTTAAATTTCACTTTTATTTCGGTTTGTTAAATTTCAATTAATTTTTATTTATTTAGTCAATTAATTTCTGTTTATATAAATAAATGTGTGTAATTTGATTAGTTCGTTGTACTCAAGTTTTTGCCGTGGTCGAACCTCAAGCGTTTACTTTGTCGCTGCTCTTAACTTTGTTGTTTCATTGCGCTTCTAGTTTTACAACTTTTGCTGTAACATAGCGCCCTCTTTCGGAAACAAAGGGGAAGAAAAAGGAAAGAGCATCACGAAGAAGAAAAAAAGAAGAAAAGAGATGTAAACTATCCTCGTTTGGTTTCTATCGAAGATTATGGGATTGTTCTCTGTTTGAGCTCAAGGGTGTGATCCCTGTAAGAAGACTTATCATAGTAACTTATTCCCACTCTGATTTTCAGCGCGCACAAGGTGCTCGTTGTTTTGCTTGAAACAACCATTTCATTTGACACTGATGCTGAAACGATTCCCTAGGCGCTACTTAAGCATTTCCGCAAGTGAAGCTCGGCCATGGCTTTTTGTGGGATTAGGAAATCCTGGCGAAAAATACAAAGGGACCAGGCACAATGTACTTGCTTACATCTCTTCTCAAACTACAGTGATGTCCCAAAACCAAGTTTTGGCATCTTCCTAGCTATGAATTTTAATGTCTCCATTTTGTTTGGCGTGAAAGCAGGTTGGGTTTGAGATGGTTGATGCATTTGCTGAGGCACAAGGGATTCCAGTAAACACACCTCTTTGCAAAGCTTTGTTTGGGCAAGGTTTGTCAATTCCTCTCTAACAAACTTCAATTGCTCGTCAGAGCAGCAAACTTTGATGTTTATGTGCAAGGCCAATACGAACATAGAATGCGGCTTGGTGGTTTTCTCTCAGGTTTTGTATGTGGAGCTCCAGTTCTTCTCTCAAAGCCTCAAACTTATATGAATTTGAGCGGTGAATCGGTGAGTGGTTTGGAGAGCTTATGAAATTGAAGAAAAATAAAAAATCTCCTATACTAATGTTTGAAAGGTCCATATTTTCATGTACAAAGTATTTTCAGGAATCACCAAATGCATAATATAGATGTGTTTCATTCCATAATAACAACCTCAAAAGTTTTCTTCCTTACTTGTGTGTATTGTTTTTGTCCATTGTTTCAAATGCAGAGTGGACCACTTGCTGCTTATTACAAGCTACCTCTCAATCGTGTACTTGTGGTAGTTTGCTGGCTAGCTCTTTCAGTCTTTTTTCCTTTTGTTTTTGTTTCTTATGCTATCTATTAAAAGGTTACAAAATATGGTTTTGAGGATATGATGCTCTTGTAGTTTCATGATGACATGGAGTTGCCATGTGGAGTTCTTCGACTTCATGATAAAGGAGGTCATGGAAGTCATAATGGGTATGGATATTGAGGCCTTATTTTCTTAATGTACATTCTGAGTATGCAAATTCTTTGTGCTTGATGGTTTGTTGTCTTGTTTACTGTACAAGCCTGAAGAGTGTGATCCATCACTTTCGCGGGAATAGAGAATTTGCTCGGCTAAGGATTGGTTTGTATAGAACCCACATCATTATATTTTGCTCCCCCGCTGTCTCCTAAAAACCTAATTACATCCCTTTTCTTCATAGGAATTGGGCGGCCTCCTGGTCAAATGGACCCCAAAGCTTTTGTTCTGCAGAAGTTCAATGCAAATGCTCGTGAGCGAGTAAGTTTGTAGTTTCAACTTTCAAATTTTAACAATGATTTAGATTTCAATATTTTAGTTCTAGTTTAAAACACCTTGACTGTCTGTAATGGAGCCTTCAAGGAATAGCCTTTGTAGATTGAATAACTGTTTCTAGTTAGATCGTGTTATGGTATTTTTTTTTATTGTAGTTGCAACAGCATTATTTCACTTTTAATGATATTGCATGCTTTTCTGGACAAGATTGATGCTGCTTTACCAGAGGGGGTTGCAGTATTGAAGTCCATTTTATGTATTGGCTTGATAGAGAGCGCAAGACGTTTCAACAGTGAACAAAAATACAAGCATATAAGAGTGCAAACCATGCCAACATATTAGGTATTTGCTTTTAGATTTTCCACACGACGTGATGGCACCACATGCCGTGATAGATTTTATATGCTTATGCTATGGTAGTGGTGCTTTTCATTCTATGGGTATGCACCTTTCAGAAAGTTTCTTGGTGGATAAACATCTTGATGTTCCATTTCTTCCCATGAATGGCAAGCAGTTAGGTTATTGTGTTTGTGTATGCTAGTGATTACGTTTTATAGACTGGATGCATAATCTCTCTGCATCATAATACACGTCGTGCGCGCCGCAACATATGTATGCTACCTGCATTGTGTGAGACAGGAGTATCGTCCTTGTCTCCTTTATACTTCCGGGTATTTGACAGTTCTCCTGCAAGAATATCTCTTTGAATTAGCAAAATGCTGAATTGTTGAGTTACTTCTGTTTGGCGTTCCGATTCTGGTCTGAAAAGTGCTGTGAATAAAAGTGTTATGGAAAAAACACTTTTGCGCAAAGCAGTGTGTTGTTTGGTAAACATTTTTTAAAAGTATTGTGGGAAACGAGAAGTTGTTTTAGTATTTGGTAAAACTATAAAAATGAAATAGTTGGAGTATAAAATCTAATTTTAAAAAATTAATAAAAATAGGAAAAGTGGATCTAGAATTACTTATCTTGAGATGAAGATTTTATTGTGGTAGTTTTTTATTTATTTTGTTCATTATATTATATAGAGTAAAAAAATGAAATTAAAATTTAAGAAAAAAAAATAGAAGAGAGGTCAAAAGCAGCAAGGTGCGTTGCCCACTGCTCCATTTTCCTCCAGTGGCTTTCAGCTGCCTTCTAAGGCTCTGTTTGGCCGGCAGGTTCTGCCTGGAAAAGAGCTTTTTGGAAAATTGCTGTGTGAAAAGTCATTCTGGAAAAATCAGTATGCTGTTTGGTAAATATTTTTTAAAGTGTTGTGAGATACTGGAAGCTGTTTATGGTGTTTGGTAAAAACTGCTTTTAAAACTATGGTTGGTATGTAAAATGACTATAAAGGGCACAATGCATTTTTATGATTTAAAAATCTGAAACGACCAAAATGTCTCTAAATTTAATGCCGATTCAGCTGTTCGAACCAAATGTTCGATTAATATACACACACAATTTAATTTGATAAATACAATATTTTAGTTAATTAATAAAGAATCAAAAATTCGAGCAAACTATTTATCGTATTATCAAATTGAAGACACCTAATTAATTTAAAGGATGAGTATGAATTATTAAACAACAGATAAACTAACAATTTAAACAAATTGATTAGCAATTGGATTTATGAAGAGTTTGGCTTAAGATTTTTTTTTTTGAATTATGAACTGTTAATTTATGAATTATAATCTTTTTTCCTTCCCACTCTCATCCTCACCGTTGGATCATCTTACCTTTTTGGCAAGACCAATCCAAGGACCATGTTTTTATTCATCATTTAGCCATCTTCATCTCTTTTCCCTTTCAGGCTTTCCAGCACAACCATTTCCAGATCCAAAAATTTGGCAAATTCCTCACTTAAGCTTCCATGGTCAATATAGCATCAATCTAACAAATCAAAGCATCCAATACATATAAATATACAAACCCATATCAGTAAACAAAAAAACAAAAAGAAGAAGAAGAAACTACTGCAACTAAGACGACTGCAACTAATAAGAAGAAGAAGGAACAGATGCGTGAGGCACGAATGAGAAGATAAGAAGAAGAAGAAGCAACAGCTGCAACGAAGAGGGCAAAATTGGATTTTTGAGAGTTTCATTAAACTCTCAACAGTAAAATCTGCTTCCCGTGTTTTTGTTGAAACCTTTGGTTTTGAGAAAGCAAGTATTTCAAGCTTCTTCAAAACCAAGGTTTTTTAAGGTTTTGGAGAAGATCTTATCAAGAAGCTGAGTTTACCAAACACCTTTCACCATCTTCTCGGTTCGGAAAAGTCCTTCCCCAAACAGAACCTGGGGGCCAAACTAGCACTAAGACATAAATTCAACTGAGCTTTTGAAAAGCTCGGTTGGAAAGATGGTAGCCAAACGACTACCTTTGGCTTTTGGATTTGGGAAAATGCTTCCCCCACCAAACCATAACCCCAAACGCTACCTTATTAGTTGACTCATACATTCTGTTGGTCTTCAGACCATGATATGGCTATGAAGTTAGTTTGTTGCACTTGCTTAGATCTATAGTTTTCTGTTAATCCTGTCAAATAAAACGTCCCAGGAATAGATCTATACCAGATGCTTTGTAGTGCAGCATTTCATTTGTTTTTCAAACACACGTGTTTTCATAGGATTGCACTTGCCATGGCCATGGGACTGGCGAGGGGAGACCATAAAGTATTGACTATATTACTCAGCAAAAACCATTCGTTGCTTCTGGCATTAAAATGTAATTAGCCACATGATTAAAGCCTTGGGTTTTGGCTTATATACTTGCAACTAAAGTTATAGTAGGTTTCGTTGTAAGCAAAAAGGCGATGACTCAATACTTGCATATGCACCTTATTTCTTATTGGGTTGCGGTCTAGCGTACACACAATTAGTTATGACTTAATTTAGTTACAGATATGTACCGTTCGTATCTAAAAGTTTGAAAGACTTTTAGGGTTATAAGTACTTTTTGAAACTTAATTTAGTTATAGATGTTTTTTTTATTATTATTATTATTTGAAGTACTATACTCAAAATAAAATATTAATGTTGATTGCTTATATTTACTAGAATTATAAAGACTAATTGGCTAAACATTGAATGTCATTTATTTAAGAAGAGAGATAGTATATATTTTAAAGTTGCTGGTGTATGTATAGATTCATCAGCTATTTGATATCGGAAACATATTAAGCAAAAAGAAAAAAAAAAGGTGATGTGATGTGAATGTTGTGGTGTTTTACCATAAAACGATTGGAAAAAGTTGCCTACTAGATTTCTGTACATCTGTTTTCCTTCGAACACATTGACTGTGGAAAAGTACCAAACTTTAAGGGTCAAAAAGCCTTGCCGACTAGATTTCCCCCTTTGATTGCGCCACCTACAATTCTCTTAATACAATACAATACAAGTCTAAAGAGCCAGAATCCGGACCCCATTCTCTTCTTCTTCCCTCATTCAATCGAAATGAAGCTTCTTGAGTTACTACCTGCCAAATCCCACTTGCCTTCTCGCTTTGTAAACCTCATTTTAGTCACTTCTTCTCTCTGCATCTTCTACCTTCTTGCGTCAATCTTCCTCCTAGAGACTTCCCAGTTTATGCACAATAACCTTTCCGTTCACAACATCTATGCACCGACTACACTTGACCACATTGTATTCGGCATTGCTTCAAACCAGAAATCATGGCCTTCCCGAAAGGAATATGTGAAGCTGTGGTGGAGACCAAACCAAATGAGAGGATGTGTGTTCTTGGAGAGCTTGCCAGCAGATGCGACTTCCTACAATGACAGTAGAGCTTCTCTTCCTCCTATCTGCATCTCAGGGGACACCTCAACATTTCGTTACACTTGTCGAAATGGTCTTCGGTCAGCAATTCGTGTGGCGCGTGTGGTCTCTGAAACTGTGGCACTTAACCATTCTAATGTTCGGTGGTATGTGTTTGGGGATGATGACACGGTTTTTGTCTCTGAGAACTTGGTCAAGACTCTTTCCAAGTATGATCATGAGCTGTGGTACTACATAGGGTCTAATTCGGAGATCATCGAGCAGAATAGCTATTTCGCATTTGAGATGGCTTTTGGTGGAGGAGGATTTGCTATTAGCTCTCCACTTGCAAAAGTCTTGGCGAAGAGTTTTGATTCTTGTATTGAAAGGTATCCACATCTCTATGGAAGTGATTCAAGAATCTACTCTTGCTTAGCAGAACTTGGCGTCGGACTGACTCGCGAACCTGGCTTCCATCAGGTATCAATGAATGCTTTGTTGCCAGCTTTGTCATAATTATTAATAACTGAAGTTGCAAAATCAAAATCTTTTACCGGTTTTGTTGGATTTTTGCAGACTGATGTTCGTGGTGACTTGTTTGGTTTCTTAACTTCGCATCCAATCTCACCGCTGGTATCTCTCCATCACTTTGATCATCTAGACCCTATCTTCCCGAACATGACAAGCTTAGGTTCACTAGAACATCTCCTTAAAGCAGTGGATGTTGATCCCGAAAGGATTTTGCAGAAGACAGTCTGTTACGATCGTTGGTTTTCATGGACTATTTCCGTGTCATGGGGTTATGCAGTTGAGGTATATGGCAATCATGTATTATTCCCAGATGTTCTCCCAATTCAAGCTACATTCAAGCAATGGAATAAGCGTAAAGCTAATGGTGGTTCTTACAGTTTTAACACAAGAGAACCGCATCCTGACCCATGCCGGAGGCCAACAGTTTTCTTTCTTGAGAATGTAACTTCTGGGGGTGATCATCATAAGATCACTAGCCATTATAAGAAGAGTTATGCTAATTGCTCCGTCGACATGGCTTCACCGAGGAAACTAGAAGAGATCAAAATATTTTCGACGAAACTTGATCTCAGTGATAAACAGGTACATGAGTTGTTGTTGGTTGATGCATTTTGTGACTGCAGAATGGAAATGAAACTCACTCTTATTTCTCATCTGTTATCAGTTTCACGCTCCAAGACGGCATTGCTGCGATGTTTTGCCTTCTCCAGCTGGAAAAGTGATGGAGATTGCAATACGAGAATGCAAAGAGGATGAATTAATCTACATGCGTCCATAGAATTGGATGAATGCAGCAGCAAGATCCATGAATCTTGGTAATGGCAGCTGATCAGAGATGCAAGCAAAGACGGTTCATCTTTTGAGGAAATCATGGATTGGATATGAATAGGGTTGCTCCTTTTTTTTTTTTTTTATAAGCTGAAAAATATATTACTAGAAGCTATACAAGATGTGTGCTTCAAAACAACATCCAAAAAGTAAAATTGACTTTGAAAAGACAAAACTTAAAGAGACTATATGTTAGAATACACACTCAAAGGACACAGGTATATCTTGATAACTCTCACTTTATCTGTTTGCATTAGAGCTTTATATAGATGCATATGAAATTTCTAGTAACATGACTCTTCACTTTCTATTTAATGCCATCTTAAAACCCCACTACATTTTCATTTCACCAATCTAAGCAGTTACAATCTGAACAACCACAAGTAATTATTGCTAGTTTAATTCTCAACACTCTCCCCTTAAAGTTGCTTCTCTTACTGAAACAACTCCAAGTAGCTTATGCATCCTCCTCAACACATTAAACTTTAGTGACTTTGTGCGTATATCTGCAACTTGATCACTCGTGTTAACATAATCAGCTTCAATCTCTTTATTCTTCATCTGCTCCCTGATGACATGAAATCCCGTATCAATATACTAGGACCTTTCATGATGAACTGGATTTTTAGCTAGAGCAATAGCTGACTTGTTGTCTATGTATATTATGGTTGCACCTTGTTGCTTCATTTGTAGTTGCTCCAATAGTTTCCTTAGCCAAACTGATGCGATCACACATGTCTTCACTTCGGTGATGAATGAGCACACATTCGAAGGCCGAGAGACATGCCCGAGGCTACCAAAAGTGGGCGAGATTCATGCCAACCCAAAGCCATCCGCGTGGCCGAGTTTCCTCCACGAAAAGCCAAGTTTGGCATTTTTGGGCACTGACTGGCGTCATGACGCCAAACCACTAGCGTCATGACACTAGCCATGAGAATTTTGGGTGGTTAGTGCAGTCATGACGCCAAGCACTAAAGATGAAAGCTTGAGTGGTCTATTTCTGGCGTCATGACGCCAAGGAGAAGATCGGTGGCCGAAAATCAGTTTTTCAAGGCCTTTTGACATCTCTTATAAATAGCTCTCTTCTTCATTTCTTTCCTTAGTTTATGTTGAGTGTTTATTGCTTGAGTTAGAGATTACTCCTCCCTCTAAACACATGTAATCTCACCTTGTAAGATTCATGGTTTGAAGACACCTTGATTCTTTGCAAGTAAAACAACAAGTCTTCTCCTTTATGTGTATTCATTATTACTTTATTTGCGTGAACAATCGTGTGTAATATTTGAAGCAATATTATCGTTCATTTGAGAGCAATACATTGTACCTGTGTGTTACATTCAAGTGTTCATCAAGCCAAGCTCAATTATTCAATCTCTAATTGTTCAAGCGTCCATCTTTAATCTCCTCCACCTTCATCCGGGTAATTTCGTTCATTATTTCTGCTGTGTGTCTCCCTCATTTCTACCATATATTTTTGTGTATTTGTTGTTGTATTTTGTGTGATAAATTCAAGGCTAAATCCTCTCCGAATGCTTCACGTTTTCGGCTTGCAAACAATAAGTCGATCCGTGTCGTATCACAAACAACATGACAAACACAAGAAGCAGCAACTACATATTCTACTTCACAAGTAGATAGAGCCGCAATGGTTTGTTTCTTTGATGACCATGTGAAGGCAGCTTCACCAATATAAAACACAAATCTAGTAGTACTTTTTCTATCATAACTTCTTGCCCAATCACTATCACTGAAGCCAATTAGTTCTGAATTTTGAGAGGCAGGATACGACATCCCATAATTACTAGGTGCCTTCACATATTTAAGAATTCTCTTGGCTGCTTTTAGATGGGACATCTCAGGCGCCTCCATGAATCGACTCACCAAACTAACACGATACAAAATATTAGGCCTTATGCATGTCAAGTACCGCAAACAACCAACCATAGTCTTATAGTAAGTTGGACTCACCAAAGCTCATTCTTGCACATTTTAACATCAAACTCTACTAGATTGGAGGGGTTGTTGCATCTTTTCTACTTATGAGTGCTCTAATGTCAAGATGGAAGTAGTAGTGGCGGAAGCTCTAGCTGTTATGAGAGGTCTCTGCATGGTGCGCCTCCATGGTTTGGACCGGCTACAAGTCCAAACAGATTGCCTTGAACTGGTCCATGCCATTTCATCTAGATATCGAATTCACTCAAGTTTGGCTGTGATTGTAGAAAATATTAATCAATCAACTGGCTCAATCTTTTGGCTTATGCAATTTCATTCATGTTAGAAGGACAGCTAACGTAGTTGCTCATGGTCTTGCCAGTCGAGCCCTTCGACTAGGCCTATCTGATCTTTTTGAGGGATCCTGTCTTATTGACCTTGATTGTACGATCCTTTAGCATTAATGAAAAATCCCATTTTCAAAAAAAATAAATAAAAACACCAAACTCTACTAGAGTATCAGCTGGTTGACAGTAGGGGTGTACACGGGCCGGTTCGGTCCGGTTCTTGGGCTAGAACCGGACCGAACCGGAAATTACCGGTTCTTGTCCGAGACAGAACCGGACCGGACCGGACTCTACCGGTCCGGGCCGGGCCGGTTCTAATTTTTCCGGGTCGGACCGGGTCAGTTCCGGTTCTGACCCGGAAAATTTTTATTTTATTTTTTATTTTTTATTTTTTTCTTAATAAACCCATTTCATCCTCTTCTGGGTAAATGGAGAAAAAATTAAAAAGATATTCATATCAATCTACTCCACCTCAATTTTAATTTCCAAATCAAAACAATTGACAATCGAAATCCTTTCATAATTGTAACCTATTGTACATGCAAATCTCCATATACCCAGCATTCACATTCACCTGGGTCCCAATTTAGGCATTTCTGGGCAAATGAGAGGTATGCAATATAAAAGAAAAATCAAGCAACAGAAGAGGGAGGCCAATTTAGGCATTTCTGGGCAAATGAGAGGTATGCAATATAAAAGAAAAATCAAGCAACAGAAGAGGGAGGCCAATTTAGGCATTTCTGGGCAAATGAGAGGTATGCAATATAAAAGAAAAATCAGGCAACAGAAGAGGGAGGCCGTAGGCGACCGAAGAGGAGAGGAGAGGAGAGGCTGCGGCTGCGACTGCGAGAGTGAGGGAGGCCGTAGGCGACCGGAGAGGCGAGGAGAGGAGAGGAGAGGAGAGGTTGCGGCTGCTCTGTTGAATTTGACGAGAGAGAGAGAGAGTTAGGTTAGGGCTTGCTCCAATCTTATTTCAATTTCAATTTGGTTGAATATCAAAACGACGTACATCGTTTTGACATTGAACATGATTTACAATAATACATTAGCAATTTAAACATTAATACAATTTAAATTAAAAGCATAAAATTTTAAACAATTAGTCAAATTTTAATTTTATGACAATTGATAATAATTAATAACTATATTATTAATAATTAATAACTATATTATTAATAATTAATAACTATATTATTAATAATTAATGGTCTTACTTTATACATATTAACTATATAAATGGCTATTACAATTTACAATAATATATTACTAGTATGTGTCATCTTAACTATATAAATGGCTATTAAAATTTTATTTCTTATGTCATATAACATCCTTAATAAAATTTTGTAGTGAAAGTAACAAATAAAAAGAAAAAAAATGAGGACTTTTAATTGAGTTTTAAAAAAAAGAGGAAAAATGCATAATACATTAGTAATTTAAACATTAATACAATTTAAATTAAAAGCATAAAACTCTAAACAATTAGTCAATTTTAATTTTATGACAATTTATAATAATTAGTAACTATATTATTAATAATTAATGGTCTTAATTTATACATATTAACTATATAAATGACTATTACAATTTACAATAATATATTACTAGTATGTGTCATCTTAACTATATAAATGGCTATTAAAATTTTATTTCTTAGTTCATATAACATCCTTAATACAATTTTGTATTTAAAGTAACAAATAAAAAGAAAAAAATGAGGACTTTTAATTGAGTTTAAAAGAAAAAAAGGAAAAATGCATAATACATTAGTAATTTAAACATTAATACAATTTAAATTAAAAGCATAAAACTCTAAACAATGTGTAAATTTTAATTTTATGACAATTGATAATAATTAGTAACTATATTATTAATAATTAATGGTCTTAATTTATACATATTAACTATATAAATGACTATTACAATTTACAATAATATATTACTAGTATGTGTCATCTTAACTATATAAATGACTATTAAAATTTTATTTCTTAGTTCATATAACATCCTTAATACAATTTTTTATTTAAAATAACAAATAAAAAGAAAAAAATGAGGACTTTTAATTTAGTTTAAAAGAAAAAAAGGAAAAATGCATAATACATTAGTAATTTAAACATTAATACAATTTAAATTAAAAGCATAAAACTCTAAACAATGTGTAAATTTTAATTTTATGACAATTGATAATAATTAGTAACTATATTATTAATAATTAATGGTCTTAATTTATACATATTAACTATATAAATGACTATTACAATTTACAATAATATATTATTAGTATGTGTCATCTTAACTATATAAATGGCTATTAAAAATTTTATTTCTTAGTTCATATAACATCCTTAATACAATTTTGTATTTAAAATAACAAATAAAAAGAAAAAAATGAGGATTTTTAATTGAGTTTACAATTATATTACTAGAAAAAATATATACATACATGAGAAATTTTAATATAATTTAGAAGGAAAAAAGAAAGAGAATGAGTTAAGTTTAGAAAGAAAAAAAAAAGTGGGAGCCAAGAGGATTTGAACCTCTCCCATTTAATACAAAAGGTGATGACTTAACCATTGAACCAAATGGAAACTTTGATATTATTGTACATATATATATATTTATATATTTTTTTATGTATATACTTCCGGTTCTACCGGTTCTCCGGGCCGGTTCCCGGATTTAGAGGGGTGGAGAACCGGACCGAACCGGAAGTTCCGGTCCGGTCCGGGTCACAAAAAAAAACCTGGGTCGGTCCGGTCCGGGTCAAAAAAAGGCCGGTTCAGGGTCGGTTCCCGGTCCGGGCCGGTTCTTGTACAGCCCTAGTTGACAGTCTTCCATAGAGAACTTATTTAGTATTTCTCCTGCATATTTTTTCTGTGAAATAAACACTCCATTGTTACACCAAACTCTACTGGAGTATCAGCTGGTTGACAGTCTTCCATAGAGAACTTATTTAGTATTTCTCCTGCATATTTTTTCTGTGAAATAAACACTCCATTATTGTCTTGCTTCACCTCAACTCCCAAGAAATAAGCCATAAGGCATAAATCACTCATCTCAAACTCTTTCTCCATAGATTCCTTGAAATCATTGATCATTCCATCTCCGTGTGTTAGTTTTGACATGCTCATATGGGCACCTTGTAAAATGAGAACTCAAAAAATAAGAAGCCTTCTTATATGATGATCAATGTGTACAACTGCATAAAAACTCTCTCAACTTTAGAAAATTAACCGTGTCAAGCATGATTTTCACAAAATGCCTTATTTCATTAAGAAAATCAACTCCTCTTATATTTAGTCTTTATTTTTCTTTTCTTTCCGATGTGGAATTTCGGTTCGCACACCCCAACACTGTCACCCATTGTCGTGGGATTAATTGGGCCACGAACGTCTGAATGCACAAGTTCAAGACGTTCTGTAGCTCATCTTGATCTTCCTCCCCCAAAAGGTTTTTTTTGTTGTTTTCCTAGAACACAAACTTCACACAACTTGCTGGGCTGATCCTGTCACCATGTTGTTCTTCTCCAACAACTTGAATGCTCCAAAATTTAGATGTCCATACCGAATATGCCAAAGAGTTGCTTCATCTCCTATGCTGGCCTTCAAGAAATTAGATTGAATAATGCATAATTTCATAAGGAACATCATATTCTTTGCCATTTTCACGCGAGCAATCAGCTTGTTATCCTTATCACGCATATAGAGAGTAGCTCATGTGTATGACAAAACCCCTTTCTAGCATTTGGCCCAAACTCAAGATATTGTTGTTCATGTCAGGAACATAATAAACATCTGAGATATATTGCTGCTCACCATTCTTTAATTCAATCAGAATTCAGAATTTTACCCTTGCCTTTGACAGGTCGTTGAGTGGAGTCTCCAAAGGTAATACTGTCACCGGATTGTTCATCAAGTTCAGCAAAGAATTCTTTCTTTCCACACATATGATTCGAAGCTCTTGTATCAAGATACCATGTAACTTCGCTGCAAGCATCTAGATCTTCATAAGCCATCAGCAAAACAGGTCCTTCTTCCTCCTTCTCAGCAAAATTCACCTTTCTCTTCTTCCTTATTCGGGTAGTACCGACAAGCAGCTGCATAATGGCCAAATTTGGTGCAAACATAACATTGGACTTGTGACTTGTCATTTCTCCAGCCGGTCTGTCCTCCACGTCCACGTCCTCTTCCACTTTGATGGAATTGTTGTTTGGTTCCATCTTTTTCTGAATTTTCAAAGTTTGTGTATGATCTGCCACCTCGTCCTCTTCTGCCATATCCTCCTCTGCTAGGCTCGCCTTTCTCCTTTAGTGTTAGTTTTGTCTGTAACACATGCTCAATAGGTTTCTCATCTCCTTTCTTCACAAACCTCTCTTCATAAGCCTGGAGTGAACCAACAAGCTCTTCAACAGTCATATCATCCAAATCATGGGATTCCTCTATTGCTACAACTACAAATTCAAGTCTTTTGTTTACTGATCGCAACAATTTCTCCATAACTCGCACATCACTTAATTGCTCTCCATTTGTTCTCATTTGATTGACGACAGAAATCAACTTTGAGTAGAAATCAGAAATGGTTTCTGATTCTCCTTGCTTCATTTCTTCAAACTGTGTTCGGAAGGTTTGTAAACGAACCTTCTTCACCTTATCTGCACCACTGCATGCCTTTTGAAGAACCTCCCACGCTTCATATGTTGTGTTTGCTTGTTGGATCATCTTGATCATTGTCTGATCAAAGCCCTTGTGAGATATGAACAAGGCTCTGTTGTCCTTTCTCCTTGTCTCCTTCAGATCATTCTTATCCTTTCTACTCAGCCTAGCTTCTTCTGCAATAGTCGGCTCAATATAGCCACTTTCTACAAACTCCCACAAATCCAAGGAGCATAGTAGTGCCTTCATTTGGAAACACCATAGATCATAACTTTCTTTTGTGAGACGGGGAGTCTGTGCCTGAAAACTTTGTTTTGTAGACATCTCTCTTTAACTCTTTCAATGGCTTCCTTACTGTATTTTTCTTCTCTCTAGGCTAGCTCCCCTACCAATTTGTTAGAATAGACACTCAAGGGACACAGGTATGTATATCTAGATAACTCTCACTTTATATAAATGCATATGAAAATTCTAGTAACATGACTCTTCACTTCCTATTTAATGCCATCTTGAAACCCCACTGCTTTTTCAGTTCACCATGAACAACCACAAATAATTACTGCTAGTTTAATTCTCAACACTGTAAGCCACCCATGTCAATTGGGTTGCTTAGATGAGAATTCCCGAGAGCTTGTTAAAGGACCACTCCACATCCCATAACACATTATTGTTATTTTTCTTTTTTGATAAATACCAAGCGAATAAAAAGAATCATTATTGACAAATTTGGAAGACTTTTGCTTGCATAAATCTCAAATGCCTGAGAGAGTTGTCTTAGTACTTTTTTTTATAAAAAATAAATAAAGTACTGGTAGTTTATTTTAGCTTGATAACCATTTAAACATTATGTATGCAAACTAAGTTACACGAAATATTAAAATTAGAAGGGGAAAAAATGATAAAAAGGATTGAGACTTATAGCCTCTTTCTTTCCTACGGCTATCCACAATACCATGTTTGTTTCTTTGTTATTATTTTTGTTAGTTTTAAACATTTCTATTTTCATAAGGTCTAATTATTTTTTCATGAATTTTAATCATTTTGGTTCTAGTTCGTGAAAAGTATATGAAAAATGAAATCTCTCAATGTATTATTAAAGCTACTAGAATTCAATTGATGTTATTACCGGAAAAAAAATTATTCTCTTTTTATAAATGGTCAGAACTGTATTGGGTAATAAGCTCTTTTTTTATGATTGTTTTATGTTGGATTGACTCGTGGCATTATCCATCGGGAGAAGTTATTCTTTTACTATCAATGAAATTCTATCTTTGGTAGTAAAAAAACAGAGTTATAACACATAAAATTGTAACACATCTGGTTAGTTTATGCGTTATTTATGAGTGTTAGAGGATGAAATAATAGGCCTAAAATCTATCGACGCTTGAAAACAGCCTATGACTAACGACTCCCCCATAAAATGACACCCTACTTTGACCACTAGAAATAGACCTATACGAACATCAGATACGATCTTAATTAAGGGCCGAAAAAGGTATGCATAAGCTATCCGGAATCTGGAATAACCTATGCACTGATTTTAGTAAGAGTTAAAACTAGTGTTTATTCATGTATTAGGTGTGATGGTGAGGTTACTCAATTTTGGTTGGGTAGGAGGTAATGATCGATTCTTTGCCTAACAATAAGCACAATCATACCTAGCGGCATTTTCCACTATAGAGTGGGTGTCAATTGTCCTCACACTACTTTACAATATTCCAACACATTTCTTAAGGGTAAAAGATGTTCAGTTACCTAACATTTTTGGAGAAAGATCAAACATATCTCCAACATTTTGCATGCTGCTTATAGTTTCATGTTTTTTTTCGTTACTTGAATATAGAAACTATTTAATATTAAAAATTTAACATAACTTATGAAAAATAATTATAAGAACTCTAAAATAGTATTTTTCATAAAAACTACACACGAAGGTGAAGTATTAATATGAGATTAAATAAAATATTATAAATGATATATTATAATATAAAAAATTAAAATGTGCAAAAAAATTAAAAATTCATAGTAGATGTGCATTTCCAATACATGATGAATAAAATAACTTTAAATAGTATATTCAAAATGTAAAAATGTAGCAGAAAATATAAAAAAATATTTTAAAATGGGAACAAAGTCATAATTTTTTCTTCTTTTTCATAAATGTCATATAGAGGTGTAGTGTCGATATTCAATGAATAAATTATCTTAAGTAGGATGTCATAAAATTTATAATATGTTCTTTAAAGTTTATTTCATAACTATACCTTAATAAAAAAAATTGTTTATTTCACCCTCTTTCAAACTAATTTTTTTCTATTCTTATATTTTTTTATATTTCTCCTATGTTTGTAAACTTTATAGTATGTTATTTAAAATAAATCTTATTCATTTCTCCATTGTGTCCCTATTTTAATTTTTTTTATTTGCCATATTTTCTTAATTTTTAGTATAGTATTTATTTATTATATATTGCAATGAACCTCAATTATGAAGTTTTAGTTTTTTGCTGAATTTAATTTTTTTACTTTTCTTCCTATTTTTTATATTTTGTAATATATTTATTCACATTAATTTATTTGTTCCATATTAGCAATACACCCATGTGTACTTACTAACTTTTTTTACTATTTCAGAATTTCTATAATTATCTTTTGTGATTTTTTATTGATTTTTGATGTAAAATATTTTTTAAATATAATTTATGGAAGAAAAAACAATAAAAGTAACGTCGTTTGTGAAAAGTGAGGGGTCTGGTGCTGAGTTGGGTTACAACGTAAAAATTGGACACAATAGTGCTGACAAATACAACTTAATTAAATGTTGGGGGCAAGTTCAACATCACCCCTAAACGTTGGGAGTAGTATCGTGGTTACTATTATAGTTATAAAAATTTGGTCGAATCGATCAATCTAATAAAAAAAATTAGAAAATAGAAGTAAACTAGATTAATTCGACCAAATGGTCAGAAATGTAAAAAAATCGATCGACTCGACCATATTCATACAAATTAGACGAACCAAACGGTTTTTATCAAACAACCTGGTTGATGCAGATTTTTCTAAAAAATATTTATTATCACCAAAACAACGTCGTTATAGTTTAAATGACATTATTTTGATTTAACCAGTGTCGTTTTAGTGTATTAAATTAAAAAAATATAAAACGTAATAACACAAAGCATAACAAATGTGCTCCTCCTTGACGATTCGACATTTCCTAGGACCTAGATGGTTGAAACAAAAACTTGAAGCAATTCCCCATCATGGCCACTCATCCCTACCGCCGATTCAGCCTCACCAACCTATTTTCGTTGTCGCCGATTCGCCATTTTTTATTATTATTTTAACTTTTTTGAGTTACCTTGACTTCGTGGTTAGGTTTATGATCTACAGAAGCAAATGGTAAAGTTACTTACAACGCTAGTTATATATATATATATATATATATATATATATATATATATGTTTTTTTAACATAAACTTAGTAATTTGTTATGTTATTTTAATTAAAAATAAGTATAAAGTTATATGTATATTGTATTTTTAATAAATCAAATTGTTCAATCTGGTTCAATCAGATTGAACCAATAAATTAGTGACTCATGAGTTGAGTGGTTCGGTGTACGAATAGTTCTGAAACACGATCTGGTTAAACCCGGTTAAATCCGATTGAACTAAAAAATCAATAAATCATAAGCTGAATAGTTCGCTATCCGATTCGGTTCTGATAATTTTGGTTACTAGTGACATTAATTAGTTCCATTAAGGGTTTTGATAATTTTATAGTAGTAACATTTTTCCCATTTAGCGGACTCAAGGAATAATGAGAATTATCCATCATTTTATACTAGCTACTTTTTTCTAAATAGTAAATCTTATATGTTCTTTGGTGAGAAGAATTGTGGACTAATAGATGAGAATATATTACAAAAGTGATAAGATTTAATGTCGATCTTATAAGATTCGGAGTCGTGGATGATCGGAATGATGGTGGTCGGCGTCGAATGTACCTGCAAAGCGCCGGAGCCCCCCTCCGGCGTAGACACTCCGATGCTTAAGTCAGTTCGGGGTTCAAAAATAACAGAGGTTCGTCTGAGTGATCTTAATCTTACCTTCAGATTGGAAAAGTAGGGGTATTTATAGGCCTGTTCGGCGATACCTGGCGATAACAATCCAGACGATGTCTGATGGTGATGTCACAAACGATACCAACAGATGACGTCATGAGCGATATCATACGGGCTGCCGGGAGCGATAAGCTCGTGAGTCCCTAGGATGGGATGGTGCCGTGCGTGTAGAGTCGCGTGAGTCCCCGCCCCCGCTGATGTCGACCATCCTAGGAATTCTTCTCTGATTCTCTGGCGATATGAAGATATCTTACGGGTCTTATAGGAAATCGTCCTGGCGGGAGCGGCAAGGGTGCTAGCACCGTTAGGGCTGTCTCGATTGTTATCAAAAAGTTTGTTTCAAAATAAAAGTGAAATATGTTGCAAGAAAAATGAATTAAACGTTATATAAAAAGTGTTAGAGATTAAGATCGATTTAAATGATAAAGATTAAGCCACCTCTAACGTGTTTAGATACTTTAACTGTCCAATAATTACAATCCTAAACTATAATGCTCAAAATGCCATATTTTATAAACTATAGGGATTTTTATATAGTTTATCCAAGAAAAAATATAAAAATAAAATTCTTAAAAAATAAATATAGAAAGATATACCAAGAACAAACTTGTAATTATAATTTAAAATAAATTACCAAAAACCTAATTAATCATTTCAATAAAAAAAAGGTAATTAAATTTTATAATCATACTTAATCAACCTCATAATTAGAGAGCCTAAATGATTTATAACAATATTTAACTAACTTGAACTTTTTTTATAAATCTAATTTATTGTGGAAAATGTTATTACTTAATTGGCATGCTAATCAAAAACAATTTAATGTGCTATTATTTTCAGTATTTGTTTTTATATTTTATATTTTTAAATCATTTGAGAAATTTTCATAATTCTCTAATTTTTCATATTGGTTTTTACTTTAATTGTTTGTAATCTTTTTCCTTTTTCAAATTTTTTTTGCGCCTACATGCAATAAAATAATGATAAAAATATCAACTTTGGACGAATAAAATGTCCAATATATAATTTCCCAACAAATTTTATTTTTGCTTAAAAGACTGATTGACCTGAGATATAACACAATAAGTCTAGATTGCCGGGTTTAAATTTTTAAATATTAGATTTTTTATAAAACTTCATTTATAAAATATTGAAAAAAAAAATTTAACTTCTTTAGAACCGGACGAGGCTAGTTCATTTTGTTCTCTCTATAAATTACTCCTAATGGCTTTCCGGTGGTTTGAGATTCAGTGCCGTACCGGTTCGGCAAAATCTCTGTAAAGGCTAACAGTTTAGAATAATGATCCGCTTCTCGGCTATGGAAAAAAATAAAAGTGCTCCTTCCGATCCAAAATTAAAGAAAAATTTGGTATACCTAGTCCATGAAAGATGTGCGTACCTCTACTAATTCCACCAAAGAGAACGAACAACATGCCATTCCTTACAATTATTTTCAAAAACAATAATGCACAAAATCAACTCCTAAACGAGGGAACCATATATAATAAAATAGTATTATTGAAAATTTTCATTCTGATAAAAAAAGAAAAGAAACAAAAATTATCTATATAAATAAACTTCCAATGACTCCAGACGTTTATCATTACATCTGCCATTTCTCTAATTGTCTCCATAGCGAGTACCGAAACGGCAATGTTGAGAGCGTTGATAAGCTTGGCTGTGATGGCTATGGGACTCGGAACAGGCATGGCAGCAAATTACACAGTTGGTGCTCCAAATGGGTCTTGGGATACAAGCACTGATCTGCCAACATGGGCAACTGCACAATTATTTGCAGTAGGAGACAACCTTAGTAAGTTTGCTTCAACATACTTATTAACTACCTGACTTGATGCATGCAATGTATTCCATATATATGTATATATAGTAACAGTAGTACGTGATCCACCTAATTGCAGTTTTCCAGTACATGATCAACCACGATGTAATCGAAGTTACGAAACCAGACTACGACTCCTGCACGACGAGCACCCCGCTTCAGACGTTTACTGGCGGTAACACAGTAATCCCTCTTACCACTCCTGGCCAGAGATATTTCACCTGTGGGACTGGAGGCCATTGTGCAGGAGGAATGAAACTTGAGATTGATACCACTCTTGCTCAAACTTCACCACCTGCTCCCCCGGCCAATCCCCCTGTTTCATCATCTCTGCCTCCACAAACTTCAAATCCTCCTATAAATTCGCCAGAATTCAGTCCAACTCCAACAATATCTCCTCCATCCCCAACTCATCAATCACCTTCCAGTAGTCCTGCATCAACGCCTACAACTTCCCCTTCAGGTGCTGATTTGTTGCCCCCTTCCCCATCGTCAGCAAGCAAGGACCGTCTTCAAATCAGTCTTGCAGCAGGCATCGGCACCATTCTGATGATGATTCTGGCCCTTTAAGGATGGGATGAAGACACTCTTCTCAGAACTGTTTCTTTCGTTTATATTATCATCACATTTTCCAATGTTCCAATTCCAGTTATCATTGACATTTAGCAAAATCCTTCAAAAGGCACTTTCTAGCAAAGCTGGTCACCAATACCTGTAATCTGAATGAGCATGCCCAGTGAATCAAACTTAAAAAATTAATTTTCTACCGAACCATTCATAGACATCAAACAAACAGAAGTACACTCGACAAGGGCATACTTCACTTAAAAAACCATAGGTTACAGAAAGCAGAAGTTGAGATTTCACTCGTGAAAGGATCTTCTGTCCCACCTTGCCAGACAAAGCAAGCTAGAGAATAGCTTAACCTTGCCTATCAACTTTGCAACATTTCCACTACAATACAGGTAAAACATTCATAAAAGAATAGAAGTATAAGCTGGAGAATAGCTTAACATTTTATTCTAGGTAGAACCAGCATAAACTTATGATAATCTTTCTAACAATAAAATGTCTGCGTGATCAACTCTCCGATACTTCCTTTATACAGGCATAAGTATATTGAAAACAGTCAAACGTGATGAACTATCATAATTACCATCATGAGTATCCCTTCAAATTATGCAACCGGTGGACGAAGTACATGATCCTGTGATATATCTACCACAGCAGGTGGCATAAATTGCCACATTGCAACGCCAGGGTAACCCATGAATGGCATCAGCTTGTTTCCAGCGACCTGCCCTTGGGTGGTAAAAGCAGCTGAAATGGTACAGCTATAAACAGGTAATCCTGGTTGTGCTGAAAACGCTCTTGTTTGCTTCTCCAGCTTCTCTTTTTCTACCTTCAGCCTCTGCTTCTCATCTCGAAGCTCATTCTTTTCAACCTGCTCAAAGTAAGTGTTAGCCAATTTCATCGTATGGCTGCATATAGAGATTTTTAAGCATCCATACAGAGAAGGAAAAACTGATTTGGGGAGTGCCAATACAAACTTCAAGTCCTCACCTTCAGTTCTTTGATCTTTGATTGCAAATCTATGTTTGATTCTGTCAACTTCTGGACTTCAAATTGTGACTGGGTCACCATTCGAATAGCTTCAGACAAAATGACAGTCTTGTCTGTTTTCAGTGGCTTCCCAGGATCCAAGATAGCACTCAACTCCAGAAACCTATAATAAACACCACGTGATAATTAGAGGGCAGAGAATAGTGAATAAGAGAAGATAAAGATCAATATCGTGCCTTTCATTAAGCCTATCCCTCCGTAATTTCTCCCGGGATGCTTTCGACCCGGAGGTAGTGCATGCTTCAAATCTCATCCTACGGAAACATTAGCAAATAAAATTTATGTTAAGAGACTGTTGTGATGGCCCAAACATATGAAACGATTAAAATGTCAAATAAATGCAAAAAAAGACACCGACTGGAAAAACTGTTTTGGGGCTTGTTAAGCAGGGAGCTATTTTGTACAAATAAATTTCCACTAAAAGGCAACATAAACCAACAGAAGTAGCGGGTATTTATCGTCCTATTAACCATTACTCAGTAACACATATAGCAGAAAAAAGCAAAAACAGAAAACTCTGTTGCCAAGTGGATCCAGAATACCTAATTTGACTCTCCAAATAGTTCAACAACAAAATAAAGGCAAAAGAGATGTGGAAAGTTCAGCTTTCAAATTAAGAGTATAGTAAAGGATCCACCACGTATCAGCCAATCAAAGCAAAGGCCATAGATTTCAAAACAACCTACAGAGTATCAAGAAATGTAGAATGTTTCATAGTTATCAACACAGACGTTTTCTTGCTGTAGAATAACTTCCCTCGGACTTTACCAGGAGACACATAATTCTAGGCTACTAAAATTATGTATTAGAACACAAATTAATCGATCGAATGTAACTTAATTCGCATTCCACACGTGTCTGTCCACCCATTGTATGTATAAAAAACTCTAGTGAGGTTAAAGGTGTATGTACCTTTTCCGGGAGCCAGCTTCCTGAAAGCTATCCACATCAGCAAGTGAACAGTCTACTTCAGGACTGCAAAACAACATTCTGATTAAGCCATCTATGATGAAAAGAACAACCTTTCTTCACGGAGTCAGGACACCAAACTTATCATCTTTTTCAAGTTGAAAAATACAAAACTCAAAGAAGTAAACAAACTTATTTCTCCTTCCACTTCAAAAAATCCAACCAGTAATCTAACATTACATTAGGCAAAAACGAAAATCAGACCAGAAATTAACTATAAAAAGCTGATGTTTTTGGAACCCAGGACCTGTCCCATATCAGAATACAACAAAAAAAACACAGATACGGAGTTCATCACCAAAACCCAACAAAAAGAGAACACCAAACATAGGAACCGGACCCGATATACCAGGGGCTGGCAAAGGCCGGTTGCGGGCACCAGTCGAGAGCGGCTGTGGAGGGAGGAACGTGGAAGTTGGAGTGGAAGGGAAATGAGGTGGGGTCCACCACAGAGAAATCAAAGAGCCAGTTGGGGTTGTCTGCGGAGTCGAGGTCCATGGTGGTGATGGTGTCGGGGTTATCGGCGGAGTCAAGGTCCATGGTGACGGTGGTGATGGTGGAAGTTTAGGGCCTTGATGCCTAGCGTAGCGTTGTCCAAGTCCAATGATAGTGTTGTGATTGGAGAAATTCATTTTCTTATTTCTTCCGCTCACAATTCTTCACGTAAGCAACAGACACAAACAGTGCGACTGGTGGCAGCGTTGAAAGGGACACAGTCTTTCCTTTTCTTTTCTTTTCTTTTCTTTTTCATTTTGTCTAATGAGTAAACGCTTTGGTGCTTTTCCTGCTGCGTAGCGATTGCATATCAATCGATTGACTTAATTAATTCTGCCGACCAAGTTGCAGAGGGAAAGGAAAGGAAAATTTGTAAGAGAGGAATTGGATAGAATAGAATGGAACAACATAGGTGGGTGAACATTCCCTTATTGAAGGTGAGTAGATGATGAACGAGACCTACCTTGGTCTGGTGAATGAACGTGGGAGTTAGGCTGTATTTTTTTTTCAAGTTGAATCCCTAAATTGGATATTATCAATGAGAGACATTGTCGTCTACTAAAGTACAAATATGTAAGATGGGTTTTCTAGGCCCATCGGTCCTAATCCTAACTGTGATACCTGTTTGCTAGCTTTTACAGAATAAGTTGCAACAAACACTCTCTCTTGAACAACTAACTTGTAATGTCAAAAACTAAAGTACTACATCAAAAGTTAAAATTCTGCTGTATTATTCAATCTCTCCCCCCAAAAATTGTACTGCCATGTTGAATGAAGGGGAACGTTGCTGGACTTCATCTTGGAACAGTCACTAGGCATCACTTGGTGAGGTAGGTGTGTTACCCAATGGATCAAAACCTGCCATCTTGCACCATTATGGGATCTTATCATTCTCCTATCCAAAACTGCAGCAGGAACCCTTGGTACTAGTGTAGGTAGACAATCAACAACAATAGGAGACAACTCATTAGAGGGAATACCTTCAAAAGGCTTCAGCTGTGCAATGTGGAAAACATCATGAATTTGAGCACCAGGAGGCAATTTGAGCCTATATGCCACCTTACCAATACACTGCATGATTGGATAAGGTCCAAAGAACACTGGGAGACAGTTTAGGTACAAGCCTTCTTGCTATTGAAACTTACCTGTAGGGATGCAATTTTAACCACACCCAACCGCCAATCCCAAAAGCTCTATCAGTCATGTGCTTATTTACTTGCTGCATCATTCTCTGTCTAGCTTTCTCTAAAGCAGTCCTCAGTTATTTAATCATTTCTTCTCTCTGAGTGAGTGTGATATCAATTGCTTCAACACTACTATCCTTAGGAAAATAAGGAACAAGTATGAGGGTGGATACCCATAAAGTGCCTCAAATGGTGTCTTATTGAGAGTGAAATGATGATTAATGTTAAACCAAAATCCAGCCAATGGCAACTACTTGGTCCAATTATGAGGATTGCTACCAGTCATGCACCTCAAATATGATTCCAAACACTTATTCACCATTTCTGATTGACCATCAGTTTGAGGGTGGCATGCAGAACTATAATTCAGCTCAACCCTACTACAACTGAACAACTCCTTCCAAAACTTGCTAAGGAATATAGCATCCCTATAATAGGAGTCAAACTCTATCTAGAAAACCTAATGGAAGTCTAATTCTTCTGGAAACAACTGCACAAACGCTGGAGACAGCTGTGAAAACGCGTCCTCAATAAAGCGGCCCAAGCCCATCTCTTTATCTTCGGTCTTGCTGAACTATCCTGGGCTTGGTGAAGCAACTCTGATTGACTCTTCCCCAAGCCTGGGACTCTTTTCTTCCTCCACCATCTTTTTACTCTATTTAGTGGCTTTTTTGTTCCTCTTCTTCTTTCTGGTTCTTTTATTTGGTTTCTGCAAAAAGGAAGGGAAAATGCCTACTATCAGCTATATCATCATCCAAAACAGTCAAAATGGATGGTGAATAATCACAAAATAAGCACTCAATCAAATCCCCCACACTAACCTATGCTTGCCCTCAAGCATTTCCATCAAAAACAAAACAAAAACACACAAACATCAGAGGTCAGATTTCTCATTCATCCATACATTTCATCACTGGAATTACCTAGACATTTGATTCTTCAAACCCATGCTAAAGTATTAAGGACTGATCAATGTTATAAACACACTTATCCTAATGGGGTCATGACATCTAGTTATGCATTTTTAGGCAATGATTTAGGGGCGGATACCATGTTAAGACATGATCTAACAAGACTGCTAATTTCCCTACAAGTCTGCACACAACTAATGGATTTCATTAACTCAAGCTCATGAACTAACTGTTTCTAGCAAACTTTGGCTGAATTTTTTTTTCAAGTCTTATTTGGCCTTTGGCCTCTGATTTTTAGAAAGTTTTTCCGTTTTTAATTCCAAGAGCAGTGCTTGTTCTTTTTGGGCACTCCAACTCCCAGAACTTCTACTTTTTGCTCATCTTTTTAATTTCCTTTCTAACCTAGAGCAGTGCTTGTTCTGTTTGGGCACTCCAGCTCCCAAAACTTCCACTTTTGCTCTTTTTCAAAATGTTCAGCACATAAAATTTGTTCAGTTATTGCTAGAATTAACACAGCTTAGAGGGGGTACTAGACAGTTGGTCATGCAGGCAAAATAGAGTACTCTATTCCTACAATCACAAATTCACACTTATATTATCATGATGCTAAAAGAATAAGGAGTGTTCAAAATAGTGATCATGTTATGTCATTATACTCCTTAATACTAGAGCATGGAATTAAAGAAACAAGTATCGTGTGGTGTTTCTAATGATAAATCCTATGGGTGGATTCAATTTCTAGGTCTGATTGACACACAAAATAAGCATACAAGTCCTAAAGTCCTACCTAAAAACACATAGGAAAAAGAAGAAACAAAAATCATGCAAAAATTTCTATCTAATTCACACAGAAAAATGAAAAAAAAGAATAGTACTGTTTTGTTAAAGAAAACACATGTACCACCAATGACAGTGTTACAAAAACATATTTACGACCAATAACACTATCACAAACATACAGTTAAAAATGAAAAGATGGAACTTGGGGGCAAATCAGATAGTGGGAGGGGGGAGTTGTGGACTGTCCATATGACTTGCAATAAACTTCCTATTTAGGGTATTGGTGTGCTTCTACTCATGTCAAAGAACAATCAAACTTTCATCAGTTCTTTTTTCTAGTGAGTTACAATCTTATTGAGAAACAAAAAAAAAAAATTTGAAAACACATGGGTTGCCTCCTATGAAGCGTCCCTTTTTATTGTCTTGGACCCGACATTGTTCTTGCTCAGTCTCCAGGTGGGTGGATTGACTCACATATTGTAATCTCAGCTATCCTCCACTCAATGGCCTCCTTGTACGCCTTAAGTACTCTCACGATCTCTTCTTCCTCCAATTATGTCAGCCTGCTAGAAATTGTCACTAGCAGGCTCTTTCCTAGACCTGGGAAAGAGTACCTTAAGTGATTTAGTAAAAAAATTCAGCTCTAAGTTAGGGGCCTGCAAAACTGAAGGGAGAAGAATATTGTAAGTTTCTAGCAGTTCAAGTGTTTTAGGAACATCAGAAAAATATTTAAAAACATCTAGCTCAAAAATAGTTTCTTTGATTTCTTCACTGATTTCCAATTTTTTTCTCCAATTCTTCCAATTTCGACAGATCAATGCTTCTACTAAGAACAAAGTCTGGTGGGTCAGTTGCATTAATTTCATAAATATCATTAACATTAGGTTCAATAATATCTAAAAAATTAACACTATGCATGTCATTAGGAAATCTCATGGCATCATACATATTCAAAGTGATAATCTCGCCACTAAGTTCTAATGTCAAGCAATTGGGTTTTTTGAGTAAATTTATTGAACATGTCCCAAAAAGAGTTGTCGGCTGTTTGTTGAGTTGGTTGAAATGGCTGCTACTGGACAGGAGGTATGAGCATGGGATCTTGTAGGTGGTACTGATGTTGTTGTTGTGGAGTCTAGTTGAAGTTTGGGGGAAACTCACATCCTTCATTGTAGTTGTGTGCATTCGCCCAAGGGTGCGATTGGAAGCCAGGCGCTCCATATGTGAATTGTTGCATCTGATCTGCAATAGAAGAGACACGAGAGGCTAGTGCATTAATTTTATTATCTATTAAACTTAACCATACCTTTATTCCACTAGCCATTTGAGTGCAGATGTGCTCTCTTCTCTTTCCGCAAACAAACTCTCTCCCAGGTCTAGGAAAGAGTCAAGTGACTGTGATTGCGAAGAATTGTCCTTTGGATATGTTCCTTCGGATTCTACCCTTTATCTTTTGGCTCACTTTCTGTACTGAGTTTTCGTCCTTGTGATCTCTGGATTGTATGGAATTAATTGCGAACGGGAGGACCTGGTCATAAAACAAAGAAATAAAAATTAGTACCGATGACATCCCCGACAACGGCGCCAAAATTTGATGGTTGTCGATTCTGTAAAAAAAAGAAGTAATACAATTCACCATGCAATAATCAATTAAAATTATAGTAAGCGGTAAAAGGATCGTTCCGTAGAGATTTCAGGAAAATTCTAATTTCTTAAAATGACCAATTTCGTGACAACGGTTAATACCAATGAATGGGGGTGGTTTGTTGCAATTACCTATTAAAACAAAAGAAAACAAAAACAGTAAATGGAAGGTGATTGTTTTGAACTCAGTTGACAAAGAATTCTCAGTAAAGACTCAATCTAGACCATGATTCATACAAGTTGATCATTGATGCAAATATATTCAAAACCAAATTTCATAGGAAGGCTATAGAAATCAGGTTCACTTAGACTTCCTACTCTTCTCCTACTCAAGATTCCAAAAGCGGGTACTCTTAATAGGATCCCTAACCTCCTTAAAAACCCTAAGGTTCACTTATAGGATTTAATTAAGTGGTTGATAAAACGCAGGGAGAGACCTTTCCCAGACTTGGGAAAGAGTTCCCTCTAATTCTATAAATAAGATTTTACTCTTTTTCAAATTGACCCGCAGGCCAACCAGTTTCTTGCGGATTCTTATCAACAATGTAGCATCTAAAGTTTCTAAGAAAAGTTGTAACTATTTATATTAAAATCTAAGTCGGCCAGGCTTAAACCAAATATGAATAATTTTGACATTAAATCAAAAAGAGTAAAAATATGCAATTCAAAATTTATAAAGCTCGATTTGATCTCACAATAGTTGAATCATGGCCCTAGAGTATTTACCAAGAATAAAGGGTTTAGCCTATTAAAAACATAATGGAATCGAATGGAAAAATATGCATAAATTGATTAAAACTAAAAAAAGTAAAAACAATAGATACAACAAAATACTGGCAGAACGTGATGAGGAAGAAGAACCCCCTTTCTGTCCCACGTTGCAATCTTAAATAATCCCTAGGATACCTAGTTTTTCTTATCTCTTAAGGAAACTAGATAAAACATAAATAAAGTTGTGTTTATCTCATAAAAATATAATAGGAGTCAAACTCTATCTAGAAAACCTAATGGAAGTCTAATTCTTCTGGAAACAACTACACAAACGCTAGAGACAGCTGTGAAAATGCGTCCTCAATAAAGCGGCTGATTGATTGTTTATTTACCTTGTTTTATTGCCTCTTTTATTATTAATCGAGATAATAATTATGCTACTTTGAGCTTGTTTCCTTCCTATTTTGCTCTTCAGGCTTAATAATCGTTAAATAAGGAAAAGAAACAGAAAGCTTGAAGATTAGAGCTGAAACAATCAATCGGTGTTGGAGTTTTGATTTTAGCCTACTGTCTTCCGATTTTGGTCTCTCCATCCCTAGGCCTAGGGATGAGTCGACCCTGTCAGAGTTCCAGCCTGGACAGCACTGAGTGTACTTGTGTATTTTATTTGAGAGTGCTGGTTCGGACAGCCTGGAACCTAGAGGACATGGGCACGAGTATTAGTGCCTGGATTCCTTCTTCCACCTTGCAGAAACACCAGGGGGACATCAATGGAAGAATGACAAAACATTCCCTTTGAATTATTCAAGAATATTCTCTTCAAAAGTGAAGAAGTGCCATTTTCCAGCCTGGTTTGACAGCACATGTGAGTGCTGCAATTATTTATGGTAAAGGCTGGACCTTTGAAGTCTGTTAGGGGAGTAGAAGAATGGCTATTAATAGACAACGAAGCAAAGGAAAAGGGGGAGATTCGGAATGGGAGAGGGAGTGAAGAGAACTCTCCCATTACCATTATCATTTTCTATTTTCTTGTATTTTCGTTCTTCATTAGGATTTTATTTCTTGTTTGCTGTTTTCATTATGTATTGTAACTAAATCCTCTGATTCTTGGTAGAGATTGAGAGGTTGACTATGCATGTTATTGTGAGATTTCGTTGAACTTAATATGAATGTTTTTGTATTTCTTTCCTTCTCATTTAAATGCTAAATTCATTCTTGTTTGATCTAGGCCTAGCTAACCTATGATTTTATTTGAATGGGTAATGTCGGTTTCATTTATGTCAGTGCTATTCCTGCATTTATGAAGATTAAGTAGACAACTAGTAACTATTTGACATAAGACTTGTCTTTAGAAGCTAGGAGAAAGGAAAGAATGGGTTCAGGGCTGAGTAATGCCATCCCTAGGCCTAGGAATGGGTTTCCCGTGTGGTTACAATTTTCCAGCAACTTGACAAATTGTTAGGAAGGTTAGGGCCATTAATAGAGGGTCTCTTTAATTGGCTTGTATAGGGGGAAACTTGGGAATATAGAGGGTCTCTTATTCCTTTAACATCTCTATAAATTCATCCGGAAAATACATTTATCAATGATCAATTGCATAGTATAGTCACCTCAAGGATATCCCTACCAAGGATTGTTTTGCTACTGATTTTCTCTCTTCATTTGCGTTCTGTTCTTGCTGCAATTAGCTCACTCAATTACTTTCTTGTACTGTTTTATTTCTAGTTTATAGAATCATCTCACCCCCTTTGCATTTTACTTTGTCATTTTCAGGAGAAGCCAAGATTGGACCGATTTGTCCCTGTGTTCGAACCTCTTGCCCTATGCACAAATCTTTTTTGCTGCTTAGTGATAAGTTGTAATCTTTTTATTTATGATCGGATTCGACACCCGTCAGCGGCCCAAGCCCATCTCTTTATCTTCGGTCTCGCTGAACAATCCTGGGCTTGGTGAAGCAACTCCGATTGACTCTTCCCCAGGCCTGGGACTCTTTTCTTCCTCCACCATCTTTTTGCTCTATTTAGTAGCTTTTCTGTTCCTTTTCTTCTTTCTGGTTCTTTTATCTGGTTTCTGTAAAAAGGAAGGGAAAACGCCTACTATCAGCAGTTTCATCATCCAAAATAGTCAAAATAGATGATGAATAATCACAAAATAAGCACTCAATCAGAAGTATACAGCTAGCCCTGAGAAGCTAATGGGAAAGGTTAATCTGATTTAGTCCCGATTGACAACCGAGGATCCTAGATTTGGAGTTATCTTCCCCTAATCGATCATCAATCAATTTTAGTAAACCCTTTAACCAGCAAGGTGCTAGTTGATTAGGAGTCATCTCTAAGCATACCTGAGGTGGTTTTGATACAGGAGGAAAATAGGGGTCATAAGCATACCTTGATCCTATAGCAACTTTGTAGATTGAGGTTGAATACCCCTACATCGATGATTGGTGCTCATGTTTCATAGCTTGTTAGCTTCTACTAGGAATTTCTCATATCTTATTGCTTCGTTCTTGATCTGTTTCTTGACCAATAATTATATTCTTGGCCTGGTTGCTTTTACTTGCTTTATTTTATTTTCATCCTTAGTTTTAAACAAAATCCTCCAAATTTCATATAAGTGTTACTACTGATCTTTACAAGCATTCACGAAAATCACACCATTACTCTCTGTTGATAAACCTCTTACTTTCTATTTACAATTAAACTTGTTCTTAGTAGTGAGTTGTATTTATTGATTATTTT
The DNA here is from genome assembly GCA_963691705.1 of Viola odorata. Classification (NCBI taxonomy): domain Eukaryota; kingdom Viridiplantae; phylum Streptophyta; class Magnoliopsida; order Malpighiales; family Violaceae; genus Viola; species Viola odorata. The sequence goes on from OY829538.1 coordinate 43,983,967, forward strand.
TTACGGCCTCGACACCTATCAGACCCCACTTACAATTTCAGGTACATGCTAAGGTTACAAGTTAATGACGGTAAGAATGAAGCAACACTTGTTCTTTTTTGATGAGATAGAAACACTAATAGATTGTGACATCAAGAAATATGATCGGTTGTCGAACCCGTCAAAAATAATAATATAAACCTGCAGTCAATGTGCACAATAAACTGTGTATAATGGTAGCAGGGTCGAACACAGGGATTAAGGGATCAACACTTAATTCAATCTGACCGACTAAGTAATCCTAGTGACAAGTAACAAGGGATTTTTTTGGATGGTTGTTTGATTGATCTAATTATTAACTATGAAAGTATTAACAACTAGTAACAAAATGTAATGGAAGTAATAAGAAATCAGTAGAGACAAGGGTTCCCAGTAAGAGTCTGAATCCGGTTGCAATTATGGCCAGCCGGTCATTGGTGCAAGCATTGTCTACCCCGAGCTGATAGACGCACTATAGGGACCAGGTACGCTTAGGTCCCCTGCTTACCTTCGTAATAGAAGCTATCCCAAGGTACGCTTATGGGTTAACTTTGACAATCCGCCGTCCTCCAAGGTACGCTTATGGAGGCAACACTCGGATGCCCATGAAGAAGAGGTAAAATGCGTCTAGGGCGAGACACTCAGTACGCTCGAGGCTCTGCCCTAACTACTTGTTCAATCCAACTAGGGTATACCAGGTTTCCAGTCAGGACCAGTATGGTTATCTGCTTTACCCTACAGCTTCGCGTTAGGTATAACTAAAAGGACGATTGTAATACTCTAGTTCAATTACTAGGTGATCAAGCTAATAATTAACCTAGGTAAATTGACAATTAATCATCGAACAAGAAAGATACCAACACAGAATTTATGAAGTACGATTTGACCTCACGGCTTCCCTTGCAACCTTCAATCGACTCTTACCAAGAACAAGAAGACTTAGCCGTACATATTAATAATAAAATCAAATAAATAAATAAATTGCATAATTAAATAAGAGATGAAGAAATAAATCCTGATTATTACCGGCCGGAGCAACTGCTCCAGTTTATTGAAGAGAAAAACAAAGATGCCGAAGGCAGTGGTGGCGCCAAAGGTTCAGCGGGAGAGAAGAAGAGAAGAGTCGCAAAAACCTAATTGCTAAAAGTATTTATAGGATTATTACAACTTAAATTCCTGTTCCGATTTGAATTCAACTCCCCATAGGACTTCTACTGCGATTGGGACTTCTGGAGTGTTAATCTAACGGATCTGATATTTTCCTTTAATGCGTTTGTTTCCTTTTCTTGCTAGGATACTGCTTCTTTCCGCGAACGTCCAGCTGCTCGGCCTAGCTGTGCTATTACTCCCAGAAAATGATAGAAATCGTCCTCTTTGTATTTTTCTCTTAATTAGCCCAGATCTGTAAAAAGTGAGTAAACCCAGCAACATAAGTAGCTTCATGATCTAAAAAAGCATACAAAAGAGGGCGAAATTATAGACATAAAACACTCTATCAAACACCCCCACACTACCCCGATGCTCGCCGTCGAGCATTAAAATCAGAAAGCATCACCTCATCAGGAACACATAGCCTCAGTCCACAACACACAGAGTTACTTACGCCTCGACCAAGCAGTACGCCACCCTCCAGCCTAGATGAACTCTGCACTACTCTAGAGGAATAACGAAACCAGAAGAGTAGCTTTCCTACATCAGCCTGCTACAAGCAATCCTCACAAGATATGGTGTTTATCGCTCACGCTTAGAAACAGAGTTGGGTGTTTAACACTCATAAATGCGAATGACCATGCACAAAACTAAATTTGCAATAGCGACCCGAGTACGGAGAACACACGCATGGGCAATCATATGATCATAGAGACTTTGCAAGGGTAGAACAAAATATGATGTTGAAGAAGGAGGGGGGTTCAAAGTAGAGAGAAGGAAGGATAGAAGTTTCTTAGCTGGAAAAGGGAAGTTGGTGAGAAAGACCTCCTGATGGTAGTGGCAAGGGCAAGTCAGAGAACGCTGAAGGAGAGTGGGGGTATCTTCTGTGGGAAGTGCCGTCGGTCTTCTGATCTTTGAAGTGCTCTGCTTCAGTTCTAGATTGTACTCCCTTCTGCTCAAGCACTTTTATTTGATTAATTTTTTTTTTGTTTTTTTTTTTGAGCAGACATGAGGGCATACATGATATTCTGGAATGCTGAACTTGGAGCAGCAAAATTTTCCTTGGGCGTCTGATCTTCAATACGCACATGGTGCAAACGGCTTGGCCTAGTAGTTGATCTCCATATTGCTTACTAGAGTGCTTTGATTTGCTTTTGAATATCTAGGTCGAGTCGCTAGGAATCCCCACACGAGAGCTTTTGTCTCTCTGATGCGCTCTGTGGTAGTTGCCATTTAACTGCTTCCAGCAACTAGATGTAGCAGTTAAACATTCATAGCTCAATTTTCTGCAACTATTCTGTTTTCATCTTCTGGTCTGCTCTCTGTGTCTCGATCTAGCAGCTCAATACCCCCACATCGAAAGTGTTGTTTTTCTCTATCCTACCTTACCACTGCCGGAGGCATCTCTCACCTGCTAAGAAAAGAAAGGAATGGCTCAAGCAGTTAGAAGGGTGGTGAAAGAAAGGTATGAGCAGTATGGGTAAGGAGATAAAAAACAAGAAAAAAGATAACAAAGAAAAGTGCAAAAGTCCCTAATCACATCATCGCTTTCCCATGTCTAATCATGTCTATACCCAAGGGGTCTCATGCAAATTCGGCCAGCACACAAATCATGCATCCACTCAGAAATAAAGTACGACATGAAAGCTCAAACACTTACGGGAGAAAAATTCATTGATTGCAAGCAGCTAGGGCAAGACGTAGTCATAAGAGCTAACAGGCAGTATGGTGTGCAAGTGGTTTTGGTGTAGTGGGTGAAGATTCTGTGTGAAGTGGGCTTACTCTGTGCATTCCATCAAATGTGAGTTTAAAAACAGGGGTAGTGTAAACAGTTGAAAATCTTTTGAGGGAAATTCAAATCCGGGCAAAAACATGCATATGCAGGGCAAACAGTCATGCGATACGATACTAATCAAGCAGTCATGCAAAATATGCTAAAAATGCACACAAAACATATCATAAAAGTATGAAACCCATCCCCACACTAAAGCAAAACACCGTCCTCGGTGTGGAGAAAGGAATCAAACAAACGGAGTTCATAGAAAATAGAGAAAGTGGGGAAAGGAAATTGTTCACCGAGAAATTAAAGTACCAAAATGAGACCGAAGGCAAAGAGATAGAAGAGTTTGGGGGAGAAGGTGATGGACTAGCTGGAGGACGCAGCCTCAAAGCCAGCTCATCAGGGAGGTTCTGGAGAAGGGAGATGACCGTCCGGAGTAGGGCATTCGTCTCGACGATGGCAGCAGCAGTAGGTGAGGTATCGACAGTGTCAGGAACAACTTGCCCGGGACGCTCATCGCGAGGGGGAGACTGAACAGGGGATGGAGGAAGTGAATCTGCAGACAGGTTAGGCCACTCGAAGACTCCTCCATTCTGGGCGCTCCAGTCTCTCTTCAGGCCGGCAGTGTATCCTTTGCTGAAACACAAAACACGACCTTCAAGCGCAAATGACCCATACCATCTAGGGTACGAGCATCAAGCAATTTAAAACCAACAGGCACATACAGGTCACAATTGCATACATCAAGACCACGTTTCTCAACAGCCAAACGAGTAATAAGGGAACCAAGAATAGGATTACGGTTGCAAGTGATAATGGCGTTTAATTCATGTGCAATCCAGTATCCTAGGTTGGCCTTATGGCCGTTATGCATACACCACAAAAAGAATAACTCCTGGACAGAAAGGGTACCCGAGGACTGCATCTTGCCCCCGAAGGTGAGGGCAAGGAAACGGTGAAGTACACGAAGGGCTGGGTCACGCAGTTCATGGCCTTTAGACTTCCGTGAAGTGTACTTGGCATTAGGATTGCCAGTAAGCTGCTTAAAGGCACTGGTGACATCAAATTCAGGGGGGTATGCAGCGAATGCACCAAGGTACCAAGGGGCACCCAAATCGGATTGCTTGACAAAGCCAAGCATGACATTAAATTTATCAACAGAAAGGTGCTCCCAAACATCCATTAAACGAAAATTAACTACCCTATCTGCCCCTAAATGCAAGCTACCCTTTCCCTTTTGTTTAAGCGTGGCAGTATCAAACAAAAAAGAAGCAAAGAATTCATGGCTTAATTCAAGGAAAGTGGGGTGCTCAAGATCAAACAAGGGGCACCAGCCAATATTATCAATCAATACATTCATCCTAACAACGATGCCCATTTTCTCACAAAATTCAGAATCAATTTTAGCACAAGGAGAAACGAGCATACCATGCAAGGCTAACAACCTATCATTGCTGGGCTTATCAGGGAAATCCAGCCATCCATGCAAATGAGCAAGGTCAGGCGTTACCTGGGCAAGGGGCGTGGCTGCGCCTGCTCTGGCGTGGGGTGAACGGGCGGCAGGAGTGGGCATCTGCACCTTGGCCGAGCTGTTGGTGACGCGAGCTGATTTTCTAGGCTGAGAAGAAGCAGCTGGCGTGGCAGGGGCTTTTCGCTATGGGCGAAAGGGTGATGGTTCCTTAATGTCCATGGAGGTGTCCTCGGTCGTCTCAGTAGTCGGAGGGATAAAGGCCACATCTTCAGAGTCGTCGTCGGACTCGGGAGGGAACTGGAGTTGGACTTTCTTCTACTTGCCCTCAGTGTAGAACACTGGCTTGATCAAGCGGCCACGGGAGGTCATGCTACGGCCCATGGGCAAGCCACTGGGACCTGGAACAGATCCAGTGATCTGGACATCGGACGTTGGAGTGGTAGTTTTGCTCTAGCCGGGAGTTATCTCGAGTTGGTCCTTAGGAGCATCATCGGCAACCTCCTCTGATTCTTCTTCGGAGCCTGCTTCCTCACCGGAATCTTCGCCAGATTCCTCGTCCTCCTCCCCGAATTCCTCTTCACCCTAGGAATCGCCAGACTCAGCTGTGGCAGTGGAAGCATCAACGGCCGCAGTACCGGAGGCACTCGGCGATGCTGTCATCGAGGGAGCGGGCTAGTCGGTAGTGGCAGTTTCGATGGAGTCCGCTGATTCCTTGGAACCAGTCTCATACCCGTCAGATGAAGACTCGTCATCGGCTAAAGGGGCTTTTGGGGGAGTGACGGTGGTTTTAGGAGTAGGTTGTTTTGGAGGCGAGGGTTTGGGAGGTGAGGTGATGAGCGGTCTGGCCGTTGGTGTTTTGACAACCGTCGGGGTTGGTGGTGTTTGTTTGGCAGGGGAGACGGTGGGTATGACAGAGGTGGTGGTCGTCGGAGCAACTAGGGTAGTAGCAGCAGCGGTGATGGTCGGCTACAGTTGCTTCGGCGAGGAGAGAAGGGTGGAACGTGTTTTGGGTGTTTTGGGTTTTGTGGAGGCCGATGGTGGGGTACCAGTGGTGGCAAGGATGGTGGTGGCAGAAGGAGTGGCAGTGGCGACAGTGGACGGAGTGTCCTGCGGTTGCCGGCTAGGGGTAGCGCTGAGGCGGGCGGCGGATTTCTTTGAGTGAGCCATGGGAGAAGATGGAGAGTTTGTGTAGGAGTAGGGAAGTCGATAGCAAGGAAGGAGATGGAAGAAAAGTGGGAAAGTGAAGAGAAAAAAGGAAGAAAGGGGTCTCCCTTTATGGCTGCCAGCTGCTAGCCGTTGCTCACGTGCGGATGTGGCGGCTGGTGATTGGGGTCCATCAAATCTCAACTGCAAGACTCCAACTGTCACGCTCCTATCATCATTAACAGTTTAAAATTCAAAAGGGAATTTCCTAAGATAAAAAGGGAAAATAAATAAATAAAAAGAGAAAATTAAAGGAAATAAATAGAAATAAAATGGGAAGGGAATCGGGATGGAGAAAATCACGGGATGGAAATCAAAAGAGGGGAATAAAATAAAAATAAAAATAAAAGGAAAGAAAATAAGAATGAAATAAAATAAAATAGGAAAAAAAGAAAAGAAACGTGGGCTGCCTCCCACAGAGCGCCGTGGTTAACGTCTCGGCCTAGACGCTAGCGACTGACATCAAAGTTGGTCAGATGGTTCAGCAACATTCATCTCCTCAGTGACAAATGGCTTGAACCCCTCATAGAATGCCTTGAGATGGTGTCCATTGACCTTGAATGTGACTCCAGTGTCCAAACTTCGAATTTCAACGGCGCCATGGTCATGAACGGCTGTGACAACATAAGGGCCTGTCCACTTGGACTTCAATTTCCCTGAAAACAATCTCAAACGGGAGTTATAAAGCAAGATCTTTTGTCCGACATCAAAAGATTTATGAGATAGGAGTTTGTCATGGTAAGCCTTCGTCTTGCCCTTGTAGATGAGAGCATTCTCATAGGCATCATCACGAAGCTCTTATAACTCCTGGATTTGCAATCTGCGATGTTGTCCATCAAGGTTGAAATTGGCTCTCCGGATAACCCAGAAGGCTTTATGCTCGATCTCAACGGGTAGGTGGCAAGGTTTGCCGAAGACAAGCCGATAGGGGGTCATGCCAATAGGAGTCTTGAATGCTATTCGATAAGCCCAAAGAGCGTCGTCCAGCTTCAAACTCCAGTCCTTGCGGGATTGGTTGACCGTCTTTTCTAAAATTGACTTGATCTCACGGTTTGATACCTCAGCCTGACTGTTGGTCTGCTGGTGGTAAGCTGTGGAGACACGATGCGTGACTCCATACTGCTTGAGCAAGCTGCTGATAACCCTGCTGCAGAAGTGGGTTCCCCGGTCACTAATGAGGGCTTGTGGGGCTCCAAACCTGCGAAAAATACGAGAGCGATGGAAAGCTGCAACCACTTTGGAATCATCAGTCCTGGTCACCTTAGCCTCAACCCATTTAGAAATGTAATCTACCGCTAAGAGGATATATACATTTCTATATGAATTGGGAAAGGGGCCCATAAAATCAATGCCCCAAATGTCAAAAATTTCACAAGCGAGTATACCTGTGAGCGACATCTAGTTTCGGGCACCAATGTTACCTGTACTCTAGCAGTGCGGGCAAGCCGCACAGAACATGTAACTGTCTTTGAAAAGTGAGGGCCAGTAGAGTCCTGCTTCCAGAACCTTCATGGCTGTCTTCTTTGCCGCAAAGTGGCCGCCTTTTGTGGAAGAGTGACAGAATCTAAGGATGGAAGGGATCTCATCGGTGGTGACATATCTTCGAATGATTTGGTCTGAACAGAACTTCCAAAGGTAGGGACTGTCCCATATGTAGGACCTGGATTATCTCCTGATACGCTTCTGTTTCGAGGGAGAGGAATCTGCCGGAAAATGACCTGTGGCAACGAAATTAGCAATATCAGTAAACCAGGGGTACTCAATGGCTTGAGCAAGACGAAGCTGTTCGTCAGGGAAAGTGTCCCGGATAGGAATAAGTGAGTCATCTTTCTGGGCAGACAGGCGACTCAGATGATCATCTACAGAGTTTTCAGTACCTTTCTTGTCCTTGATCTTAAGGTTGAACTCCTGAAGTAGAAGTATCCACTGGATAAGTCGAGGTTTGGCATCCAGCTTGGTCAAGAGGCAGCGGAGCGTGGTGTGGTCTGAAAAGACAGTCACTTTCGTTCCCAAAAGGTACTGTCAGAATTTATCCAAGGCAAAGACCACGGCGAGGAGCTCCTTTTCTGTAGTTGTGTAATTTCGTTGAGCAACATCCATAAGTTTTGAGGCATAGTAGATGACATAAACCTCTCGATCTTTCTTCTGTCCCAACACAGCTCCCAAGGCATTATTGCTCGCATCACACATAATTTTGAACGGAAGAGTCCAGTCCGGTGCTCGAATAATGGGGGCTGAGGTCAGCTTCTGATTGAGGAGGTTAAACGCGGCCTTACAGTTCTCGTCGAAGATGAATTCAACGTCTCGGCCAAGCAGCTGGCACATCGGCTGCGTGATCTTGGAGAAGTCCTTGATGAATCTCCTATAGAAACCTGCATGACTAAGAAACGAACGTACCTCACGTACACAAGTAGGATACGGTAAAGACTCGATTACCTTGATTTTCGCTTTGTCCACCTTGATTCCCTTGCGAGAAACGATGTGTCCTAAAATCAGTCCCTGATCTACCATAATGTGACACTTCTCATAATTAAGAACGAGGTTAGTATCAACACATCACTGTAAAACTTTTCGTAGAGTGAGTAAGCATTCAGGAAAAGAATTACCGTAGACTGTGAAATCGTCCATAAATACCTCAATTCCATGTTCAACGAGCTCGAAGAAGATACTGACCATACAACGCTGGAATGTGGCAGGTGCGTTGCAAAGACCAAAGGGCATCCTTCTGTAAGCGAATGTACCGAAGGGGCAGGTGAAGGTGGTCTTGTCTTGATTGTCGAGGGCAACCGGTATCTGGTGAAATCCTGAGTAGTCATCGATGCAGCAGTAATGTGTCTTTCCAGCCAAGCGCTCTAGCATCTGGTCAATGAATGGCAGGGGGAAGTGGTCCTTCCTCGTGGCAGCGTTTAACCGACGGTAATCGATGCAAACACGCCATCCGTTCTGAATGTGTGTGGGAATCTATTCACCATTCTGTCCCGTGGTGATAGTGATACCGGTCTTCTTCAGAACAACTTGGACCGGGCTGACCCAAGTACTATCCGAGATGGGGTAGATCACACCAGCATCGAAGAGCTTCAATATTTCCTTCTTAACGACCTCCATCATTGGTGGGTTAAGACGACACTGTGGTTGGCGAACTGACTTGCTAGCATCATCTAGGTGTATCCGATGTGTGCATAGAGCTGGGGACAATCCCTCGATATCTAAAATCGTCCATCTGATGGCTCTCTTGAATTCCTTCAGTAGGGCAACTAGAGATGTTTCTTCTTCTGCATCGAGTTTGCTGGAGATGATCACGAGTAAGGATTCGTTTGCACCAAGGTAAGCATACTTCAGGTGCTTGGGCAAGACCTTGAGTTCCAGATTTGGGGCCTGCACAATGGAAGGAGGGAGCTTAGTGTATTCAGAGGGCAGAGGAGTTACTACCATCTGAAAGGGAGAATGAGGAGTGGTTTCCAAGACAGAAACGATCTCTCGCAGAGCTGGAGTGGTGACAAATTTGGATTCCAGATTTTACATCTCCGTGAAGTTGACACTATTGGCTAGGGCAAGCTGCAAAGGATCCATATAAAATAAGTTAGTGATTTCCTCAACATCTGGGTCAACAATATCAATAAAATTGAGACTAGAAAACTCGGAAGGGAAACGCATGGCATCAGTCATGCTAAATCGGAGAATCTGTCCATCAAACTCGAGTGTAATCGATGCATCATAGATGTCTATCTTCGCACATGCAGTCCTGAGGAAAGGTCGGCCCAGCAGAACATCGGAGGATTTGGTGCCTTGTTCGTTCTCCATGCTGATCACATAAAAGTCGCCCGAAAAGAGGAGGCTGCCAACTTGGACTAGGATATCTTCAATGATCCCTTCTGGATAGATTATTGATCGATATGCCAGCTGGATGACAACTCTGGTTGGCTTCAGTGGTCTGAGTTCCAGCTGAGTGTATATCGTCAAGGGCAAGACGTTGATACCTGCACCTAAGTCACACATAACTTTACCAATGTCAGTACCTCCAAGCTTACAGGGAATTGTAAACATTCCTAGGTCTGCACACTTTGGAGGGATTTTCCTTTGGATAATAGCAGAGACATTAACACCCACGCTAATTTTGTTCACGTTAGCCAATTTACTTTTGTTAGTGCATAAGGATTTCAGAAACTTAGCATAACGTGGAATATTCTTAATAGCTTGCATAAGTGGAATGTTAATTTGGACCTTACTGAATGAGTCAAAAATTTCTTTTTCTTCTTTATCTTTTTTCTTCTTGACTAACTTGTGTGGAAACGGAGGCTCAAGGACCTTGATGATGAAATCGTCAGAGAATTCAGAATTCTCGTCATGCTTAATTGGCGTACCTGGTTTCCTAGAAGTGTAAACCTTCTTTTCCTTTTCGGCTATGACCTCAACATCCTCAACCACAGGGGTAGAGTCAGGGAGCTCAGCTTCTCGGGCAAGCGGCTGGCGGTCAGGTAACTGCGTGCCACTGCGGAGATTCATGGCGCAAGCTCCATGCTTAGGATTGGCTTCTGGCTGTGGTGGTAGTCGTCCTCCATTCTTCAGCTCCTTCATCTCAGCAGATAAGGCAACCAATTGTTTTTGCATATCAAGAACAAGATGTCATAAAGTAGGCTCCTTAGCAGCTGGGGGAGGGAATCCCATCTGCCCCTGTGGAGCTTGGTATTGGTGTTGCTGATTGTCATTGTAATTGGGCCGAGGCTTGAAATTCTGGAGGTTGAAGGGCGGCTGCTGTTGATTCTGGAATGGATTTTGTGGTTGCATCTGGTTCGGCATAGGCTGCTGCTGGTTATTGTTGCCATAGCTCAAGTTCGGGTAGCGCCAACCCTTGAGATAATTCTGAGTATACGAATCATGCTTCCTAGGGGCCCCATTATAGTTTCCAATAGCGTTCACATCCACCTCATCTGGAACATGCGGACAGGTGTCTGTGGGGTGGTCAATAAAGTTACAGATGCCGCAGGCTTTGATCTGCACGGGTTGGCCACTGGCTATATTCTGAATCATTCCAGTAATGGTGGAGAGTTGGTTCTCTATAGCAATAGATCGAGCGTCATGAGTGGTAGAAGTTAGCTGGTCCAACGGTACAACATTCTTAGCCATCCTTTCCAGGAGAGCTTTGGCGTTTGCTGGAGTCAGGGATAGCATATCACCGTTACTGGCAACATCAATCAATTCCTTGCTTCGCCTGCGCAATCCTTCCTAGAAATACTGGAGGAGAGCGTGGTCAGGGATGTTATGCGAAGGGCAAAGGGTTTGCATCTTTTTGAACCGTTCATAATACTGTCCAAGGTTTTCATTCTCCTTCTGCATGATGGAAACCAACTATTTCTTGGTTACATTGGCCATAGAAGTGGGGTAGTATTTTTCTGTAAATGCCTTGAACATATCGGGCCAGCTAGTAATGGATAGGGCGGGCAGATCATAGAACCAGTTGCGAGCGTCATCTTCAAGTGACCACATGAACGCTCTAAGCTTGGCCTGATTGATATCCACTAGCGTGGGTTTTAGGGCCTCACAGACAGTATGGAGTTGCTGAAGGTGTCAAAGTGCACTCTCCCTAGGGATGCCATGGAACTTGGGCAAATAGTGGAGAACAGAGGATTTGATAATCCAGTCGTGAGCAATAGTAGGCCACGCGATACATCTAGCTGTGGTCTCCATAGTAGCATTAAGATCTGAGATGCAAGGGTTGACGACAACTTCGTCATCCCCACCGTCATTGTTTTCGGCCATGGCAGGTTGTTCGGGATGTAGGTTGTCTTCAATGTCATGATCCAGCGGATCGACGCTGATAGACACACTATAGGGACTAGGTACGCTTAGGTCCCCTGCTTACCTTCGTAATAGAAGCTATCCCAAGGTACGCTTATGGGTTAACCTTGACAATCCGCCGTCCTCCAAGGTACGCTTATGGAGGCAACACTCGGATGCCCATGAAGAAGAGGTAAGATGCGTCTAGTGTGAGACACTCAGTACGCTCGAGGCTCTGCCCTAACGACTTGTTCAATCCAACTGGGGGATACTAGGTTTCCAGTCAGGACCAGTATGGTTATCTGCTTTACCCTGCAGCTTCGCATTAGGTATAACTACAAGGACGATTGTAATACTCTAGTTCAATTACTAGGTGATCAAGCTAATAATTAACCTAGGTAAATTGACAATTAATCATCGAACAAGAAAGATACCAACACATAATTTATGAAGTGCGATTTGACCTCACGGCTTCCCTTGCAACCTTCAATCGATTCTTACCAAGAACAAGAAGACTTAGCCGCACATATTAATAATAAAAGCAAATAAATAAATAAATTGCATAATTAAATAAGAGATGAAGAAATAAATCCTGATTATTATCGGCCGGAGCAACTGCTCCGGTTTATTGAAGAGAAAAATAAAGATGCTGAAGGCAGTGGTGGCGCCAAAGGTTCAACGGGAGAGAAGAAGAGAAGAGTCGCAAAAACCTAATTGCTAAAAGTATTTATAGGATTATTACAACTTAAATTCCTGTTTCGATTTGTATTCAACTCCCCATAGGACTTCTACTGCGATTGGGACTTCTGGAGTGTTAATCTAGCGGATCTGATATTTTCCTTTAATGTGCTTGTTTCCTTTTCTAGCTAGGACACTGCTGCTTTCCACGAACGTCCAGCTGCTCGGCCTAGCTGCGCTATTACTCCCAGAAAATGATAGAAAGCGTCCTCTTCGTATTTTCCTCTTAATTAGCCCAGATCTGTAAAAAGTGAGTAAACACAGCAACATAAGTAGCATCGTGATCTAAAAAGGCATACAAAAGAGGGCGGAATTATAGACATAAAAAGCTCTATCAAAATACAAAGAATCAGTTAACGACAAGGTAAATTTTTTAGAATAGTGGTATGACTCGCCGTTGAAACGGGTCAAAAATAATATAAAACCTGATGCCTAGATGCACAAACTAGTTTGCGTATGATGGTAATAGGGTCGATCCACAGGGAGACTGAAGTATAAAATCTTGCCCTAAATGTATGATAGAAAGATATGCACACACGGTAACACAAAGGGGGGGGGGGGGTTACTGGTCAAACAAGTCGACCAAGGATGTCGAGGGCATGATAGCTAACAAAGACGTAAATAATAAATTAAAGGAATTAACAAACATAAACGAAGCAAACAGAGAATTAAACGAGATAAAATCAGGTAATGAGAAATCTTAGCAAGGGGTTTTCTTGGGTTGCGTTGAGGTCTCGTCAGTCATCGACGCACAGATAGTCTATTCTCACGCTATAGACATGCTATAGAGGCCAGGTATGTTTTGGCCTCCTGCTTTCCTCTTGCGAGAAGCTATCCCCCGTTTTCACTGTTAATAAGGTATCCTTGACGTTGTGCCGTCCTCCCAGGCATGAAGCGGGGAGACAATACTCAAAACGCCCATGAAGATAAGGAAAGACACATCTAGGGCTAAATGCCTCTTAGTTTTTCAGGCTCGCGACACCACCCTAATCACTCACTTGCCCTAGACTGAGCGGAGCAAGCTAATGACAATCTGTGTAGTGTCTACTCTATTCAAAGGCTTCGTGTTAGTTATAACCAAAGAAATGATGAAGATCTAAGATAGTAAATTAAAAAATGATCAAACTCCTAACAAAACCATCTAGATCTAGCATTAAAACGGCAAACAAGTAAATATAGTGAAGAGAATATATTAAACACAATTTGGTCTCGTTACAATCCTCATGCAACTCTTAAAATACCCTTACTAAGCTAAAGAGCTTAGCCACACATACTAATAAATAACAAAATAGATTCGATCATAAGCATAAGAGGAAATAAATACGAAACAAAAAGAAATGCAATATTAAGAAATACCGGCCGGAGCTAAAGCTCCGGTATGAACAGAGATGTCGACGATGGCTACAAAGAAGTGGGAGTGACAAATCCCAAGAAGGAAGGTGAGCGGATGCTCCCAAAATGATTCTATGACCTAATAATCGGTGATTTCCTAATAATGAGTGGTATCCTAATAAACCCTAAAACTAATGTTTAAATACCCTCACAACTCACTATAAGATAAATGACAACTAGGAGAAAGGGACGAAATGGGAGGACGACCTAAAGGAATATTCCTAAGGTAGCCAAAAAGGGATCCGGGAGTAATCTCGCAAGAATCTTGCTGCGCGCGTCTTTGAGGAGATGTATGCACGTGCGGCAGCGGGCTTGGGGCAAAATGTGGCTCTAGACGGCTCAAACGAGAGTCCTGAGCAAGACAACACGGCTGGCATCTAGGGCTCGATGATAGGGAGCAGCTAGGCCTCGACACTTTAAGATCCATGGCAGAATTCCACAAAAAAAGAGTTTTTTGGTATCTTTTCCTCTTTGAGCTTAGATCTGCAAAAAGTACGAATTCAAAGGAAAATTAGCAGTATCATGCCCAAGATAAGCCTATAAATACAAAGGAAAACATGTATAAAATACGCTATATCAAATATCCCCACACTACCCGATGCTCGCCCTCGAGCACCAACAAAACTGAAAACCACCCCAAACATAGACAACCACAACCAACCCAGACACAAAAACAAACCAGACACCAAGCTAAATTTCGCTAATGACACCACTTTGCCTAGACAACACCTGCATCAAATCAGAAGGGTAACGACCCTAAAGATTAGACTTTCTTGCATCCAGCCCATGTACCAACAATCTTCACCAGAAAGGTGTTTACGCTCACTCTCGCGAACAAGGCTATGTATTTGATCGCTCAAAACTAAATGCAACTAGCGCAACATAAAACCAAACTTGCACATCAATCCGAGTACGTAGTACACATGTATGGGCAATCAATCAATCGGAAAGAGCATCGCATCAACAAAAAGAAAGAAAAGGGAAGGGTAGGCTTAGAAAGGAAGGAAAAGAGGGAGAAAAGGAGAGGAAAAGAAGTAAAACAGAAAGAGAAACATGAAGAGAAGGAAGAGAAAGAAGGCGACAACCAACTCAAACCTGGATGGATTCCTTGGCTAGGAAATAGACAAGATGGTAAGTCAACGTTCGTCGAGGGTAGGATGGTAGAAGCGAGGGCTAGACGAGGGATTTCTTCTTCTTCGACAGGGAGCTCTTCTCTTCTGACATGGTGCTGGAAGTGATTTCTTTTGTTCGTGTTTTGCCCCCTTCTTTTATTTTTGATTTCTATTCTATTATTTTTTATTTATTTTGTTTTAAAGGAAGAAGGGGCACGAATCTTTTCTAGCTTTTGGTTCAACTAGGGCATGAGACTTCTGAGGTGTCTTGCCCTAGATCTGCTTCCAGCACTAAAGTTTGACTTATCGATCCTCCCCACACTTATGATTTTCTAGGGGAGTGGGCTCTTTCTCTTAAGATAGTGCTAGGGCATGATGATACTTCTGTTGGGTTGCCCTAGCTCTGCTTTCTGCGTCTGAACCTTAACTTCTTCTACTCTCCCCACACTTGTACATTTTCGCGCGTCCTTCTGAGTGTCTAGCCCTCGACGCTACCCCCGACAATTGCTGCTTACTTGCCAAGGAAAAAGATCAAGGAAATAAGGATCAAGTGGTCAAGATAAAGAAAGAAAAGAGAGTGGTAGGGTAGATGAGTTGAGGGCAAGATGAAGAAAATGAGAGAAAAAGGGAGAAAAGAAAGAAAGAAAGAAATAAGACATTGATGCGAAGGCTTTCCTCATTTTGATGCTTTCCCATGTCTAACGGTGCCTATATACAGGGATATCATGCAAGTCCAGCTAGTGCCTAGGTAAGCATCATATTCGCAGATGAAGAAAAGATGGCATGAAAGCTCAAAGTGCTCACTGGGTGTTATTTGTGATTACTGGTGTCTAGGCCTAGATGCAGATATAAGGTTTGACAAACAAAGTGCGACGACTAGATCTAGACAAGGTGCTTGTTGGTTGATTGTGTGCACAGAGGGTCAAAAGTGTGTGTCCATACTTGGGAGTTTTAAAACTAGCAGTGCGACCTTTTTGGCAAAAATCTAACAAAAACCTAAAAAAATAAAATCCGAAATTTTTTCACAAAACATGCAGTCATGCAACAAGCGAGAAAATAAACAATCATTGGCACAAAAATAAAATAAACATGCAAATAATAAAATCTCTCCCCATACTTAAGCAGCGCATTGTTCTCAATGCAAGAAGGGTATAAAAATAGTTTAACAAAAACAAAAATAAAAATAGTTCAGCACAAAAATAAAAGGTGAGAATGTTTTGAACCCTCCGTGAGGGCAAGATAATTGTTTTTTTAGGGGGGGTGGTCAAGAGGATGGTAGGTTGCGGCGGGCAACTTCTACGGTGAGGCCTTGGAGCTTTGAAAGGATGGCTTGGAGTAGTCGTTCTAGGGATGGTCGATGATCGTGATGGGGCGTGAAGGGGGAGCATCTTGGGCAAGAGGGGTTGATGGTCGAGAAGAGCTGGCTTAGGCTGGATGAGGCTGCTTCAGTGGCTACGCTGCTTCTGGGTATGTAAAGTCACCTCCATATTTGGTTCCAAAGACCTGCTCCTTTTGCGGTGTTAAACCTGCATTGAAACTCAACACACCCTGTGAGATACAAAGATGCCCCATCCCATCAAGGGTCCGGGGGTCTAATAATTTAAATGGAACAGGGGTGAGCTGGTTGTGTTTTTGCAGATCGAGGCCATGATGACTAAAAGCAAGCAAGGTAACAAGAGAACCAAAAGCTGGGCTGAGAGAATTTTGTTGAATTCCAGTTATGGTTTTCGCAACCCAGTACCCTAAGTTGACTCGATACCCACGTAACATGCACCATAAGAAAAATAATTCTTGCAATGACAACTAGCCCGAATTATTATACTTACATGCGAAGGTAAGGGCCTGATAACGGTGCATGATGCGCAAACATGGGTCCTTAATCTCATGTGCTTTGGAAGTTCGAGGGCTGAACTCGGCATTGGGATTGCCGGTTAGTGCTTGAAAGGCAATATTAGCATCAACATCAAGAGGGTAGGCAGTCAAAGCTTTGGTATACTTAGGGGTTTTCATTTCAGAGGGAGATACAAAACCAAGCAAACAATTAAAAGCATCGATAGACAAGACATACCATTCATTCATCAATCTAAAATTAATAGCATCTAGGGCAGACAGGTTGGGCACAAATTTATCCTTAGGTTTGAAATACTCAGGCACAATCCAAAAAGAAGTGAAAAACTCGAGGGAGAGCTCGAGGAATGTTGGGTGTTCAAGGAAGAACAAGGCTTCCCACCCGATATTGCCCACGAGCTCTCGCACATGAGACCCTACATACATGGAGTCAAGAAATTCCATATCTAGGCGCGCACAGGGGCTAACGCCTTTGGAATGAAACATTTGCAGCTTATCTAAAGATGCTTTCTCATGAAATTTCATCCAACCTTTAGAAGAAGAGAGATCAGAAGGAACCTGGGGTGACGACCAAGGGGTAGAGGCTGAGACAGATGTCTTGCCCTCAACAGAGGAAGGTCCGTCGAGGCCACGAGGCTTCTTGGTCATAGAGGCTTTCGTCGCGCCCTTGCTCTGGTCAGCGCCTTTTCTCTTTCTATCAGCCGGCGTTTCCGGTTCAGCTTGGATCTTTGTTTTCCCCTTCCTGGCCGCTGAACGAGTCGTGTCCTCCTTCTCAGCAGCCGCTTTCTCCACGGCTTCTCTCGTTTCCCTCTCGTCATCATCTTCTTCGTCTTCTCCTTCCCCAGCCCCTTCATCACTCTCGCCAACTCTCTCTTCACCGGTGTCCATCTGCTCAGCTTCCTCCTCTTTTGAGTCCTCGGCGGCCGCAGACATCTCGACCTCCTCTTCCTCCTTAGATCTAGAGACTAGCACCTCCTTAAGGACCTCCTCCACCGTCAGCTTATGGGCAACCGGAGGCAACGACTTGGCTTTTTTAGGTTTTGAGCTGGCAGCTACGGAACTGGGGGCGAGGCGCACCACCTGGTCATATCTAGTCATGGTGGATATAGGTGGGACCGAGCCGTTGATAATCAGTTCTTCGTTGTCGGCCGGAGTGGACTCTTCTGCTCACGAGTCGGTGGGCGGCGAAGGTTCTAGGGGTTGTGGGATAGTGAAATCTGGGCTAGGGTTTGTAGTGGAAGGAGGAGTACTCGAGAGGGTTTGGAAGGACCCAAGCGAGGAAGACGGTGATGAAGCGATAGAGCTGTGAGGTAATGAGCTCCGTTTGTGAGCTACGCGCTTAATTCTCGGCATGGGGAGTGGTGATAGAGGATGTGGTTAAGGTTTTTGGTTGATGTAAGATGGTGATGATATGCTTGCGTTTGAAGAGAGAGATAGAGCGGGGATGATGCATGAGAGAGGGAGATACTGACAATGATAGGGAAAGGAGTGGGAAAATGGAAAAGGTGTGGGAGAGTGGAAAGGACGGAGAGAGAGAATCACGCTGTCAGAGGGATTTGATTTTATCCTTGCTGCTGACGTAGTCCGCGGGGAGAGGAAGTGAGCTGCACTCTCCCAAATCCTAACTGCCAAAAGAAATTGTTTTCAAAATTGAAAAGGAGGTTAAGAGAAGGGAAGATAAAATGGTGGAATAAATAAGGAATAAATAAAGAAAAAGGAGAGAAAAGGGGACAAGAACAATTAATAAGAGGAATATTAGTGGGGTTTAAATATGGAAAAATGGGAAACAATAAAAAGGAAAACAAAACAAACAACCTAATTAATATAGGAAATAAAAATAAAAGAAATAAGATAAGCAAAAATAATAAAAAGAAAATTTAAAGAAAAACGAAAGCATAAAGGTCTCTGCAATGAATAAAAAGGGAACACAAGGATATGACGAGTGCGAGGCCTCGTCACTGGTAACCTGTCTTTGATGTCCAGGCCTAGACATTCACAGGCTGTCTAGGATTGGATGGGTGGGTTGACCACCTCTTCTACCTCTGTTGTGAAGGGTTTGAATCCTTCGTAGAAGGGTTTCAAGCAATGGCCATTTACTTTGAAGATTGTGTCCGAGTCCAGACTTTGGATCTCGACGGCTCCATGATTAAATACAGCTGTGACCCTGTAGGGGCCTGTCCACTTGGATTTGAGTTTACCTGCAAAAAGTCTTAAACGGGAGTTGTATAAATGAACTTTTTGACCAACAACAAAAGACTTGGGCAAGATCAACTTATCGCGAAGTTCCTCAAGCTCTTGGATTTGCAAGCGACGGTGTGCACCTGCCTCTTCGAGATCCATGTTAAATTTTCTGATAGCCCAAAAGGCCTTGTGTTCAATTTCTACCGGGAGATGGCATGGCTTGCCATAGACTAGTCTATAAGGGGTCATCCTAATCGAGGTCTTGAAAGCTGTCTTGTAGGCCCAGAGAGCGTCATCCAGTTTTGAACTCCAATCCTTGCGAGATTGGTTGACTGTTTTCTCGGGGATGGACTTGATTTCCCTATTGGAGACT
The DNA here is from genome assembly GCA_963691705.1 of Viola odorata. Taxonomy (NCBI): domain Eukaryota; kingdom Viridiplantae; phylum Streptophyta; class Magnoliopsida; order Malpighiales; family Violaceae; genus Viola; species Viola odorata. Next base: position 44,003,007 of record OY829538.1, read on the forward strand.
TCGGCTTGCCTATTCGTCTGGGGATGATAAGCTGTCGAGACCCGATGGGTGACTCCATACTTGTTGAGGAGAGAAGAGATAACCCTATTGTAAAAATATGTCCCCCGATCACTGATGAGGGCTCGAGGGGTTACAAATCGATTGAAAATATTAGTACGCAGGAAGTTCGCGACCACTCTAGAATCATCAGTTTTTATTGCCTTGGCCTCGACCCACTAAGAGACGTAGTCGACGACCAGCAAGATATAGATGTTGCCAAAGGAGTTCGGGAACGGGCCCATGAAGTCAATTCCCTAGATGTCAAAAATTTCGCAAGAAATGATATTGGTCAGGGGCATCTGGTTCCGAGCGCCTATATTACCCGTTGCTTGACATTGAGGGCATGATGCGCAATACATGTAGCTGTCTTTGAAAATTGATGGCCAATACAGGCAAGCCTTAAGGACTTTCATGGCAGTCTTCTTAGCTACAAAATGGCCACCTTCTGTCGAGGAGTGGCAAAATTTCAAGATCGAGGGCACTTCATCCATTGTTACGCACCTCCTGATGAGCTGGTCGGAATAATGCTTCCATAGATACGGGTTGTCGCAGACATAGTACTTGGATTATTTCCGGATGCGTTGTTTTTGGGATGGTGGGGAGTCAGTAGGGAAAGAACCAGCAGCAAGGAAGTTAGCTATATCAGAGAACCAAGGAAAGTGGACAGCGTGGGCAAGACACAAGCGTTCGTCAGGAAAAGTATCGCGGATAGGCACATGCGAATCATCCTCTTGGGCTGGAAGTCTGCTTAGATGGTCTGCCACCAAATTTTCTCTACCTTTCTTATCCTTGATCAGGATATCAAATTCTTGTAGCAACAAAATCCACCGAATGAGGCGGGGTTTAGGGTCACCTTTGGTCAATAGACATCGAAAGGGCCAAATGGTTAGAGTACACGATAACATGCGTGCCCAAGAGGTACTGCCTGAATTTGTCGAGGGCATAGACAACTTCCAAGAGCTCATTTTTCGTGGTCGTGTAGTTCTGCTGGGCTGGGTCTAGTAACTTGGAAGCATAGTAGATAACGTATGTCTCCTTATCTTTCTTTTGCTCCAAAACAGCACCGAGGGCATGATTACTTGCGTCACACATGATCTCGAAAGGGATGGACCAATCGGGGGCTCGAATGATGGGAGCGGTGATGAGTTTGGTCTTGAGCAAATCAAATTAAGCTTTACAATCATCGTCGAATACAAATTCGACATCCTTTTGAAGCAGGCGACACATATGCTAGTGATTTTTTAGAAATTCGTAATGAAGCGTCTGTAGAAACCAGTATGCCCTAGAAAGGAACGAACATCTCTTACGCAAGAGGGATAGGGAAGGGACTCAATGACTTCAATCTTCACTTTATCTACTTCAATACCTTTACTGGAAATGATGTGTCCCAAGATGAGACCCTGATCGACCATAAAATGACATTTCTCAAAGTTCAGGACCAAATTGGTCTCGGTGCAGCGTTGTAGGATTTTCTTCAATTTGGCCAGACATTCGGCAAAGGAGTTGCCATAGACGGTAAAGTCATCCATAAAAACTTCGATGCATTTTTTGAGGAATTTGGAAAAAATCCTCATCATGCACCGCTAGAAAGTAGCAGGGGCATTACATAAGCCAAAGGACATTGTTCGATATGCAAACGTACCGAATGGACAAATGAAGGTAGTTTTCTCTTGGTCTTCGAGGGCAACTGGAATCTGGTGGAAGCCTGAATACCCATCTAAACAGCAATAGTGCATCTTGCCCGCGAGACGTTCTAACATCTGATCAATGAATGGAAGGGGAAAATGGTCATTTCTCGTGGCCGCGTTCAAACGACGATAATCAATACAAACACGCTAGCCATTCTGAATTCTGGTTGGAATCAAAGTCCCATCTTGCCCTGTAGTGATTGTGATGCCAGTTTTCTTGGGCACTACTTGAACGGGACTCACCCATGGGCTATCGAAAATGGGGTAGATAACTCCGGCATCCAATAACTTCAGCACTTCTTTCTTCACCACCTCCATCATGGGTAGGGGTGTAACCGGTCCGGTTCGGTCCGATTTTAGGTTTAGAACCGGACTGAACTGAAAATGTTCGGTTCTGATGGGCCTGGAACTGGATCGAACAGAAAATTTCCGGTTCTGTCGGGCCTAGAACAGGACTGAACCGGACAGTTTGGTCCGATTCTGGTTTTTTTTAATTTAATTAATTAAAAAATACATTATATAAAAATATTCAATGATAAACAACCAGTTTTTCTTCAGTGTCACAATCGTCATTAACCAACAACCTAATTGTCATTCACCCATTTCGCCAAATTATAAACAAAATCCTGCTGTAACACATTAACTCACAACTATAATCCAAAAAACATCTAGAGAACCATATTGCACCCAATCACATCCAGAGAACCATATTACAAACTAAAACAAGAAATACCCACAATCCCAATTGAACTCAAGGCCATTAATTAAGGAGCTGCATGCAAAACCATATTATACCCACCACATTGGCAGAAGGTAGTTCTCAAACAACAAAAAAAAGAGACTTTTTTGAGGTCGTCTTGGAGTTCTTGCAACTTCTCAGTACGGGCGATAGGATGGATTATATTGAGGCCCCATATGGCGTTAGTGTTGCACCTCCTCGCCGTGCCCCATCTTATCACACGGCTCCACCCTCTAGGCGAGCACATGAGGCCCCGCACCATAGTTCTGTTCCGAGGCTGCCACTTCATCAAGAGCACCCATCTCGGCAGCCAAGTGAGGCGGACTATGCTTTTGTAAGCCCCTCCTTGGAGTCAATAGCGGTATTAGTTGAAAACCTAAGTGAGGCGCACGTGAGGGCACAAGACTCATGTCGGGACACACAAGAGATGTTTCGGAAGGGCGTGCAAGAGCTCAAGCATCTTGGTCAATGTACATTAGCTAAGGCGGAACAAGAAGGGGCTGGCCCAAAAGTAATTGAGGATGTGGACCTTAGCGCATTAAGGACTCCAAGTGTTGTTTCGGACTTGCTAGTTTCGAGTGCCCCCTCGGATGAGTTGGATTTTTGGATCGAAAAGGGTACAAGTGAGGCTTGTGAGTCCACCTCGGATTGCCATGAGAAGGCCGTCCATTGCCTTGCGTTGCAACGCCAGTTTTGGGCTATTGGGAGTGAATTTTCCATCATTCTAAGGGTACCTATGGTTAGCTTCTTGGACCCGTTCCTTCTTGGTGTTGGCCATATAGGCCGAACATCGTACTCTCCATTTTTGGCACCATCTCTTAAGCTTACGGTCTCACATGGACCCCGAGTCCCTTCCGCCACCCCTTTGGCCATGCGTAGTACCCATGCCTACTCACCTACTATTTTGGGCCCGCACTTAGACCGCATCACCACCCTTTCCCATCTTGGCCGAATTGGAGTAGTTTTTGGGGTTGACTCACCTTCGGCCTTAGCTAGCAGTGGTGTAGCTTTGCGGCCGAACTTGATCCTTACCGAGCCAATATGCCATGCCCTAGAAAGGCCTCCACCATGGCCTATATTTTCTGAGAGAAGCTTCGAGTGGGATCCGTATGTGGCCACCAACCGGAAGCTTGGTTTGGCACACTTAGCATCTCACGGGATTGACCCTATAGATTCGAGGACGAATCTCTCTAAAGGGGGGTGGGATGATACGAGCCAGGTCGCCTACCTTCAAGGCCCATCGAGAAGCCCGACCTTAGTTGCTAGGCTCTTATAGACGCCTAAGGCGGAGAGGGTTATTCATGAGGCGAAAACCCTTTGGGGTCCAAGCAAGTCATCGTCTATGCCTCGGCCTTCGCCCTTGCCATCGCTCACTCGCGCCCGTGCCCTCGCACGTCCATGTCCATCTTGCCCTCAAGGGCCCGAGCCACGTCTTGCCCTCGACGGCCCGAGCCGTGTCTTACCCTCGCGGGTCCGTGCTCCAACTTGCCCTCGAAGGCCCGAGCCACGTCTTGCCCTCGCGGGCCCGTGCTCTATCTTGTCCTAGCTGGCTCGAGCCGCGTGCCATAGCACGCCCATGCGTGTCCCGACCTTGTCATCACACTCCCGTGCCCGAGCACGTCCGTGCCCATCCGTACCAGCGTACGCTCAAGCCCAGCTTTGTCAGCACACGTCCGAGCCTAATGTGGCCTATGCATGCACGTGCCCTGCCTTGCCAGCGTGCACCCGTGCCCTGTCCCACGACTGTGCCCAAGCCCTGTCACACGGCAGCGTCGGAGCCATCGTCCAAGCCAGCATCCAAACCCATGGCCGAGCGTCTCAAGACCCTTTGTGTAAGGGTATTTTGGGTCTTTTTACCCTTGTATATATTTTGCCTATAAAATGAGGACTTAGCTTCATTTTTAGGTTGCTTTTGATTTTATTGATATTTATCACTTAAGCCTTAAGCCACTCATCGGCCTAGACTGATGGAACCAAACCCTTAGACGGACACTTGTTAGGGTTCTTGGTAACCGAAGCCACTAGGGCTAACAACCTTGCGTATCCTTTTCATTTCTTGTAATCAACGCTCAAGCTTGTTCTTGAGCGAGTTCATCAATTCTAAAGAAAGACCCTTAGCAATCCTTCTTGCTAAGTTTCGTTTATTGTTTCCATCAAACACCTTTCCAACTCCCTTCATTGTTTCCGCTGCCCTTAAACTCCCTTAAACCCATCAAATATCTCGCATTTATCCATCTTGTATCAAGGAAACCATCCGTGCAAGGGTCTAGATCCGAAGGCTTTATCAGGGCCGCACCTTCAAGCTCGTTGAGGCGCTTGGGTCGTATCAGGGGTCCACCATCAACGTGTCACGTAATTTGCCATAATAGCAGTTTCGCTTCAAAGCTTCCACAGAGAAATCAACGGTAATGTCTAGCGTTAATGACATCTCCATATCAAAACAACTAAGGAAATCCCTCAAAGATTCTTGAGGTTTCCTATGTATATCAAATAAAGCTACAGTAGACTTCTTGATAGGAATAGCCGTGCTGAATCGACTCCAAAACCTAGTTTCCAACAGGGAGAAACTGTCGATCGATCTGGCTGGGAGTCCATCAAACCAAAGACGCGCGACCCCTGATAATGTCTTGACAAATATCTGGCACAAGGTCGCATCACTGTGAGTTTGGAATTGCACAAAATCTTTTACCTTGTTAAGGTGGGAGATGGGATCCTTTGTGCCATCATAAGATTCCGTGGGGAGTTTAACATGTCGGCTGACTCTATGATGCCATATGCGGTAACTAAACGGATGGCCAGTGTTATCCTCAGGGACCCTGCGAGGATGACGGGGGGGAGAAACTTCCACATGACGTGTTTGCCTTTGAGGATTATGCGCGTGATATCGCCCGGGAACGGGTTCGATACCTTCTGCTACTAGATCTTCCGCTGCGTCGAGGGGATATATCCCTGGCCATCTCATCTCGTATATCATCCCAATTACCCCATCTGCCTTACGCAATTGTTCACCTAGGAATACTAGAACTTCATGCGTATATGGCGTAGAAGATTCTACTCGTCCATGAGCGAGTTGCATGAAGCTGACAGGGGTCGTCGTTGTAGGCAAGGTCAATGGGGTATTCCCGTGTTGCAGAGGTGATAACGGTCGGTCAGTGACAATTAACGGGGTGAATATAACGTGAGGGGGAATACTGGATCCTGAAGCATTTGGAGTAGATCCTGTCGCTAATGCAGTCAAATGGTCCAACTGGGCACGCAGAGCCAACAAAGAATTCGCCAGAGAGTTGTTTGAATCATTCATCGTAGATCCCGGCGGAGGGGGAGTGAAAAAGATAGATCCTACCCCTTGGGAAGGTGAAGCGCTCATTTGGGAGGATGATGTTCCCATTGTTGGCCCAAAGAGAAAATCCAATTGCCTAGAAGGAGTTCCCTATACTGCGGTAGAAATAGCAGTAGTGGTGAAAGGAAAAAGTTCTTTGCGGGGGGCAAGAGAAATACCGTAAGACCTAGGAGGCGTAGAATCCGAATTAGAAGCCATGATCTTTTAGTCTCCGGGACAAGACAAAGCTTGGTTATTAAGGCAGCTCACTTAATAAAACCAAAGCTCTCAATGAAAGCACCACTTTGATAAGATCCGGACTTCTAGAGAGGGGTAGATGAGGAAAATGGCCTCTCGAAATCACTGTTCTCGCCGCCCGGTGTAACTGCAAAGCGCCGGAGGGGGTCACCGGCGTAGAAACTCCGATGCTTAAGTCAGTATGAGTGGTTGGAATGGCAGAGTTTTGGCTAACAATCCTAGGCTTACCTTTCCTTCTCGATCCTTGGGGTATTTATAGCCAGGAAATGGGTGTTATCTAGAGTGGGCCGTTATCTAAGGGTGGTAGGCTGGGGCCTCTAGTTATCGTTTGGAACTGGCCAGGGATGGGATAACGCCGTACGAGCGGATGGATATCGAGCCAGACCCCCCTCCCCCCTGTTGTCATCGACCATCCCTGGGTCCTAAGTGAGAAGACAAGGCGACAACTACAGTGATCTTGTCTCCACGACTGCTATAGTTCTCCAACCCTGGTTATGGGGTACAAAGACGATAATGCCCTTGAAGTTGCTTTATAGTTATCATAGACGAAGGTCTTCTTCTTCGAGGGCAGGAAATTATTTTCTTGTTGAGGCTTTGGATGTAGATGCTCTTTTGTTCGTGTATTGCTCCCTCCTTTCTTTTATTCTGAATTTTGAATTTTTTTTAAAAAGGAAATAAAAGGAGGGGGCACGAACCAATTACAAACTCTTGATTCTTCCGGGGCATAAAACTATTGATTTTACGTTTGGCGCTTGCCCCAGATCTGCTTCCAGCATCGATGGTGACTTCTTCGGCTTCCCCACACTTAAAATTTTCTAGGGGCTCGATTTCTTTTGAATGGTCTAGGGCTCGAGAATATTTGATTTTCTGCTTTTTCTTGCCCTAGATCTCTGCTTTGTGCTTTGAAGTCTTAGCCTTTTCTGCACGTCTTCTGGATGTCTAGCCCTTGACGTTACCCTCAATAATCGCTACCTCACTTGCCAAGGAAAGAGATCAAGGAAAAAGGTCAAATGGTCAGGAAGAAAAAGAAAAGATGGGGATGTTGAGGGCATGAAAGGTGATGAGAGAAAAAGAAGAGGAAAGAGAGAAAAGAAAGAAAAATGACATTGATGCGAAGTTTTTCGTCAAATCGATGCTTTCCCACGTCTAATGGTGCCTATACCCAGGGATATCATGCAAGTTCAACCACTGCCTAGCTAAAGCATCCTAATCACTCAAGAAAAGAAATAGGCATGGAAGCTCAAGTGCTCACAGGGTGCTTTTGTGACTACTGGTGTCTAGGCCTTGATGTGGATATAAGGTTCAGCAGGCAAAAATGAGAACAGCTAGGTCTAGACAAGGTGCTGGTGGTTCATACTTGTGCGCAAATGATCAAAATGTGTGTGTCTATTTATAGAGGTTTAAAAACTGGCAGTGGAGGAATTTGGCAAAAAATTAAAAATCCAAAATTTTTTTTCACAAAAACACACAGTCATGCAAACAGCGGAAATATAAACATGCAGTCACACACAGAGGACATACACACATAAAACACAAATAAATCCCTCCCCATACTTAGGCATCGCATTGTCGTCAATGCGGGAAGGGCACACACAAAAGTTCAACGAAAATTAAAATAAGTATAGTACAAAAATAAAATAAAGCAGGTGGAGATGTTTTTTTTTTGCCCTCCTCGAGGGCAAGAAAGATAATTATTCGGGGGGGAATCAGGAGGGTGGAAGCTTGCTCCTGGCCACTTCAGCCGTCAAAGCCTGAAGTTTCGTGAGCACAACTTGCTCGCTTGATTGATTGGCATCAGGGGCACGATTTGAATATTCTGCTTGGGCACGAGCAGCGTCAGGGACTCAAGACCTCGAAGTATCTGGATATATGAAATCACCTCCATGCTTCGTGCCAAAAACCTTCTCTGACAAGGACGTGCTTCCGATGGAAAACCTCAAAATACCATGTGAGATACATAAATGCCCCATCCCATCGAGGGTACGGGGGTCTAAATCTTTGAATGCAAGTGGCTCACTAAGGCCAGAAGAGGTCAAATCGATATTATGCAGGTTCACAGCAAGGAGAGCAATGAGAGATCCTAAAATGGGGCCTCAAGAGTCGTTCTGAATATGAATTATAGCAGAAGCAATCCAAAATCCTAAATTCACCCTACGCTTACTTTTCATGCACCAAAGAAGAAAAAGCTCTTGCAAATTTAACTGGCCTGAAGAGCCAAATCTAGCAGCAAAGGTAAGGGCAAGAAAATGATGCAAAATTCTAAGGGCAGGATCCAAAATTTCATGCGCTTTAGAGAATTTAGGGTTGAATTCAGCACTGGGATTCTCAGTTAATTCACGAAAAGCCACATCGACATCAAACACAGCAGGAATAACAATCAAAGAATTTTTATAAGCACTGGATTTTAAATTATCAGGGGTGACAAAATTGAGCATGCAGTTGAACTCATTAAGCTAAAGTTTGGACCACTTGTTTGCTAACTTAAAATTAATCAATCCAGGGGTAGAAAGGTTTGGTCCACTTTTGCCCTTAGGCCTAAAGTGGTCCGAAGCTACCCAAAAAGTAGTGAACAACTCAACCGAGAGCTCGACATAGGTCGAGTGTTCTAGAAAGAACAGGGATTCCCAACCGATATTCCAAACGAGCTCTCGGACTCGAGACTCGAGTCCCATCTTTCTCAAAAATTCCAGATCTAGGCGAGCACAAGGGCTAACGCCTCTAGAGTTCATAACATTCAATTTATCAAGCGAGGGCTTATCATTAAAATTCAACCAAGCATGTGGATTAGAAAGGTCAGAGACAACCTGGATGGAAGACGTTTGCGGGGTAGAGGCAGGCACTGGTGTCGAGCCCTCGATGTTTGAATCATCGTCTTACCCAGGACGAGCTTTCTTTGATGTTGTGGGCTTGCTCTGAACCTTTGAGGAAGACGTTGCCTTCCTTTTCCTTCCTGCTGGCGTCTCAGGTTCAGCTGGCTGCTATGCTCTGGCCGGAGTCTCGGATTTCCCTTTTGCAACTGCCTCCATCTCCTTAGATTTCTTCTTATTTTTAGCCTTTAGGGTTGTTTCTTTCTCAGCTCTTTCCTTCTCAGCCCTTTCCTTCTCAGCCTTCTCTTTCTCCAAATCAACATTAATAAGATTCAGACTGTTGGGGGAAGCGGGATCTGGATTATGGTTGACTGGAATCACCGTAGCAGCGGTCCGTCGTACCTGCAAAGCGCCGGAGGGGGGACTCCGGCGTAGACACTCCGATGCTTAAGTTAGTATGGCTATGAAATTTTACAGAGATTTTGGTAGAGAATTAGCTCTTACTTTAGATCTAGAAATGAGGGGTATTTATAGCCGAAGAAAGAAAGGTCGTTACCCCCAGGGGTGGGCGTCATCAAGGAGAGATAACGCCCAGGATGACGTCAGCACGCGTCAGCTGGTCCATCCAGGATGACGTCAGCATGCGGATATCGCTTAGTGGGATATCGCCAATGGGCGCTGCCGGGGTATCCTGGGATGGGATGACGCCGTGTGGGTCCCTCCCGCTGATGTGGACCATCCCAGGATCTTCAGCCTATCGGGGGGCGGCGGCCAGATGCCATCGCTAGTTAAGGTCTACTAGAATCTGGTTTTGACTTGAGGTGAGAAGACGAATATACCCATGGTGTGTCATCAATTGTTATCATAAGCCCAACTGAAAACGAACCCAAGTGTTCCCCAAGGGCTGTCTCTCCTGGCATCTGGAGGAATGTTACTCCCTTTGTGCCGCGTCAGATTCAGGAAAATCACCGGGTTTTTCTGACTCTATTGTCAGTTACATTGCGCTGGATATACGATAGCAAAACAGGCAAGCGGGATCGACCTCTAGCGATAACGGTGGTCCTTTCCGAAGTTTCTGCTATCGTTCTAAAGGCGATATTTCCTTGTTTTTCCTGCATATTCTCAAATGTGGTTTCACCACGTTAGCAAAAATGACATGTAATGACAAGTACTAGTTACCCTTAGAGGTTTTCAGTCACTCATGTCGGGGTGTTTTTGGTGTCGCCGTTTCCCTTCAAACTCGTGGGGTCTAGCCATACGGTAAGCCGCTTACAGTTTGTGCGGTCTTACGCCATAGCTACCGGCAATATTGACGCGGTTTTACGCTGCTCGGAGCTACCTGTAATATCGACGCGGTTTTACGCTGTAGGCCGCCTACAAATTGTAAGGTCTTACGTTCTTCGATACGCACTTTATTCAAGCATCTCGGGTATCCACCAGGAGTTCCGCATTAGCCTTTTCCCCCAACTACTTTGGGATAACGGGACAGCTTATTTTTCGAGGTGCACGCCTAGGTGCGCATTTATTACTTTGAATCTATAAATGCGACCCTTTTTTGGTGCAGATTCTTCACACCCTCTTTGCTTCTCATTTTCCACTTCTTCATGGACGATCTCACCAGAAACTTCCTGATCTCCAAAGCCTTGACCCTCAAGAATCTCACTGAGGGTGACGTCAGCTTCCTGGACAACATGCTGACGAAGACTGGTGAGGATATGTTGGAACTTCGGGGAATGATGACCCCCATTCAGGCTAGGATCGGGGCCGCTACCATGGAGGACTTCAATCCTATCGGGAATGTCTCCAAGCTAGCTGTCGCCGCCTGTCGCATCGAGGTAGCCATCGCCATGCTGCAGCAGAGGAAGGATTTGCTGAACTGCTGTCTGAAGAGCATGAGAAGTACCTCTTTGGAGCTGACTTATATGGTGGATGCCTTGAGGGACATCCCCACTCTGCAGGTGGATGACGACAATGACGCCGGGTCCCGGGCTTGAAGGCTAGCCGCTGTGCCTTCTTGTTTGTTTTTTCCTTTATATGTATTATGTATGCGGACATATATGCAGGCCGTTAGGCCGTAATGAAACTCCTTTCCGTTATTGGACTTGTGATCTTTCTCCCTTTTTTAGGTCGTTAATCCTAGCTTTGATTGAGAGCCATGGCTAAGCCCAACTGAAAATGAGTCTGACACTGGTCAGACTTTTGCAGTATTTATTCTTCCTTATCTGCCAGGTGGTGACGGTTGCTTAGGAAAACCGTTCTACTAATCACGTGCCGTCTCTTGAGTAATAACTGATTAGGCAGTTTTTCTGTGCTTCTTGATCGTTGAGAAATTTCAACAAGCGTGATCCAAGGATTTTGAATTTGCAATTATGGTTGATCTTCTCAAGACGCATTAAATTATCCTTCTCTCACTTGAGAAACTTGAAGAGTCTCACCATTTTATCTATTTATGGGGAGTTCTTCTCCTTTCTTCCTGTTCATCTTCTTCTTCATATTTTTCTGCTGCTACTAACTTTCATCTCTCATGGCTGATTCATATGATCAGGTCTCCGACGAGCGAAAATCTCGCCCCACCCATCCGACGACACCAGATTCTGACAATCCTTCTTTGCCACCATGCCGGAAGAGGCGATTGCCCCACTATGGAGGTCGTAAGAGATCGAAGAAGAGAGCACATTCTGAAACCACTGGTTGGTTTTCTTCATTTTCAACCCCTCCGATCTGTAAGGGAAAAATTTTATTTCCTCCTGCTGACTAGTTTGAAGAGGAGATTCCTTTAGGCGATACCATCCTCAAGGCGGCATCTTCAGCTACAAAGGAGGAATCCAAACCATTGACGCTGAGCCCGGAGTGAAAAGTTGACAAATCCCCTCCTTTCGCTGATGAGGAGCTTCCGCTTTCCGATGAGGAATATTGCTACTGGTCCTCTTATTGGCCTGACGAGGATTGATTCTGCCCTTGGCAATCCCTTGTAGATGTTGTATGGCTTTTTGTCTTTAAATGAAATGATGCTTTACTTTTTTAGTTTTGCATGCTCGGGCGTTAGCTCCTCTTTAGATGGCTATCGCTGAGAAACTAACTATTGCTTCGACGTAACCGCTTGCAACTGATCATCAGTAACTACCCCCTCTAGAAGATATAAATGCGTGGACATAAATATCCTTCTGAGGCTTTCACACGTGTCACTTTCACTCTGGGACGTGTCCCGCTTTCATAGGCTGTTCATTTCTCGAACTTAGCCTTTAAAAGGGGGCAACTGCTCTCTTTTAATACTCTTTGCTTGCACTTCAAAATTTTCTCCTTTTCTCTCTCTGGATTCTTACTTCGAAGGAGGTCACGACCACCGTTCGCCGACGCCGACAGTTTATCCACCACCTTCTGCTCAAGGTACCTTACTTCTTATCCTCAGATTTTTGTCTCGCCGATTCATTATGAGTACCTCTAGGATACCCAAGGATTCTCAGTGGCCTCTGGCCAGAAATAGGTCTTTGAGAAGTCTCCAAAATTTTCGGCCGCCCATAGATTTAGAAATTGAGAGAACACCTAGTGTTTTTGTTGATCAAGTGGTTTTGGAGGTAGAACTGGAGGAAAATAGTATCTTTTTCCCTCCCGGTTACTCCGTTAGAATTCCTGATGCCGGTTATCGGCTTCATGACCCTCTATCGGGGGGGCAATAGGATGGTATATTTTAGCATGTTCCTCTATGGCTTTCGCTTTCCCATCCATGAAGCAGTGAAAAATTTATTGGTTCGATACGATATTAACCCGGCTCAGATTACGCCTCCTTCTTGGTGCGGGATTCATACCTTCATTCATATTTGCGAGTTGCGGGGTATCCTTGTCCCGTCTGTCAATTTATTCCGCAAGTTTTTTAGTTTTAGGTGCCGCATCTGTGTGGTAGATATTGCCCCAAGATGGAATGACGCATCGGTGCAGTCGTTCTGGCAGAAATTTCGGGGCCTTGAAGAGACTATGGCCGATTGGAAGAGTGGTTTTTTCATCATGAATTTGCCTTTCCGCCCCTAGCCCAGGGGCTTCAATCAGTGTCTTAACGACTCCCTTTGGACAAACCCGTCAACAGTATCTAGGGAAGAGCTTCGACAAACGCACGTGCTGCTGAAGCTGAAATCATCTTTTCGCATTCAAGAGTTTGCCTTGCACAGGCTTATAGAGAAGTGTACTATAAGTAAGTTTCCTTTCCTTCGTTATCACCTCGGCTTAATCATTGCTCTGATGTGCCTTGTTGGTAGGTGACACTGAAAATCAACCGTCAAGCGATAAGGACGTTCCTCTGAACGTAAGGCCGCTTCAATCACTGCCACCATCTCCTCCGCCTGAGAGTTCCAGTCGCCCTGCCGCACCAAAAAGAAAGAGATTCAAGACTGTTGCCAGGCGCGGTATCTCCAATCGTACTTCCCGTTTCCTCGAGAATTGGTTACCCATTCGGAAAGGAGTGGCTCTGAATCATCCTAAAACTGAAGTACCCAAAAGCAGCAGCGAGGACATGGATACCAACTCTGGGCTTAGTCATGCTTCCGCAGCTCAGTTGAAGCCACTTGAACAAGGCTAAAGAAACCCTTGCTACTGGGGATGGTTCTTTTGGTGGTGCGAGTACTTCCAAGGCAACGGCAGCAGCTGAGGCGTCAACCGCCGTTCCTCCTGATACTTCCGAGGTTCCGCCAGAGGTCAACCTTCCTCCTCCAACTGCCGCTCCTGACTCTCCTATCTCTTCTTTCATTCCTGACCAAATCGCAACCCTACCGTTACTCCTGACCCTCTGCTGAATGGCCTTCCGCCATTATTCTGCACTTCTATCTCAGGAGCCGGTGGTTCCGCTGAAAGTCGCTCTCCTCCTTTTACCACCAATCTGACTTCTCAAGGTTCTCAAGGAGCCACTTCCTATCGCTTGGATCTGTCTACCTTTGGCACCAGCGGACTTCGCGCACTGGGAATATCGGATCCGCTATCGCGGAGCGAGTCGGTGGGTTCTATTGTAGGTGCGATATTTGGCTCTGCTGAAGATAAGAAGAGATGTCAGAGCTTCCTCTGGAGGTTCATCGCGAACGCGCTTTGAATGACGTGCTGGCTAGCTTTCGCATGCTGAATTACTTTCTCGACATCCGCGGTGACAAGGCTCGAGGTTCCCCCTCTAAAGTGGTGGAGCTGACGCAACTCCAAAGCGATACCCAAGCAGAGCTTAACGACTGCCGTGCTGAATTGGCCAGAGAAAAGTCGATAGGGAAGACCAAGATAGAACTTCTGGAAGCAGAATTGGTGGCTGCCAATAAAAGAAACTCTCTCCTCCATGAAGAGATATCGGCCCGCGACGCGAAGCTAGCAAAGGTGCCCGATGAGATATCACGCTGGAAGGACAAGGCGATACAAGCCTTTGCTGCTGGATTCCCAGATTATTACCTTAGCAAAGCTTTCGATCCTGCCAAGATAGCTGACTATGCCTTCGAGAGGTTGAAGGATGTAGGTGCCGGGGGCAACAAAGGGGTCCTTCCGTGATGGGAACACGGCAGCGCTTGAGAGTGTTTTACTTTTATTTTTTCTTCCAACATTGGTTTCATTTGGCTTGTAATAACTGATAACGCTTGCATAATAACGACTATCATTCCGATCTGGATAACTATTAATTTGCTTCTTGGCGTTATCTTTATTGATTACGTCATCATGCTTGGCCTCTTTTTGATAAAGTAATTCTGCTTTTTCGGAGCATTTAATGCTCAGAATCTCCTCATTAATATGAGTGGAGGATCATGATGGTTCAGAGACACGTGTCTGCTCATCAGGACGCTAGGGCTAGCTTGATTTGATAGGATCAAAGCGTCTTCTCTCCTTTCTAGGGTTATACTCATTACTTATGCCTATCACGCGCGTCGCGACTGTTCCAGCAGTCATTTCTTTTAGCCTCCTAGGGTTATATAACCCCTTACTTTATTTCTTTTTCCACTTTCGATAATCTATTTCTCTGCATCTTCTCAAATCTTGCATTTCTGGTTTTCATCTCTTGGGTACTTCAATTTTCTTCCAAAAAAGGTACTTCTTCACTTCCCTTTATTATCTTCTTCATCCTTTATTTTCCTTTTCCACCATGGGTAAAAGAAAAACTCGTGTTTCTGGGTCTAAATCAATTAATGAAGAAAAAATAGAGACCATAGTCAGTACCATTACTTCTTCTGCCATTCTTGATAAACATCTGTCCGATCATGGAGCCACCCTCCCTGAGGGTTTCAAGGCTTCTATCGCCCCTGAGTCTTTACGCCTGAATAGCGTTCTGACCGGTAAGCGCAGAATTATGTATGCCCAGATGTTCCGTTATGGTTTTCGGTTTCCGGTTGACCCGTTTATCAAAGAGTTGCTTACTTCTCTGGATCTGAACCCTGTTCAACTGGCCCCAAATGCCTACTGTGGCATTTATGCATTTCTAGAACTCTGCAAGTACAAAGGAATTACATCTCCTTCCCTTGCATTACTGAAGTCTTTGTTCAAGATGTATAACCGTCGGGGTGTGATAGCGATATCACCCCGTTATGATGATGATTCGCTCCAGAACTTCACCTGGAAACTCCTTCACTTGGAGTCTTCCATTAATAAATGGAAAGAGTAGTTTTTTGTGGTTGAGACTCCCGAGCTTCCAGAGCCATAGTGGCGGTCTGGTTTTAACTAGGGCGTCAAGGACAGGGCTTGGCGCCGCGTGGCTCTTGACGAGACAGAATAGGGCTGGTTTGATAAGTTGCTAAGTCTGGAAATTAGCGTTCATACCCGCCTTTTGGCTTGCGGGACCAATATCAGAGCCTGCGTTAGACGTGAGTATTGCGTCAATCTTTGACTTTCAGTATTAGTACTAATGCTGACGCTGTCTTGTGCTTTTGCAGCAACTGATCTGAGTTACATTCCCGAGAGCGTTAGGAGGCGCCGAAAGAGACTTCGAGATAGAGAAGCGGCCGCGGCTGTTAATATCGCCACCACTTCAGCTACTCCTTCTGTTACCGCTTCGGTTCCTCCCCAAACATCTTCTGCCTCAGTTGACGAGGAAACCGATACCATTCCGGTTGGTATTCCTGTCGTATCAATCACTATTTTTCCTCCTCAGTCAGTTGCTCGTAGGGCTTCCGCAAGAGGAAAGAAGAAAAAGGAAGACAAGGAGTTTTGCCACCCTTCTGCCACTAATTCCGCCATCTTTGGACGCGGCCGGCTCTTCGGAAGCACCTGCATCTGAGACGGTAACGGCTACCGCTCCCTTATACTTTTTGCGTTGCTTTTTCAATACCTTTCTGCCTTTTCTTTTGTTTTTCATTATTTTTCTTCATAGGTTACTTCTCGTGCCTCTACTCCTGCATTGTCGTGAGGCAATATAGACTTGAGACGTATTTTGACTCAACCAAGGAAGAGACAGAGGTCCATCGGAGCAGGTACGAGATGTCAAGCTGATGTCAGGGAGGGGCCTCAAATCGCCCTTGACTCTTTAACACCTCCCCCGGGCCAGACCGGTAGCATTTTTGAGGGAGTGGTCGTGCCTGGGCCTTTTGAGACTTCCCCACCTTCGTTCTGCTCGGAAGTACCTCACTATTCCTCCAACGTGGTCCATACTGATGAGCTGTCGGGTTTCTCCTCCTATCAGCCCCAGGGATCATTCGTGCCTCAGGGAGGTTCCGCTTCCAACCAGCCTCATGAGACAGCCGGGCCCCAGGGAGGTTCCGCTTCTAACCAGCCTCCTTCTCCTGCCGCCGTGGTCTTTGTTCCTTCCGATGCTTCCATGCTTAAGCGCTTCAGGGAGGGGACAGTAGTGTCAAATCTTATGGCCGACGTGAGCTCATATAACGCCACTGGGCCCATCACCCATCAGGTGGATATGACTACGCTTCGTAGTTCAGGGATTGCGGCCATGGGGGGCGATAACTCGGTCATTACTGCTTCGTTCTTGGCTGCACACATGCTAACGTCTCCTGAGGAACGAAGCGCCTTTGCTGCTGTGGGAGACGAAGAGCAAGCCGACTTGCTGCGCTCTAAACTTTTTACTAGGTTCCTCCAATTTCACCATTTCACTGAGCGCATATCGCAAAAGGCAGCCGACCTTGCCGCTTTCGCAGCCAAGCTTTCGCAGGAGCAAGAGGAAAAATAGCGGCTGCTGGAAGAGCAAGACAGATATATGGCGGCCTTGGAGGCAACCAGAGAGGAGGCAAGGAAAGCAAAGGAATAGTTGGCCACTTCTAATGCTGCTCTGGCGGTTGAACAGTCAAAGATTATCGCTTTTGAGGGGGAGAAAGCAGCTTGGGTGGGAGAGAAAGCAGCCTTGGTAGAAGAGAAAATATCACTCATCTTAGGTATGCCTTTCCTTAACGAGCCGTCTCCACGAGAACGGTTGGGATAAGAATCGGGCATTTATCTCTACTGATACCGGGGCGTGCCTCATCTTAGTGAGTCATCTGATCAGGACTAACCGTCACAAGGAAAGGACTTTTCACTCCCGGGGTTGTCGGGGTGTGCCTCCTCTTATGGCCCACACGTGGCTACCACAAGGATAGGACTTTTCACTCCCAACGCTAAATATTAAGTGCGCCAGGGTGTGCCCTCACTTAGTGAGCCGTCGGATCAGGACAGGCTGTCACAAGGATAGGACTTTTCACTCCTGACGCTAAATATTCAGTGCGCTAGGGCGTGCCCTCACTTAGTGAGTCGGTGGATCAGGACCGACCATCACAAGGATAGGACTTTTCACTCCTGGCAACGTTCCTCATTCAGATCTTCTCTGAAGTAGGCCACTCGTAGGCTTATGGTACCAATCTCCACGGGCGTAACAACCTCCGTGCCGAAAGCCAGTGCGAATGGTGTCTCTCCTGTGCTGGTTTTCGTGGTCATGCGGTATGCCCACATCACATACGACAGCTCGTCTGCCCACTTCTTTTTGGATCCTTTTAGGTTCTTCTTAACACCGCTAAGGATGGCTCGGTTTGTTACCTCAGCCTGACCATTTATTTGTGGATGAGCCACGGAAGAGAATCTTTGCTCAATTCCAAACTCCTCGCATTGGTCTCTAAAGAATTGGCTGGAGAATTGAGTTCCGTTATCGCTGACTAGCACGCGGGGAACTCCGAAACGCATGATAACTTGGTGTTTGAAGAATCGCCAGATCTTTTCTGTCATGATGTTGGCAACCGCCTCAGCTTCCGCCTATTTAGTGAAGTAGTCAACCGCCACAGCCACAAACTTTAACTATGACCTTGCCTTTGGAAATGGCCCAAGGATGTCAATTCCCCATTTCGCGAAAGGACAAGGAGCGATGATGTCATAAATTTGTGTGGCGGGTTGTCGAGGAATCTTGGCAAATTCCTGACACTTTTGGCAAGTTCGCACGTAATCATGGCAGTCCTTCCGGATGGTAGGCTAGTAAAACCCCGATCGAAAGACCTGCGCAGCTAGGGTTCCACCGGATGCATGCATGCCACAAATTCCTTCGTGGATTTCGCGGAGGGTATGAAGGCCCTCTTGTTCCGTTATGCATCTGGCAGCCGGATGAGAGAAACATCTCCGCATCAGTTCCCCGTCAAAGTATGTACATCGTGCCGCTTGTTTTAGTACTTTCTTCTTCTCAGCATTATCCGCCGGTAACTCATCGTGTTTCAGATATTTTATGACGGGAATTCTCTAGTCATTTTCACTTTCTTCCACGCAGAGCGTCGCCTGTTCTTCCATAAAGGAAGGTACGGGTAGCTCCCGGTAGTACACCCCTTTCGGTATGGACGCTTCTGGGTTTGCTGCGAGTTTGGTGAGGTTATCCGCCTCAACGTTATCCTCTCGAGGAATATGCTCGAAGCTGACCTGTATGCCACATTTCTTTATTTCTATCAACTCGCGTTTCACCTTAGCAAGGTATTGCACCATGATGGGCTCTCTAGCTTGAGAGTGTCCCAGCACTTGGTCTATTATCAGCTTGGAGTCTCCACAAACTTTTAGCCGCAGATCTCCCAACCTCCCTGAGTCATGTATTCCTTTTACGGAGGCACTTTTCCCCATCCTGAGTCCGGCTAATAATGCTTCATATTCTGCGGCGTTATTGGACAACGGATGCAAGATTCGGATGGCGAACCTCATATGGATGCCGTGAGGCCCGCTCATGAAGATCTCGCCTCGGCAAGCTCTTGATTTTTAGCGTCGTCTACGTGGATGACCCACATGTCGGTGAAGGTTTCAGGGAAGGGGAGGTCCAACTCTTCTTTTTCTTTTTCAGTCAACTCCATCATTGGATCTGGTGTAAAGGTGCATTCCGCGATAAAGTCCGCGAAGATTTGAGCCTTTACGGACGGTCGGGATCTGTAGTGCAAACCATATTGTTCAAGCTCGATAGCCCAAATCAGCATTCTCCCCGAGGATTCGGGCTTCCAGAATATCCTTTTTAAAGGTTGATCCGTAAGCACAATGACGGTGTGAGCTTGAAAATACCGGTCCATTTTCCGCGTGGCTTGCACCAATGCGAACCCTATTTTCTCAATTCGGGCGTATCTCAGCTCGGTATCTTTCAAGATGTGGCTTACAAAGTATACCGGGCGGTGCATGTGATTGTCATCCCGCACAAGGACCGCACTGACCACTTCGTCAGCAACCCCAAGGTATAGGTACAGGATTTCACCGGGCTCTGGTCTAGTCAACACCAAGTCAGACGATAGGTAGGCCTTTAGGCTCGCGAATGCTTCTTCGCATTCTGCTGTCGATCTGAAGACGGCTTTCTTGCGTATAACCTTGAAAAAAGGGAGACACCTCTCGCCTTGCTTAGAGATGAACCGACCCAGCGCGATAACGTGCCCTGTCAGATTCTGTATTTCCTTTACAGTTCGAGGAGATATCATGTCTTGGATAGCTTTGACTTTTGACGGGTTGGGTTGAATGCCCTTTTGGCTGACCACGTAACCCAAATATTTGCCCATTTGAAAGGCAAACATGCACTTTTGAGGGTTCAGCTTCATCTGATATCATTTCATCACTTCGAAGACTTCCGCCAGGTCAGACAAGTGATCTTTGAAGCTTCGGCTTTTGATCAGTATGTCATCGACATATGCCTCTATATTTTGCCCGATCTGCTTCTCAAAGACTTGGTTCATCATTTGCTGGAAGGTGGCTCCAGCATTTTTCAACCCAAAAGGCATCGCCGTGTAGCAATAAGTGGCCTTCGGAGTGATGAAAGCAGTTTTCTCTTCATCCTTTTTGGCCATGGGGATTTGGTGGTACCCCGAGTTGGCATCTAACGAGCTCAAGTATGCGTACCCGGCAGCTTGATCAACCAACTGATCAATTCGGGGAAGTGGGTAATAATCTTTAGGGCAAGAGTCATTCAAATCTGTGAAGTCAATGCACATGCGCCACTCCCCGCTGGGCTTGGGAACTAGGACAAGGTTAGCCAACCAGGTGGGATACTGCACTTCTCGAATAAAGCCAGCGTCAAGAAATTTTCCCACTTTCTTTTCGACAGCCATTGCTTTTTCGGTCGAGAAAACACGTCATTTCTGCTGGACCGGTTTTGCATCAGGGTTGACATTGAGTCGATGTTGTGTCGGAGGGTTTCCATGCGAACTCTCCTTTGCATTTATTTAACAGTTGGGCTAACTGAAAGTTTTCCTCTGGGCTGAGGTTATCGCTGACTAGAAATACGGCCCCATCTATTCTGTTAACCGGGATGTGAGTCATTTTATCTACAGGCTGAGTGCGTTTCTCATCATTTTGTTCGTATGGATCCACCGTCACGCACACGTACCTATCGCAACTCTTCTGAGTCATGAGCAGGTAGCATTCAGCAGCTAGCTTCTGATTACCTCGGACCGAGACCACCCCATCCCAAGAAGGATATTTCAACCTCAGATGTTTTTGAGATATCGCCGCTCCGAAACGGTTGAGGAATGGGCACCTCAGTATGGTGTTATAAGGCAGGTTTAGATCCACCACCAAGAATAAAAGCTCTTCTGACAGTTTGGAGGTATCCTCCTTGAAATATACAGGCAAGGTAGTTACTCCAGTTACTGGGATAGGGATTCCGTCTACCCCAATAATGGGTTTTTTACAGGGTGTAAGCTCATTTTCTGGACGCTTCAGGAGATTGTAAGCTTCTAGTGAGAACAAGTTTACGACGCTTTTGTTGTCAACTAGAGTTCTTCTAACTCCATGGCTAGCGATAATGGGTGTAACAACTAACGCATCATTGTGTGGATATACCACGCCCTTCTCCTCCTCTTCAGAAAAGGATAATATCATACGATCCAAGGCACTTATCGCCTCACTCTTTATTGACATGCTTGCCCGCTTCCGTTTATCCCTTGGCGCGGGTGTCAGCTGTGTGGGCTCATCCAGGTAAGGTGTGGGCTTTTAGCCTTAACGCATCTAAAGTTGCTAGTGGGTCAACCATTAAAGCATCTCTGAGCTTTCCATAACAACAGTTTCACTTTAAGGCTTCGATGGTGAAATCAACCGTTACACCTGGCGTTAGCGACATCTCGGTGTCGAAATGATAGAGGAAGCTCCTCAAGGATTCCTGAGGTTTCCTGTGTAGGTCGAACAAAGCAGCAGCTGACTTCCTGATAGGGACAACAGTACTGAATCGACTCCTGAATTTAGATTCCAGCTGCAAGAAGCTGTCAATAGACCCACCCGGAAGACCTTCAGACTATAAGCGCGCGACCCCCGACAGAGTCATTACAAATATCTGACACAAAGCAGCATCATTGTGGGTCTGGAATTGCACAAAGTCCTTCACCTTGTTAAGATGAGAGATGGGATCTCTAGTGCCATCATAGGATTCTGAGGAGAGCTTCACATGTCTACTAACTCAGTGACACCTTATGCGCAGGCTAAAGGGATGGCTAGAAGTATCATCGAGAATCTCACGTGCATACCAAGGTGGGGATACCTCCACATGGCGCCTACGGTCTCGCAGATTTCGATCATGATGCCGCCTGGGAGTCGGATTGCGGCTCCTTGGCGAGCGAGTCCGATGCCTCCTACTGCTGGATCTTTCACTCCCTCCAAGAGACATATCTCTATCATTTTCGCCCCTTCTACCATCCCAACAACCTCTATCCTCCTCACGCCATTGACGCTCCTCTTGGGGGATAGGAAGTATGGGCACTTGTGGTACATACGGCTCCACCGTCCTATGAGTAAACTGTACCAAACTGACTGGTGCACTCAACGCATGCAGCGTCAAAGGGACGCTCACATGCAATGGGGACGACAGCGACCGTTCTGTAATAATGGGTGGAGTGAAGACGAACTGAGATGGGACGCCTGATCCGGGAGCGCTTGGCGTGAATCTAACAACCAGTTCTGTTAAATGGTCTAACTGGGCGCGGAGGGCTGAAATCGAACTCGTGAAAGGGTTATTCGCGCCGTCTATCATGGATCCCCTTGACTGAGGAGTAAAATGACTGGATCCCGCTATCTGGGATGAAGGAGTATATGGCTGGGACAGAAATGTTCCCACTACTTGTTCAAGGGACAAATCTGACGTTCTTGGGGAACTTCTTGCACTGAGGTGGAAGCATCAAAAGTGACGAAAGTGAAAAGTCAACTGCAGGTATCAAATGGAAGGCTAGAGGACTAAGTCAACGGCAGATCTGAATCAGAAGCCATAATCTTCCACTTCCCAGAAGAACAGAGCTTGGCTAACAAGGATGCTCACTTAATTAAAACCAAAGTTCTCAATGAAAGCACCAATTTGATAAGATTCGGACTATTGGGGGAAGTGGGATCTGGATTATGGTTGTTTGGAATCACCGTAGCAGCGGTCCGTCGTAGACACTCCGATGCTTAAGTTAGTATGGCTATGAAATTTTGCAGAGATTTTGGTAGAGAATTAGCTCTTACTTTCGATTTAGAAATGAGGGGTATTTATAGCCGAAGAAAGAAAGGTCGTTACCCCTAGGGGTGGGCGTCATCAAGGGGAGATAATGCCCAGGATGACGTCAGCACGCGTCAGCTGGTCCATCCAGGTTGACGTCAGTATACGGATATCGCTTAGTGGGATATCGCCAATGGGCGCTGCCGGGGTATCCTGGGATGGGATGACGCCGTGTGCCCCCCCCCCCCCCCCCCCCCCCCGCTGATGTGGACCATCCCAGGATCTTCAGCCTATCGGGGACGGCGGTCGGATGCCATCGCTAGTTAAGGTCCACTGGAATCTGGTTTTGACTTAAGGTGAGAAGACGAATATAGCCTTGGTGTGTCATCAATTGTTATCAAACATCCTCCTTTTCTTCCATGGTGTCATTTTTGCCAGATCCCTCCTCCTTGTCAACGGCGGTCTGCTCGACTTCTTCTTCCTCCCTCCCAGCAGGCGCCTCGATTTCGGGCTCAGATTCGGACACTAGAACGTCCTTCAGGGCCTCTTCCACTATGAGCTTTTTCTTGGCCAGAGGCGAGGGCTTTTCCACCTTAGGCTTTTTAGGTGTGGTAGTGGAGCTCGGTGTTAAAAAGGAGAACAACTTTTAAATTTTGAAAAGGAGGCAGTTGAAGAGGGTAGAGACAAAAAGAGAGAATAAAGGGGTTAATAATAATAAGGGAATATAATCTCCTAGGGAAAGGAAAGGTCAGAGATTAAAGGAGATAAATAAGGGGAAAAAACAAGGAAATAAAATCAAAGGTAAAATAAAAATAAAATCAGAAAAATCTAAAAGATGGAAAAGATAAGGGAAAGAGAAAGAAATGGGACGACATATGAGATGCCTCTAGTGTGGCCTGTTTACTCATCGGGGACCTCGACGTGCGCTGGAAATTTAGGTCTCGATAGGTGGAGGATCCACCATCATTTCTTCGACTGTTGAGGGTCTGAATCCTTCATAGAAGGGTGTTAGCCTGTGGCCATTGACTTTGAAGACCGTTCCTATTTCTGGATTCTGAATCTCAATCGCACCATGGTCAAAAACTGTCGTGACCACGAAAGGTCCAGACTATTTTGACCTGAGCTTTCCTGAAAATAACCGCAAATATGAGTTATACAACAATACTTTCTGTCCAATGGAAAACATTTTAGAACGAAGGTGCCTGTCATGATAGGCTTTAATCTTGCCCTTGTAGAGTATGGCATTCTCATAAGCGTTGTCCCGCAACTCCTCTAGTTCCAGGATTTGTAAGCGTCTGTTCTGACCGGCCTGCCCTACATCCATGTTCACTTTCCGAATGGCCTAAAAAGCTTTGTGCTCTATCTCAACTGGGAGATGGCATGGCTTACCATATACGAGTTTATAAGGCGTCATACCAATCGGGGTCTTGAAAGCTGTCCGATATGCCAACTTCAGACTCCAATCTTTTCGGGACTGGTTCACTGTTTTCTTTATAATAGACTTTATTTCACGATTTGATACTTCGGCTTGGCCATTTGTCTGAGGATGATAGGTTGTAGATGTTCTGTGATGGACTCCATACTTGGTCAGAAGGGAGGTCATGACTCGGTTGCAGAAATGGGTACCTCGATCACTTATGAGAGCACGGGGCGTACCAAACCTATTAAAGATATGGGTACGTAGAAAGTTTACTACCAACTTGGAGTCATCTGTCCGAGTTGCCTTGGCCTCGACCCACTTTGAAACATAATCAACGGCGAGAAGGATGTAGATATTACCAAAGGAATTAGGGAACGGGCCCATGAAATCTATACCCCAGACATCAAAAATCTCACATGGAATGATGCTTGTCAAGGGCATCTAGTTCCTGGCCCTGATATTTTTGGTGGCTTAGCATCGAGGGCACGGTGTGCAATACATGTAGCTATCCTTGAAAATTATGGGCCAGTAAAGACCGGCTTCTAAGACCTTGAGAGCAGTCTTCTTGGCCGCGAAGTGGCCTCCTTTAGAATGGCAGAATTTTAGGATCGAAGGCACCTCGTCCATGGTTACACAACGGTGGATAATCTGGTCCGAGCAACGCTTCCATAAATATAGGTTATCCCAAATGTAATATTTGGCTTGCCGTCTGATTCTGTTGCATTTGGAGGGGGAGGCATCCGCGGGGTAGGTACCAGTAGCACAAAAGTTTACAATGTCGGAGAACCATGGAAACTGAATAGCATGGGCAAGACACAATTGTTCGTCTAGGAAGGTATCGTGGATAGGCACTCGTGAATCATCTTCCTGAGCTGGTAGTCTGCTTAGATGATCTGCCACCAGATTTTCTCTTCCTCTGTTATCCTTGATCAAGATATTGAATTCTTGAAGTAACAAGATCCACCTAATTAGTCGAGGCTTGGCGTCAGCCTTCGTCAACAAGTATCTGAGGGCCGAATGATCTGAATACACGATAACATGAGTGCCCAAAAGGTACTGCCTGAATTTGTCGGGGGCATAAACAACTGCCAAGAGTTCTGATTCTATGGTTGTGTAGTTCTGCTGGGTTGGATTTAGTAACTTGGAAGCATAGTAGATGATGTACATCTCCTTGTCTTTCTTTTGACCCAAAACGGCTCCAAGGGCTTAATTACTAGCATCGCACATGACCTCGAAAGGTAAAGATCAATCGGGGGCACGAATGATAAGAGCTAAGATAAGTCTGGTCTTGAGGGTTTCAAAGGCAACACGAAAATCCTGATCAAAAGCAAAGGTAACTTCTTTATGGAGCAGACGGCACATAGGTTGAGCGATTTTTGAGAAGTCCTTGATAAACTGTCTATAAAAGTCGGCATGCCCTAAAAAGGATCGCACATCATGAACACAGGCCAGGTAAGGTAAGGATTCAATCACTTCAATCTTGGCCTTGTCAACTTCAATTCCCTTGGCCGAGACGATATGACCGAGAACGAGGCCTCGATCCACCATGAAGTGGCATTTTTCAAAATTCAAGACAAGATTGGTATGTATGCAATGCTCTAAACACTTCTTCAGTTTGGATAGGCATTCCGAAAAGGAGTTTCCATAAACAGTGAAGTCATCCATAAAGACCTCAATACCCTCCTCGACCAGTTCAGAGAAAATTCTCACCATACAGCGTTGAAAGGTGGCGGGGGCGTTACACAAGCCGAAGGGCATACGCCTGTAAGCAAAGGTGCTGAATAGGCAAGTGAAGGTGGTCTTCTCCTGGTCTTCGGGGGCAACTGGGATTTGATGGAATCCAGTGTCACAGTCTAGACAACAATAGTGGGTCTTGCCCGCGAGACGTTCCAACATTTGGTCGATGAAAGGGAGAGGGAAGTGGTCTTTCCTGGTGGTAGCATTCAAGCGGCGATAATCGATGCACACACGCCACCCATTCTGGATTCTGGTGGGGATGGATTTGCCATCCTGCCCAATGATAATGGTGATACTAGTTTTCTTGGGCACAACCTGTATCGGACTGACCCATGGACTATCAGAGATGGGGTAGATGACACCCGCATCTAGCAACTTCAGAACTTCCTTCCTCACTACTTCCATCAAGGGCGGGTTCAACCTACGCTGAGGCTGGCGTACTGTCTTGCTGGCGTCCTCCAAGTGAATGTGATGAGTGCATAATGCTGGTGACAAGCCCTTGATATCTGCGATGGTCCAGCCTATGGCTTGTCTAAACTCCTTCAACAAGGAAATTAGCTCAGACTCTTCAAAAGCATTGAGTTTATTGGAGATGGTGACGGGCAGAGAGTCATTGGGGCCGAGATAAGCATATTTCAGATGGGAAGGCAGTGGTTTCAATTCGAGGCCTGGAGCCTAATCAATAGATGGAGACAACTTGACATGGTCTGGAAAATTGGGAGACACTACTAGGGGCTCATACGGGACAATAGCGCACTCTTCTAGGGCAGCGACGACTGAATACAGCTTAGAGGGTGTGAAAAGTGTCGAGGCCATGACATCTAGAAGAGTTGGCGTCATACTCCTGTCAAGGGAAAATTGTAACGGGTCAGTAGAATGAAGTTC
This sequence comes from Viola odorata, assembly GCA_963691705.1. Lineage (NCBI taxonomy): Eukaryota > Viridiplantae > Streptophyta > Magnoliopsida > Malpighiales > Violaceae > Viola > Viola odorata. The sequence continues at coordinate 44,029,727 of OY829538.1, forward strand.
ATCAATTTCCTCAATAGAGGGATCAATCACATCAATATAATTAACACTGAAAAATTCAGAGGGGTATCACATGACCTCCAGCATATTGAACTTGATAATCTCTCCATCAAATTCGAGGGAGATTGTCATGTCGTGAACATCAATCTTTGCTTGGGCGGTGGCCAGAAATGGTCGCCCTAGAAGAACATTAATAGACTTAGTGGAGTCTTCATTCTCCATGGCGATGACATAAAAGTCGGCTGGGAATAGGAATTCACCCACTTGGACTAAGACATCTGTGATTATTCCTTCGGGGTAGATGATAGAACAATCAGCAAGCTGAATGGCAAGGCTGGTAGGTCTGAGAGGCTCGAGGCCAAGACTGTTATAGATGATCAAGGGCATGACATTAATGCTTGCCCCCAAATCGCACATGGCCTTGCCGATGTCGACCGTACCAATTCGGTAGGGGATGATGAACATTCCTTGGTACTTGTATTTCGGGGGGATCTTCCTCTAGATGTGGGTAAAAGCGTTAGCTCCAACACTGATCTTGTTAAGTTCAGCCAATTTACACTTATTCATGCACAACTGTTTCAGGAACTTGGCGTAGCGAGGCACATTCTTTACTGCTTGGAGAAGAGGGATGTTTACAACCACTTTGCTGAACATATCGAAGATCTCGCGATCTTTCTTGTCTTTCTTGTATTTGATCAATCTTTGGGGGAATGGGGGCTCGAGAATCTTGTGAATATATTCCTGGGTGAATTCGAGCGGATTGGGGTCATTCCTTGGTGAACCTCTAGGAGAGCGGATTCTATCCTCCATGACCTCGACAAATCTAGGCACTTTCGGGCTTTTTGCTCTGGGTTTCCGGCTTGAGTGTAGACTCTGTAGAGCTTTCAATATCGGGGGTAGGATGTTGATACAGCCCAAGCCCATGGCCCGACCAAAGTCGTGCATAGGCACGCCACAAGGAGCAAGGACGTGGTGATCAGCCTTCTCATCAAGGCGCTTTAGACCGAAGAAAGCAACGTGAAGGCCTCGACCCTTAACACTCTCCCCCACTCAGTTCATCGATGCCCTTGTCAACCTATCTTCGAGGAATTCTTTAATCAATTCTTATGCATCTGCCAAGTCCTCTGTGTTTTCCCAGCTGATTTCTTCATCGCCCAAGTCTTTCCACTTGATGAGGAATTGTCGTTGTTGGATCTGTCTCTTCACATTTTGAATTTGCCTCTTGATTTTCGCAGTGCGTTCGGCAAGGATAGCTTTGACTACCTTTACTGGTTGAGGCTGCACCTTGAAACGGACTTCAGCTCTGACTGGCTGATTTCTACTTGCATCCTCTTGATCCGCGTGAAATGGTTTTAAGTGGCTAACATGAATCACCGGGTGGCACTTCATCCAATCTGGTGGGTCAACACGATATGAGACTCTGCCTATTTTCTCAACAATCGTCACAGGGCCCTTATATCGTCGTAGAAGGCGGCGATCCTGTCATTGGAGTGCTCGAATCTGTTCTGGTATAAGTCTCACCATAACTTTATCACCAGCTTGAAATACAAGGGCCCTCCTCCCTTTATCCGCCCATTGTTTCATTCGACAAGAAGCTCTCTCCAACAAGGCTTTGGCTATTTCAGCATTCTGCTTCCATTCCTTTAGAAAGTTAAAGGCATTAGGGCTCTTCCCCCGATACTCATTCACCGTGTGCCACATCAAGGAGTTCGATCCAATTCTTCTTATTAGCATGAGCAAAATGCCTTAGATACTCTTCTAGAATAGCATTCATTCTCTCAGTTTGCCCATCGGTCTGAGGATGGAATCCTGAAGACATATTCAACCTAGAGCCAAGTAAGTTGAATAGTTCCTTCCAAAAAGTGCCAGTGAATCGAGGGTCTCTATCACTAATAATGCTTTCTGGGATGCTCCAATACTTCACAATATTTTTAAAGAACAATCGCGTCATTTCTTCCGCAGTGCAACTTTTGGACACCGGAGTAAATGTCGCATACTTCGAGAATCGATCTACTACCACAAAAATTCCCCACTTTTGGAAGGCAAGTAATGAAGTCCATAGATACACTCTCCCATGGGCGGTTGGGAACTGGCAATGGGTCAAGTAGGCCTGCAGACTTCTGTCTATCTACTTTATCCTGTTGACAAATCAAGCAAGTCTTCGTAAACATACGAACATCATCTCTCATTGTTGGCCAAAAGTATGCCTGCCTGATGAGCGCCAAGGTTCTACGCCAACCACAGTGTCCTGCCCATAAGGTATCGTGACATTCGCGAAGTAATTTCCTCCTTAAATTTCCTCCTTTTGGCACATAGACTAATTTTCCCTTCGTCATTAGCAAGTCGTCCTCCACCCAAAACCTTCGAGTTTTACCTTCTTTCACAAGTGCCAATAGCGCTTGTGCAATTGAATCAGACTTCATCTGCTCTCTAATTTCCCCTCTAGCCTGAGCCATCATACTCATTGAAGCCAAGTCACTTCTTCGGCTTAAGGCATCCGCAACTTGGTTGAACTTTCCAGCTTTGTGTTCAAAGTTCACATCGAACTCTGCTAAAATCTCCTGCCATCTAGCGTGCTTAGCAGTCAGCTTCGGTTGGGTGAGAAAATGACTAGTCGTCATATTATCTTTCTTCACTAAGAATTTAGAACCCAATAGGCAATGACGCCATTTGGTGACACAATAAATAATGGCTAGAAGCTCCTTTTCTTGCACTGTGTATCTCCTTTCTGCATCATTCAGCTTCCTACTCTCAAAAGCTACGGGATGTTGGTTTTGGAGGAGCACCCCACCTAGCGTAAAGTCGGACGCGTCAGTTTGAACTTCATAAGGTTGTGTTGGGTTTGGGAGTGCCAACACAGGATCTTCCATCATAGCTCGTTTGATATTTCTGAATGCCTCTTCGCACTCCATAGACCACAACCAAATCACTCCCTTTTTCAGCAAGTTCGTAAAAGGGCTAATCCTTCTGGCATATCCCTCAATAAATCATCGATAATAGTTAGCTAAACCCAAGAATGAATGCAGTTCTGTCAGCCCACTCGGAGGTTGCCATTCTTAAATCGCTTGTACTTTACTTATATCCATGCGAATCTTACCACGTTCGACGACATGGCCCAAGAAGATAATCTTGGTTTGGGCAAAGGCACATTTCTCCCTTTTTACGTAAAGTTGGTTCGCTTTGAGTTTGTCGAACACAAGTCTCAGGTGTTCTAAATGCTCCTTCAAAGTGGTTGAATAAATCACAATGTCGTCAATATACACAACCACAAACTTATCAAGGTAATCTCAAAAAACTTGATTCATTAGAGTGCAGAAGGTGGTAGGGGCGTTGGTCAACCTGAAGGGCATTACTAAAAATTCAAAGGAACCATATCTCGTAACACAAGTCGTCTTAGCTTCATCACCTCCAGCTATTCTAACTTGAGAATACCCCGATCTCAAGTCTAACTTCGTGAAGAACTTCGCCCCGCTTAATTGATTAAACAGATCGGCTATCAAAGGAAGCGGATACCGATTCTTGACCGTCACCTTATTCAACGCTCGATAATCAACACACATGCGAAGACTTCCATCATGTTTCTTTTGGAAAAGCACCGGAGCTCCAAATGGGGCATTTCCTGGTCTAATGAACCCAGCATCCAACAATTAAGCTAATTGTTTCCGTAACTCAGCCAACTCAGGAGGGGCCATACGGTAGGCCACCTTAGCAGGGGCTTTGGCGTCGGGGATTAATTCAATCTCATGATCAATATTTCTACGCGGAGGCAAACTCTTGGGCAACCGGTCAGGCATCACATCTGCGTATTCAACCAACAGATGATTGACTATAGGTGGGCATTCTGCCAATACACTATTGTCACTCCAGGAGGCCATCGCCAAGAAGGTTGCCTCTTTTCTCTTTAGGTCGCGTTTAAGCTGCATAGCCGAGAGTAGTCTTTTCTCTCTCGTAGGGCTTATCGTCACTGGGATTACCACAAGTTCTTCACCCATCAATAAAAGGCAACGAGCTGATGGGACAGGAACAACTTTAGCCAAAACAAGGAAGTCCAAGCCTAAGACCACATCAAAATCGTCGATAACGGCCACTACAAACTCTGATTTACCTTTCCAAGAGCTCATCTGTATGTCAATGTTTTTCGCACTCCCCTCCGTTTCCCTTGCCTCCGAATTCACAGCCTTTAGTTTTCCCCCATCCGGGACAACCGTCACTCCAAGTTTTCTTACAAAGGAGTACGACAGGAATCTATCAGTGGCACCTGTGTCAATGAGGGCCTCCATGGAATAACATCCCATTTGGACTGTCACATACCTTAAGCCCTTCGCCATCTCCTGTATGGCCAATTATTTCTTCAAGGCCGATAAGAAACTCTTCTCTGAAGGGTATTATTCACCCTAGGTCAATGCCAACACCTTCTCTGGTTCAGGGTTCATAGATCCTCGAACTGCCTGCAGCGCACTTAAGGCAACTTTTGTAGGGCATTCGGCAGCTTTGTGGGGATCTTCGCAGATAAAGCACGCAATAGGTCGCGGGACTCTATTTCCAAACTTGTTAGAGCCTTGGAAGTTTGTCGAGTTCCTAGATGGGAACCGATTCTCACTAGTTCCAGTACTATTCCCAATAAACTTATTCGGCCTAGCATCTGGTCCATTAGACCCTTCAAATTTCCATTTTGTCCCAACATCCAATCTATCTTCTACTCTCTCCGCTATTGTGATTGCGTCATTTAGGGTCTTAGGATTCTGTCGGCAGACTTCATTCCTAGGGTAAGGCTTCAACCCCTGAGTAAAATTGAACAATCTATCGGCATCCGACATCTCCTTAATATCGAGCATAAGCGTGGAGTATTTGTTCACATAGTCTCTCACAGAAATCATTTGCACAAGTTCACGCAAGCTCACACGAGCAGCATATTCCACATCCTCTGGACAAAATGATTTCCTCAACTCCGTTTTAAACTCTTCCCACGTGACAATGCTATTAGCGCGAGTCCTCCACCATACTTTAGCATCGTCAGATAGTAGCATTACTACAACCGTCAGTTTCAACTCATTTGACAAAACCTGGCACACATTGAAATAGTTTTCTACGTCAAACAAGAAATTATCTATCTCTTTTGTAATCCTCACTCCATTATAAGGTTTTGGTTGAAAACTTTTGCACTTGTTGAGTTCAACCATCCCTATTCCCAAAGGGCCATGAATATTCCTTTGCTCAAATTTTATGAGTTTGCCCTGTATCTCAATCAGGGAGGCGTCCAACAGTGCCACCTTCTTGTTGGTCTCGCGAAACGTATCCTATGCTTCCTTGAGATTATCTTGCAATTCATCCACCCTAATTCCAGTGGTGGTAAGTGCCTCATTCAGATCTCTAATATCTGCCCTCTCTAGCAGCTCATCAAGATTTCCATGAGGGTCACCCTCTTTCTTTGGGGTTCGACCTTCGAGACTTAAAAGTCTCCTTGTTAACTGTGCTTCTAGCGCCTCTACGCGTCGTACTCGTTCCACAAAGAGACAAAACATTTCCACATTCTCTTCAATAGAGAAATCATTATCGGCGCTCTCGCCTTTAAAAAATTCATCGTATTGGGTCAGACGGGATTCTAGCATCTCAATGCGTCTATCCCTCTCAAGTATCTATTCCAATGTTACTTGTGGCTGCGAGGAGCCAACACCTAGAGTCCTCTGAGTCTGTATCCACACATCAATCGCATTCACGCGATTCTCTAGTTCAGTGCACCTAAATTTCGAAGTCTTTGTCATCTCAAAGAAATCAAAATCACTCTGCTACCAACTGTCACAGGCTAATCCTTTGGAAGCCCAAGGGATTAAGTTCGTGCGGCGTTCACGCACTCTCGCTACGGAACCAGCCTTTCACACAGACCTTAGACCTGCATCACCAGGGAACATAAGGTTAGAAATACAATAGGGCCATTATAGTTTATCATAGGCATAACATCGAGCAAACATATAGGCAATAGGGCATACAATCATGAAAGACATCACTTCATTGAATAAACTTGATATTACAAACAATGGCCAAAAAGGTCGCAGACTAGGGGTCACCCGCATAAAGGCCGACTCAAACACCCTTCCAATGAATAACCGAGCCCACGGCACAAAGGGACTGATTACTCACTCCCCCAACCCGAATACAAATATTACCCGTAAGCTCTCGTTAAGGTTAAGCGGCCATGGGTGTGAACATGCCCTGGATGAGCTTAGGCCTTAACACTATGTGTCCACGTCAATGACTCGACTCGCAGCCTCACGCCCGAGTTTGAGTCCGCGCCAAGTGCTAAGACCGCACCCTTACCCAGCGCCTCGGCCTCGCGCGTGCCCAGCGCATCGCACGCATCCAGCGCCTCGGCCTCGCGCGCGCCCAGAGCATCGACAGCGCACGCACCTAGCGCCTCGGCCATGTGCACACCCAACGCATCGGCAACCCACTCACCCAGTGCCTCGGCATCACTTGCGCCTAGCACCACGGCCTCGCCAAAGCCCAGCGCCAAAGCCACGTCCGCAGCCACGCCCTGTCACTCAGCCAAGCCCGCGACCCGTCACAAGCTCAAGCGAGCCCGCGTGTCCCATGAGTGAAGGCCCTTTGTCCAAGGGTGGTTTGGGTCTTTTCCCATTGTAAATATCTTTCCTATAAATAGAAGGACTTAGCCTTCTTTTATATTTGCTTTTTGTTTGTGAGATTTTCCTCCAAAGCCTTAAGCCATTACTCTATCTCTAGGGTTCCTAGAGCCGTAGCTTTTCTCCTTCAAGGCAGCCGCTTTCTCATCTTTCATTGATGATCAAGTAAGCCTTGAGCTAGAAATCGTTTAGTCATTTATAATGGGAAGGTTCCTTGGCCTTCGTTGCCAAGAGGGTTTCCTCCAAACTTCTATGTCCGAAACCTTGTTAATATATAAAGCTCCTCCCTTTTTCCCTTTCAAATATTCCATTTCCTCCATATTAACCATCTATATTTTCCGTTGCAACTCCTTTACAAAATCATCCATCCGAACGTCCATTCGAGCCATCAACGCCTAAGCCAACCGTGCGCGAGACTAGATCCGACTCCCTTCAAGCGACGCCAAGGCCTTCTAAGGAACTTAGGCCCTATCAATATACAAGAGGTGTCAAGGTTGTTCCACTTCGCAGAGTCACGGCACAAACATTGTGCTTTGGATTTGTTTCGGTTTGAGGTGGAAATCTTTCTTGGTTTTTCAGCTCTTTCATCTCGGCCATCATGGTGCTCATTTCCTTCTTAAGATCCTCGATTTCCTTTTGCTGTTTAGGGTTCCGAGGTAGTTTTGTATTTGAGGGCACGATGAAAGTCTGATCCTATGGAGGTTGGCGTTGATACTGATTATACGTGGGTCGGGGTCTGAAGTTCTGCATATTGAGAGGAGGAGGATGATTCCCGTAAGGATGCTGTTGCTGGTTAGGGCCCGACGGCTGAGGGTTTGGAACCCATCCTGGATTCGGTTGTTTCCAGCCCTGGTTGTAGTTTTGACCATAAGGGGCTTGATTGTACTGGCCAGTAGCGTTCACTTGGATCTCATCTGGAATATGGGGGCATGCATCTGTGGGGTGGTTCACAAAATTACAGATTTCATAGGCCTTGACTGGTGTGGACTGTCCTGCCATAAAAATCTAAAATAGCCCTATGAGGGCGATCAGCTGATTCTGGAGTGCAGTAACTTGGACATCTTGGCCACTACTGTTACCAACTTCAGACGTAGCATTCTTGGCCATGAGTTCGATGGTGGCCTTGGCAGTTGCTGGCGTGAGAGTTATGAGAGAACCGTTGGCAGCAACATTGAGAAGGGCTCTGTCGTGAGCCTTGAGGCCTTCACAGAAATACTGAATAAGGGCGTGCTCGCTAAGGTTGTGCGAGGGGCACATGGACTGCATTTTCAGAAATCTTTCATAATACTGGGCTAGATCCTCTTCTTTCCTCTGGACAATGGATACAAGCTGCTTGCGCGTGGTGTTAGCTATAGATGTTGGGTAATACTTCTCAGTGAAAATCTTGGACATTTCTGCCCAAGAGTGGATGGATCTTAGCGGAAGGTCATAATACCAATCGAGGGCATCATCTTTGAGAGACCACATGAAAGCGCGTAGCTTTGCTTGCTCGATGCTGACATTGGGAGGTTTCATGGCCTCGCAAATCGAGTGGAGCTGTTGAAGGTGACGAAGGGCACTTTCTTTGGGAACACCTCGAAAGGTAGGCAGATGGTGCATGACGACAGATTTGAGGAAGCAATCATGAGGGACAGCAGGCCAGACAATACAACTACTCGACCTATCAGGGGCTGCATTGAGTTGATCTATGGACTGCTGGTTTGGAGGAGGTGGCGGTGGGTCTTCGTGACGCATATGGTTGTCATGATCCTCCATGGTTGGAAAATCAAAATTCGCGACTATTGGGTTTTCAAGACCTCGATGAACGTAGGTTAGGTCTTGGAAACACTGATGGTCTTGGTTTTCCAGATTGGAAGGTTGTCTTTCGAGGGCAGGATGAGGGATTCCTCTACGCTGGGCAGAAGGTCCTCTAGCTTGCCTCCGAAGTCCTCTTTCTGTTCTGGTCAATTTGAGATCTAGAGGGAGTAGATCTTATGTAGATCTCCTAGTCATCCAAGTAAAAGGAAAATAATTAGTACCGTTCAATCCCTAGCAACGACGCCAAAATTTGATCGTCACTCAAATATACTTATATTTTTCCTGATGCCTAAATGCTCAAATAAATGTGTACAGGGCAAGACAGGGTCAAACCACAGAGATTGAAGGAATAATATCTCAATTTTGATGTATGAAAAGGAATAAAAGCAGCCAAATAGAAAAGCAACACGGGGGGGGGGGCTTTTATGTTGATTAATGAATTAATCAACGCAGAAGTGGGAGCTAACAAGACAAATAATTAAAACAGCAAATCAAAACATAAAAAATAACAATCATTCGAGGGCTCGATTGCAAAGGACAATCGAGGGCAAGATAACAAACAACAGTTCAAGGGCAAGATAATAAAAAAGGATAGTAAAAGAGAGATTAATCTGATGGGAAGAAATCTTAGCAAAAGGTGTTGTCGGGTTGCTTTCTAGGTCAGTTAGTCATGGGCACAAAAGTATTCCAAACTGATGCACAGACCTGTTATAGGGGTCATGTTTCCACGTAAACCCCCTACTTACCTTCGTAGGTAAAAACCACCCCCTGTTTCCATATATGAGGTGGCCTTGATATTTCGTCGTCCTCCCAAGCACGAATACGGGGAGGCACTACTCAAAACGCCCATGAAGGGGAGGTAAGATAGATCTAGGGCGTGACATCTTAGTTTGTCAAGCTCGCATCACATACCCTAAACGACCGTTTACCCCTAGATGAAAGACCTCTCGCGATGTCTCCACTAGGTGTCTACTATTAACTCAAGGATTCACGTCAGTTATAACCAAGAGAATAACAGTACTCACACAGAAATATCAATAGTTGATCAAGCCCTCAACAGTTCTAAATGAGCATGGAAATATAACGATAAACAATCGAATATGACATGAGAATATATTAAGCATACATTAGGTCTCTTAATTGAACCTTAAAACCCTTAAAACACCCTTAACTAAGAAGATGGAACTTAGCTACTCATAACAAAGTATAAATAGAAAGTAGAAGAAGAAAATAACATAAACAAGATTAAAGGAAATAAAAGGAAAGTGTAATAGAATAAACCGGTGTGGAATTCAATGTTTTCTTCCTTTACAAGCTGACGGCGCTGCTCAAAAAGAGGAAGAGAGAATCCCTAAGAATCAGGTATAAGTGGGAGAGTGTCTTAGGATAGTCGTCCATGCAAAAACCCTAAATCTAAGCTTAAATAGCCTAAAAACTAGCTAGGGGACAAAATACAGCTAAAGGAGAGAGGGTGTCATCACTTGGGAGGGCGCCAGCACACAGGGGGGACGCGCCTTTGGCAGAGAACATTCTGGAATCTTCTAGAAGCGCCTGACACCTTCTAGAAACGCTCAGGATCCCTTGCGAATCTTTGGAGATTCCTTTCTTTGGCTCTTTAATCTTTGATCTGATGCGGGAGTGTCGAGGGCACAAGACTGCTCACTAGTCTGGTTAGCGTCGAGGGCACGATGACATTCCACACTTCTAGGCCTTGATCTTCGAAACTCCAGAAATCCTTCCAAAAATGCTCGTTTTCGCTCTTTTCTCCCTTTAGGCACTGATCTGCAAAAAGATGGGAAAGAGGGGCAAATCAGAAGTATCATGCCCTCAAAAAGGCTGAAATAAGAGAGAAAACCCTATAATAATAACACGATATCACAAGACAAGGGCTAGACGATGGGTCTTCTCTTCTTCGGGAGGAAGCTCCTTTCTTCATGCGGCGCTTGAAGTAGGTTCTTTTGTTCGCGCTTTTACCCCCTTCTTTTATTTATAATCAAAACAAGCTTTTGATTTTGATTACTTGATTTTTTTTTTTTGAAGTAGGGGCACGAACCTTTCTAGCTTTAGATAGACTAGGGCAGAAGATCTTTTCTGTTGGTTTGCCCTATCTCTACTTTCAGCACTAAGGTGTTGTTTCACAACGCAAAATTTTCCAGTTTTGCAAAACATTCGTTGAATTCGTGCTTTCCCAAGTCTAATGGTGCGTATACCCAGGGATATCATGCAAGCCTAGTTAGTGCCTAGCTAAGCATTGAAATCACACATGAAAAATATGGCAATGGCGGCTCAATGTGCTCACTAGGTGTTGTTTGTGACTGCTGGTGTATAGGCCTAGATGTAGATATAAGGGTTAACAAGCAGAGAATGCATGGGCAGGCTAAGACATGATGGATGACAGTTTTGTTTCTATGCACAAAAGTATAAGAGTGTGTGTCCAATCAAGAGGGGTTTAAAAATGGGGCATTGCAAAAATTTGCAAAAAAACTAATAAAATCCGAGAATTAAAATCCGAATTTTTTTTGAAATAACCATGAAACACACAGTCATGCAACAAACAGAAAAATAAGCATGCAGTCAAGAAAAAACAAAATAACACATAAACAGTTAAACCCTCTCCCACACTTAGGCATCGCATTGTCCTCAATGTGAGGGAGGCACATGCAAAGATAGATAAATAAATAAGTTCAAGGGACAATAAAAGAGTACAGTAGAAAAGTAAAGGGGTGGGAATGTTTACGCCCGGGGGCAAGATTGTTTTTGAGTTAGAAGGATCAGGATGGAGGGAGATTGCGCCTGGCAATCTCCGTTGTCAATGTTTGGAGTTGCATAAGGATGGACCGGAAGAGAGAAACAATCTCTGGTGCGTTGACATTGATAGGTGTAAAAGAAGCAGCAGCAGCAACAGGAACTTCATTTTGGGCAGGATTGGCTTAAACTGGTTGAGTGGGGCGTGACGAGCTCTCTTGGGCAGGACATTTTATGGTGCGGGCCCTTTCGACTTGGGCAAGATCAGGATAGGAAAATTTTCCACCATACTTTGCTCCAAAGACTTTCTCTTTCTGTGGTGTGGAACCTGAGCTAAAACTCAAAACACCATGTGAGATACATAAATGCCCCATCCCATCAAGGGTTTTGGGGTCTAAAAGCTTGAAAGAGGGAGGTGAAAAGAGGTCACAAGTTTTCACATCAAGGTTATGAATGTTAACAGCAAGAAGGGTGACAAGAGATCCTAGTACTAGGCCGCGAGAGGTAGCTTGGACATTTGAGATGGCCACGGCAACCCAGTACCCTAGATTAACCCTATGCTTATGTGACATGCACCACAAGAAAAATAATTCTTGCATTGATAGCTGACCTAATGAATTAGACTTACCTGTGAAGGTAAGGGTAAAGAATCGATGCAGAATTCTAAGGTCAACAATTTCATGCCCCTTAGAGGATTTGGGCTTAAACTTGGCATTGGAGTGGCCGGTAAGCTCTCGAAAAGCAACATGGGCATCAAAATTGGCAAGATACACAGTCAAAGCATTTTTATACAGTTCACAACTTAATTCATCATTCCTAACAAAACCTAGCAAACAATTAAAACCATCGATAGACAATTGAGACCATCTGTTCATTAATCAAAAATTAACAACTTTAGGCGCAGACAGATTGGGGCCTAATTTGTCTTTCAGCTTGAAGTGTTCTAGGGTAAGCCAGAAGGTGGTAAAGAACTCGAGTGACAGCTCAAGAAAGGTTGGGTGCTCTAGGAAGAATAGAGCTTCCTACCGAATATTTCTAATGAGCTCTCGAACTCGAGCTCCGACACCCATTCTATCTAGAAATTGCAAATCCAGGCGCGTACAGGGGCTAACGCCTTTTGCATGAAAAACATTTAGCCTATCCAAAGAAAACTTATCATGGAAAACTAACCAGCCGTTCAAGTCAGAGAGGTCAGAAAGAACCTGGGATATGGCGGATCAAGGTGTGGTTGTGGAAATAGGGGTCTTGCCCCCGACGGGCGAACGCTCCACCGTCCGTTGGGATTTCCTCGAAGTCGAGGCTTTGGCTTTCCCTTTCTCCTCTGAGCTATGTTTCCTCTTTTTATCGGCTGGGGTGGACGGTTCTACTTCCTTAGCTTTCGCGGCCGCTTCTACTGGCCTCTCTTCCTTTTTCTCCTACTCTTACTCTTCTTTCTCAGGCTCATCTTGTTCTTTCTCATTTTTTTCCTTCTGCTCAAGCTCCTCCTCTCTTTCCTCCTGCTCTTCCTCTTCTTTCTCATCCTCAGCTGTTTCTTCTTCTAGGATAACCACTGGCGGAGCTTTCTTCTTCCTCTCAGTGGGAGGGTTCTTTTTAACAATCCTCCCAGATCTGGTCATGGTGGAAGTCTCGGGGACATATCCAGTGAACTCAAGCTCGTCGTCGGATGTGGGCTTTGTGGGAGTGAAGTTTCCCTGAGCGTTGATGTACCCTTCCTCTTTCTTTTCTTCAGTGTGGTCTACCGCCGGCGGCTGGTTAATACGGCACCAAGGGTTAAGTTCCTCCCAGTCTACTCTAAAATTAAATTGCTGGGACCCAGAGTTGGATCTAGCTGGGGATGGGGACTTAGCAGCTGGGGACGAAGGGGGTGTTGAGGAGTAGATTGAGATAGGGTTATGCGGCAGGGCTGTCGGTCAGCTGCCAGAGGTGTTTTTGTGGGTGACTCTTTTGGTTCTAGTCATGGTGAAAGAGGGGAAGTGCTAGGGTTTGGAAAGATAAGAAAATGGTGAAGGTATGGGGAGAAAAGAAATGGTAGTGATTCTGACAGAACAAGAAAATGGAAAAGGTGTGGAAGGGAGATGGAGTGTGGTAGTGGAAAAGGAAAGAGAGAGAAAAGATTTGCTTTTGTCCTGGAGCGTTGTGGCAAGCGGGGAGCGTCTGCGCAGCTCCTGAATCCTAACAGACCTAGCTCCAACTATCAAAAGCAAATCTTTTTAAATTTAAAAAAGGGTTAGGGAAGATAAAACAAAAAGAGAGAATAAAGAAAGAAATAAATATTAACAATAAAAAAGGAGACAAGAAAATTTAAAGAAGGGAAATAGAGAGAGGTTAGTGGAGAATAAAGAGGTCGCATATGGATGCGCATAGATTAAATAAGGAATAAAGGAAGATAAAAATAAAAGCTGGCATTGGTAACAAAGAAATTAATAATAATAATAATAAAATTAATAATACTGTTTGGAAATAAAAAAGAGATGCACGAAAAGGTAAAAGGCATGTGGGATGCCTCTGTAGAGGGCCTTCTTTCACGTCCAAGCCTAGACGTTCACGGCTGTTGAGGGCTAGACAGGTGGGCTAGCCACCTCTATTTCCTTGGTAGTGGAAGGCTTGAACCCTTCATAGAAAGGCTTCAGCCGGTGGCCATTGACTTTGAAGATGACACGTGTGTCTAGGCTTTAGATCTCGATGGCACTATGGTCACAAATGGTTGTGACCAAGTATGGACCTGTCCACTTTGATTTTAGCTTGCCTGCAAAAATACAAAGACGAGAGTTGTACAACAAAACTTTCTGACCAATAGTAAAAGATTTTGAAGAGAGATGTTTATCGTGCTGGGCTTTTGTCTTACCCTTGTAGATTAGGGCATTCTCATAGGCATCATCTCTTAGTTCCTCTAACTCTTGTATTTGCAAATGGGGGTGTTGGTCAGCTTGCTCAAGATCCATGTTAACTTTACGAATGACCCAGAACATTTTGTGCTCTACCTCAACTGGAAGATGGCACGACTTGTCATAGACAAGCCTATATGGTGTCATCCCAATCGGGGTCTTGCAAGCATTTTGATAGGCCCAAAGCGCATCATCCAGCTTTAAACTCTAATCATTGCGGGATTGATTTACCATTTTCTCCAAGATAGACTTCATTTCTTGGTTTGACACATCAGCTTATCCGTTTGTTTGGGGGTGATACGCCATAGAGACACAATGAGTCACTCCATACTTGTTGAGAAGAGAAGAGACAACACGGTTGCAGAAATATGTGTCGCGGTCACTGATGAGGGCTCGAGGGTGATGCGATCTGTGGGTGCTAGGATAGAACCCGAGATCACTCAATACCGATCTAGTTCTTCTATAGGTTCGGGACGCAGAATAATCATAAGATCCTGCCTTACACTCGGTCTTTGATAAATAGTTGAAGGAATCCACCTTCGGGTTGGTTGAGGTTAATGGTTGGCAAATCCCCATTTGAGCCAAGCCACAATCTCCACGAACTCCTAGCCCCGTAGCCGCCTGCACACGCACGCCTATCCCGGTAGCCGCCCGCACACTTAACGCTTAGCCCGTGAACACAAGCAAATCAACACTCAACCCTGTGAATGCTAGCAATTGACGATCAACCCCGTGACACTCCAATACGATCCCTTATGCCCTCCCACACTTATCCCCATAAGCGCCACACAAGTAACCATCACTCTCCTCATGCCCCTTCCACACCTATCTCCATAGATGCCACGCGAGTCACGCCCTAACCACACCTCCCACGCTATCCCTGTAACGCCACGGTTAAGTTACACAAGATAAGCGGCTTGCTCCGCGAGAACCAAGAGACAAGAAGGTAGACAAAAGGAAACGGATTAGTTGGTATATGGAATTTGTAGGAACTCTAGTCTGATTTATTATTAACAAACGTTGCCTTTAAATAGGCGCAAAAAGTACATGTAGTACAAGACTTACAATTCTATTTCAACTACAACTAGAACTCCTAATTCTTTTTTAACTCTAACTGAATTAAATAAATAAAATAAATATAAATATTTACTCTATCTAACTTTATACAAAGTCTTCTCTTAAGCCGACTCCTCTTCAAACTCAAATTCATCTTCTACTCCTAGTCGGCCTAGACTTGTAGTCTCCTTGTGCGACGCAAACTCTCCATGGGCCATCTTCCAATTTACTATTGCGTTCTAGCCCAAACTTTGACACGAACTAGCCTCTGGACTTAGACACATATTGCAATTGGAATTAGTCCAAACGCTTGAGTGGTTTGCATTTTGGCTCGAAGTCAGTCCGCCAATGTCCTCGTATGCGCGTTTAGCGCTTGACTGAAAGTTGACTAAGGCCAACTTTTGATCCCCACGTCCGATTGACTTGAAATTTGGCCTCGTCCTTCCTAACACACAGAAGGGTCTTCTATTTTTTCTAGAAGTCAATTCGGAGTTGATCTTCATCACTTGGCTCGGGCTGACTCCATCGCATCTCCATGCGTATTGCTTGTCCTAGCGCGCGTCTCCCTCATGCTATGATCTTCAACTCTACCCTATGGCTATTTCTAGCCTCACTTGACTCTCCAAAGCTCTCCTAGCATGTTCCTTCATGTGCTCTAACCCTTTGGCCACTCGCGACTTGTTGAAATACTCACGCACGCTCTTCGTTCCTTTCGTTACTGTTTGAAGCTTTTGATGAAGGTCACGTTGAAAGTGACTTGGTACAATAATTGCCTTATCAATGCTTTCATATCCTCCCACGTAGAAATAGGACCGGCTCTTACTCTCACTCGCATTTGATTTAGTGCGTCCCACCAATGAGCGGCATAACCACTAAACTCAACCGACGCTATCTTCGCCTTCTTCTCCTCCGAGTAGTTGTGACAAAGAAAAATCGAATTGACTTTTATTTCGCACTCTAAATATAAATCCGAGTTGTCCTTCCCTTCGAACATAGGTATCTTCATCTTGATGCTCCCAAGGTTACCATCAATTCGACTCTCGAGCCGCCTCCTCTCGGTTTGTCACGCTTCTTCCCTTAGGCGCTCTTCTTTTTCCTCACGTTTGACTTCTTCATACAACCGCTCATGTTGATTGCTCTCTCGCCTAGATCCATTCTCTTGACTATTGACCTCTTCACGCTCTCCTTCTCCTTCATCTTTATCCTCTCCTTGAGGACCATTAGGGTTTCGGCCATTAGGCATGTCGCCGACCAGCCTCTCATCTAACCTCCTTAAGCGGTCGTTCGTCTCTTGTCGCCACTATGCTATCTCATCTGACCTCTTCATGCTATCTTTATTAGGGCAACCATCTCTTGGTACAACTCGTTGTTTGCATGATCCGACATGTTAATCACCTAATCAAACTTAAAACACTAAAAAGTGTAAAATCTATTTTCGGTGAAAACAATTTAGATTTTCGGTTGTAACTTTTGACTCCTATGTTTGAATTACTTAATTCTTTTTTATTCAGATGCCCAACAGACACAGCAATCCAACGAACTCTTTTTTGTTGAAATCGGACTCCAACTGTTATCTATTGAAATATGATTTCGACTCTATTTTTGTGACACTTTTTGACTCTTTTTATGGACTGTTTTTATGACTCTTATATGACTCTCTTTTTTACTTAAATAAATAAATCAAAAGACAAAATAGACTCGACACAAACAACTTGGTTTAGAACTCCTAAATCGACCTTGACACAAGACTCAACATTAATTTAGAACTTCTAAATCGACTAAGACTCGAATAAAAATAAAACAGAAAATTAAAAGATACGTAGGATATGACTGAACCTTGAACGCCTTGCACTCCGCTACCAACTAATGCGATCCTTGGGTGCTAGGATAGAACCCGAAGTCACTCAATACCGATCTAGTTCTTCTATGTGCTCGGGACGCGGAATAATCGTAAGATCCCACCTTACACTCAGTCTTTGATAGATAGTTGAAGGAATCCACCTTTGGGTTGGTTGAGGTTAATGGTTGGCAAATCCCTGTTTGAGCCAAGACACAATCTCCACGAACGCCTAGCCCCGTAGCTGCCCGCACACACACGCCTATCCCCGTAACCACCCGCACACTTAATGCTCAGCCCATGAACGGAAGTAAACTAACACTCAACCCTGTGAATGCTAGCAATTGACGATCAACCCCGTGACACGCCAATACGATCCCTTACGCCCTCCCACACTTATCCCCGTAAGTGCCACGCAAGTAACCTCACGCTCCTTATGCCCCTTCCACACCTATCTCCGTAGATGCCACGTGAGTCACGCCCTAACCGCACCTCCCACATTATCCCTATAACGCCACAGTTAAGTTACACAAGATAAGCAGCTTGCTCCGCGAGAACCAAAAGATAAGAAGGTAGACAAAAGGAAACGGATTAGTTGGTATATGGAATTTGTGGGAACTCTGGTCTGATTTATTATTAACAAACGCTGCCTTTATATAGGCGCAAAAAGTATAAGTAGTACAAGACTTACAATTCTATTTCGACTATAACTAGAACTCCTAATTCTATTTTAACTCTAACTTAATTAAATAAATAAAATAAATACAAATATTTACTCTATCTAACTTTATACAAAGTCTTCTCTTAAGTCGACTCCTCTTCAAACTCGAATTCATCTTCTACTCCTAGTCGGCTTAGACTTATAGTCTCCTTGTGCGACGCAAACTCTTCATGGGCCATCTTCTAATTTACTCATGCGTTCCAGCCCAAACTTTGGCATGAACTAGCCTCTGGACTTAGAAACATATTGCAATTGGAATTAGTACAAACGCTAGAGTGGTTTTCATTTTGGCTCGAAGTTAGTCCGCCTATGTCCTCGTATGCGCGCCTAGCACTTGACTGAAAGTTGACTACAACCAACTTTTGATCCCCACGTCCGATTGACTTGAAATTTGGCCTCGTGCTTCCTAACACATAGAAGGTTCTTGTATTTTCTCTAGAAGTCAATTCGGAGTTGATCTTTATCACTTTGGATCGGGCTAACTCCATCGCATCTTCATGCACATGCGCCTCACGCATTACTTGTCCTAGCGCGCGTCTCCCTCGTGTGCTGACCTTCAACTCTGCCCTATGGGCTCTCACTAGCCTCACTTGACTCTCCAAGGCTCTCCTAGCATGTTCCTTTGTGTACTCCAACCCTTTGGCCGCTCGCGACTCGTCAATTAACCTCAATAGGATTTGCGAGGTTCCTAGGATTGTATCAGAGGGTCCCAAACTGATTAAAAATACTGGTACCCAAGAAGTTTCACTACAAACTTGGAATCATCAGTTTTTGTTGTCTTGGCCTCGATGCACTTAGAGACGTAGTCGACGACAGAAGGATATATAAATTCCTAAATGAGCTTGGGAAGGGGGCCATGAAGTCGATACCCCAGATGTAGAATATTTTGCTGGAAATGATACTCCTCAAGGGCATCTGATTCTGTGCACGTATGTTGCCCGTTACTTGACATCGAGGGCAAGTCGCGCAAAATATGTAACTATCCTTGAACACTGATGGCCAGTAGAGACCCGCTTCCAGAACCTTCAAGGCAATCTTCTTGGTTGTGAAGTGACCTACTTTAGTTGATGAGTGGCAAAATTTGAGGATAGGGGGCACTTCATCCATGGTCACGCAACATCGAATGATCTGGTCTGAACAATATTTCCACAAGTAGGGGTTATCCCAGACATAGTATTTAGCTTGCTTCTTGATGCGATGACGTTCGGAGGCTAAGGCATCAACTGGATAAGAGTCAGTGGCACAAAAGTTGGCAATATCTGAGAACCATGGAAATTGGACCGCTTGGGCAAGACAAATGTTCTCATTGGGAAAGTTATCTCGGATTGGCACTAATAAATCATCCTCTTGGGCTTGAAGTCTGGTCAAATGGTCCGCAACCAGATTTTATGTCCCTTTCTTGTCCTTAATTAGGAGATCAAACTCTTGATGTAATAAGATTCATCGAATGAGGCGGGGCTTGGCGTCAGCCTTTTTCAATAAGCATTTGAGGGCTAAATGATTAGAGTAGATGATGACGTGAGTGCCCAAGAGGTACTGTCAGAATTTATCCAGGGTATAGACAATTGGTAGAAGCTCCTTCTCGGTTGTAGTGTAGTTCTGCAGGGCAGGATCCAACAACTTTGAAGCATAATAGACCACATAGGTCTCCTTGTCTTTCTTCTGACCCAAGACAGCTCCAAGTGCCTGGTTACTCGCATCACACATTTATCTCAAAAGGTAGTGACCAATCTGGGGCTCAAATAATAGGGGTAGAGATGAGCTTGCCCTTGAGGGTGTTGAACGAGGCTTTGCAATTCTCATCAAACACGAAATCCACATCTTTTTGGAGCAAACAACACATAGGTTGGGCTATGATAGCATGTTTCTTGGGCGTAATTTTATCTTCTTTTTCAACCTTTTCGGGGGCTTGATTCTGCTATTTGACCCTTATTTATATCCTTATTGCAGACCAGCACCAAAAAAAGAAAGGAGCGAAAAGAACCATTTTTAGAGGAATTCTTGGGATCTCGAGCTTCTAGGCCCAAAGGATTAGAGTGTCATCGAGCCCTCGATGCTAACCAAACCAGTGAGCAGTCTCTCGGCCGCGATACCTCTGTATTAATTCTAAATCGAAAGCCAAAGAGAAGAATCTTCGAAGATTCGCACGGGATTCCATGCATTTCCAGAAGGTGTCAGGCACGCTAGAGACCCCAGAATATTCCCCTGAAGGACGTGTGCTTTCACGCTCCCATTATCTCTCTCTCTCCCCCTTAGCTATTTTATCCCCTAGCTAGTTTTAGGCTATTTAAGCTAAGCTTTAGGGTTTTTTGTAAGAACGGCTGGTCCTAGGACATATTCTCAGTTTACCAAAATTTTAGGGATTCTCCCTTAACTCTTTCTGTGCAACACCGCCAGCTTGTAAAAGGAGAAAGCATTGAATTCCTCACCGGTTTATTCTAATACACTTTCCTTTTATTTCTTTCAATCTTGTTTATGTTATTTTCATCTTCTACTTACTGTTTATATTTTATTATGAGTAGCTAAGTTCCATCTTCATAGTAAAGGGTGTTTCAAGGGTTGTAAGGTTCGGTTGAGAGGCTTAAGTGTGCTTAATATATTCTCTTGTCATATTCAATTGTTTATCGTTTTATTTCCATGCTCATTTAGAAATGTTGAGGGCTTGATCAACTGTTAATATTTCTGTGTGAGTGTTGTCATTCTCTTAGTTATAACTGACGTGAAGTCTTGGGTTAAAGTAGACACCTAGTGGGGACATCGCGAGAGGTCTTTCGTCTAGGGGTAAATGGTCATTTAGGGTATGTGATGCGAGCTTGACACACTGAGATGTCACGCCCTAGATCTGTCTTACCTCCACTTCACGGGCGTTTTGAGTAGTGCCTCCTCGCATTCATGCCTGGGAGGACGGTGAAACGTCAAGGCTACCTCATATGTTGAAACAGGGGGTAGCTTCTACCTACGAAGGTAAGTACGGGGTGTTGAGTGGAAACTAGGCCCCTATAACAGGTATATGCATGAGTTTGGACTATTCTTGTGCCAATGACTAGCTGACCTGAAATACAACCCGAGAACACATTTTGCTAAGATCTCTTCCCATCAGATTAATCTCTTTCCCTGTTTTTCTTGTTATCTTGCCCTCGAATTGCTTTCAATTCTTTTACCCTTGATTGTCCTTTACTTTCATGCCCTCAAACGTTTGTTACTTTTGTGTTGTGATTTGCAGTTTTAATTATTTGTCTTGTTAGCTCCCACTTATGTGTTGATTGATTCGTTAATCAACATAACCCCCTAGTGTTACGTTTGTATTCGGTTACATTTCTTCTCTGTCATACATTGAAACTGAAATATTATTCCTTCAATCTCTATGGTTTGAGCCTGTCTTGCCCTTTACACATTTATTTGTGCATCCAGGCATCAGGAAAATATTAGTATATTTGAGTGACGATTAAATTTTGGCGCCGTTGCTGGGGATTGAACGGTACTAATTTTTTTTGTATTTGTATGACTAGGAGATTTGCACCAGATTTACTCCCTCTAGATCTCGAATTGACCAGAACAGAAAGAGGACTTCGTAGGCAAGCCAGAAGACCTTCTACCCAGTGTAGAGGAATCCCTCATCCTGCCCTCGACAGACAGCCTTCCGATCTGGCCGACCAGGACCGTCAGTTTTATCAAGACCTAGCTTACCTCCATCGAGGTCTCGAAAACCCAATAGCCGCTCATTTTGATTTCCCACCGATGGAAGACTATGACAATCATGTGCGTCCTGAAGACCCACCGCCACCTCCTCCAAACCAGCAGTCCATTGACCATCTCAATGCAACCCCTGACATGTCGAGTAGGTCCATCGTCTGGCCTGTTGTCCCTCATGATTGGACCCTCAAATCAGCCGTTATGCATCATCTACCAACCTTTTGAGGTGTTCCTAAAGAAAGCACTCTTCGTCACCTTCAACAGTTCCACTCAATTTGTGAGGCCATGAAACCTCCCAATGTCAGCATCGAGCAAGCAAAGTTGCGCGCTTTTATGTGGTCTCTCAAAGATGATGCCCTCGACTGGTATTATGACCTTCCGCCAAGATCCATCCACTCTTGGGCGGAGATGTCCAAAATCTTCACTGAGAAGTATTATCCAGCATCTATAGCCAACACCACGCGCAAGCAGCTAGTATCTATAGTCCAGAGGAAAGAAGAAGATCTTGCCCAATATTATGAAAGATATTTGAAGATGTAGTCCATGTGCCCCTCGCACAACCTTAGCGAGCATGCCCTTATTCAGTACTTCTGTGAAGGCCTCAAGGCTCATGACAGGGCCCTTCTCAACGCTGCCGCAAATGGTTCTTTCACGGCTCTCACGCCAGCTACTGCCAAGGACACCATCGAACTCATGGCCAAGAATGCTACATCTGAAGTTGGTAACAGTAGCGGCCAAGATGTCCGAGTTGCAGCACTACAGAATCAGTTGACCGCCCTTACAGGGCTATTTCAGAATTTCATGGCAGGACAGTCCACACCAGTCAAAACCTATCAAATCTGTAATTTTGTGGAGCACCCTACGGATGCATGCCCCCATATTCCAGATTAGATCCAAGTGAACGTTGCTGGCCAGTATAATCAAGCTCCTTACGGTCAAAACTACAACCAGGGCTGGAAACAGCCGAATCCAGGATGGGTTCCAAACCCTCAGCCGTCGGGCCCTAACCAGCAACAACACCCTTATAGGAATCATCCCCCTCCTCTCAACATACAGAACTTCAGACCCGACTGATAACAATCCACCTCACAACAAGGGCATTTTCGTCTGTTTACCCCATATGGAAAGGAAAGAATCAATGTTCCTACCGCCACGGTAGGGTAGAGGCTGTCATTCCCCCCTACGGGACTAACGCCAGGAGGGCTGACATCTCATTGGGGGTCCCCGCATGGAGCTTCTAGACGACCAGAGGTGTTATCCCTCCTAAAGGGAAACGCACTAACCGTTACCTTACCGGGGTAACAACTACCCCATACCTACCGCCATGACGGTACATCATAACACGGGCGAGCCACAGCCCCTGACGGGACCGGTTGCTCCCTAGCGATCCCACTCGCACAGACAGGCTTATTTCATCTATAAATACCTCCCCCACGAAGGAGGAAGGTAAGCGGAATTCACTGGCCCAAGCTCTGCCAATTTCACCACTCATACTAACTTAAGCATCGGAGTGTTTTCGCCGGAGACCCCCTCCGGCGTCTTGCAGGTACAACGGACCACCGAGGATACTGAGCTGGAGAAGCATTTTCCCTTTCTACCCTTTGGCCGAAAACAAATTCTTATCAAATTGGTGCTTTCATTGAGAGCTTTGGTTCTATTAAGTGAGCATCCTTAATAACCAAGCTCCATTCTTCCCGAAGCTAGGAAGATTATGGCTTCAGAGTCAGATCCCGCGTTGTCCCAAACCTCCAGCATCCCGTATAACACTCGCCGACGACTTTTCGCTTTTGCTACCTCCGACATCTCTACCTCAGTGCAAGGAGTCACTGCGGGAGGATCAGATCCTCCCTCTGGGCAAATGACAGAAGCAACAGTATTCCAGATTTGTTCCCCTTTTTCCCACATAGCGGGAACCAGCTATTCTACTCCCCAAGCAGGGGGATCTGTAGTCGCTGATGCAGACAACCCTTTCGCAAACTCTATAGCGGCCCTTCAAGCGCAACTGGATCAGTTGACAGAGTTGGCTGCCGGGTTTACGCCTCATGCCTCAGGACCTGGCGTGTCCTCCCAGATAGTTTTCACTCCATCTATTGTCCATGAGCGACCGTTGTCGCCCCGGCAATCAAGAGGGCTTCCAGTTTCTCTACCCTTGCCATCAGCCCCCATGAACGTCTCACAGCTTGCACACGGACCTATGGACCTCCCTGGGCAATACAGGAGAGAAGTCCCTATCCCTGAAGAAGGCCGCCGACGCGACAAATATAGAGAGCATTGGGATGATAGGCGCGGCGAAATGTTCAGAGAACCATCCCCAGATACAGTGAAAGATCCAGTAGCAGAGGGCGACGAACTCGAACTCCGAGAAGCCGCAGCCGATCTCCCAGGCGGCATCATGAATATGACCCTCAGAACCCCAGATATGATGTCGAAATTCCACCCCCGCATCGCCCTCATAGAGTCCCTGATGGCAATGCTAGCCACCCGTTCAGTTATCATGTGAGGCATCACAGGGTCCATCGACATGTGAAACTCCCCGCCAAATCATATGACGGCACGAAAGACCCTATTTCTCACCTTAATAAGGTGAAAGATTTTGTGCAATTCCAAGCTCATAGCAATGCAGTGCTATGCCAGATCTTCGTCATGACACTATCAGGGGTGGCACGTCTCTGGTTCGAGGGACTCCCAGCTGGATCCATTGATAGCTTCTCCCAGCTGGAAGAGAAGTTCAGAAGTCGGTTCAGCACAGCAATCCCTATCAGAAAGTCAGCGGTTGCGCTATTTGATATCCATCGGGGACTGCAGGAATCATTGAATGGATTCTTAGGACGATTTGATCTTGAAATGTCCTTGACACCGGGGGTAACCATCAATTTTGCTGTAAAAGCCCTTAAGCGTAACTGCCGTTACGGGAAATTGAGAGACGCATTAATGGTGGACCCACCATCGACCTTGGATGCGCTAAGGCTAAAAGTGCATAATTATGCGAGGATGGAAAAGGAGGAAAATAGAGAACGGATGCGGGACATACCGACAGACCCATACGTGGCCCCTAATGCTCCGTATAGTAGCACCCCCGACGCGCGGCCCAATGATGATTATAGCCAACAGAAATAGCACACCGCCAAGACCTCTAATCGGCAGAGAGGCAATTTTTCGAAAGGGAAACTCGGAGGGTCCCCCACTCGGAAACAGGCAGATTCGCCAAAGGGCCGGATATATGACCCTGACCTTCCTTCCCTCATACTCTCAAGGGCGGAAATCCTAGAGATAGTTCAACAGCAAAATCTGCCCATCCGTTACCCAGCTCCTGTGAAACCCGGAGTAGTCATGGGAGGAAGAGAGAATGCATATTGCAAGTTCCACAAGGTCAAAGGACACTCGACCAATGTGTGTAGAGAACTAAAGCTGGCCATAGAACGGTTAGTGGAGGAAGGCTACCTCAGAGAATTTGCCACCAAGACAAGAGAAGGAGCTAGGAATAACCCAACTGAAGTAGTAACTGATCATAGGCAAACGCCCTCCCGCTCAACGGGGGCTAACGCAGTCCCCCTCGGGTAGAATAGAGAAGCTCTCATTGTTCACAGTGATCAGATACCTATGATTAATATCATTGCAGGAGGAACGCCTTACTTCAAGGAATCTATGCAACAAATGCCCAGTCCTGGGGAAAAGCGCAAATGAGAAAGCGCGCAGGTAAAGATTGAGGCAATAAGCACTTTAGACAGGATGGTATTGTCCTTCTCAGAAGAAGACGAAAGAGGCATTGTTTTCCCGCACAATGACGCGTTGGTAGTGACACCCGCCATCGGCAGCCACGGGGTGAGAAGAACCCTTGTCGATAACGGGAGCGCGGTAAACTTATTTTTGCTAGAAGCATACAACTTGATGAAACGTCCTGACGGTGAGCTAGCGCCTTGCAAAAGACCAATTATTGGGATTGATGGGGTACCGATCCCGGTAGCGGGAATCACGTCACTGTCGGTGTATTTCCGAGAAGACACATCCAAACGCTCAGAAGAGCTATTATTTCTGGTCGTAGACCTGACGCTGCCTTATAACGCCATACTGGGGCGACCATTCCTCAATTGCTTTGGAGCCGCAATATCCCAAAAACACTTGGGGATGAAATATCCCTCGTGGGACGGCGTGGTCTCAATCAAAGGAGACCAGAAGCTAGCCGCTGAATGCTACCTGCTCATAACTCAAAGGAGTTGCGACCGGTACGTATGCGTAGCAGATGATCCCTTCGATGATAAAGAAGAAAAGCGCACTCAGCCGCTGGATCAGATGATGTCAATACCTATCAATGAAGACAGTGACGCGAACCTCTTGGTCAGTGAGAAGCTAAGTCCTGAAGAGAATGTGCAATTAACCCGACTGCTAAGAAAATGCAAAGGAGAATTCGCGTGGAAACCGGCAGACATGCCTAGAATTTCACGAGAAGTCGCGGAACACCGGTTAAACGTTAGCCCTGACGCTAAGCCTATTCAACAAAAGCGGCGCGCTTTTTCACCGGAAAAGATAGCAGCCATCGAGAAAGAGCTACTAAAGCTCACAGACGCGGGGTTCGTCTGAGAAGTCCAATACCCAACCTGGCTAGCTAACCCTGTGTTGGTTCCAAAGCCTAACGGGGATTGGTGAATGTGCATCGATTTCATTGACCTAAACAACGCCTGCCCCAAAGATTGCTATCCTCTTCCTCGAATCGATCAGTTGGTCGACCAAACCGCTGGATACGCATACCTAAGATCCCTAGATGCTAACTCCGGGTATCATCAAATTCCCATGGCCGTAGAAGATGAAGAAAAAACCGCCTTCATCACCCCGAGGGCTAATTACTGCTACACTGCAATGCCGTTTGGGCTGAAAAATGCCGGGGCAACGTTCCAACGCATGGTGAATAAGGTTTTCAAAAAGCAAATCGGAAGAAATGTAGAAGCTTACGTGGACGACATCCTAGTCAAAAGTCAAAGCTTTAAGGACCACCTAACTGACTTGGAAGAAGTCTTCAGTGTGATGAAAGAATACAAAATGAAGCTGAATCCGAGGAAGTGCATGTTCGCGTTCCAAACGGGCAAATTCTTGGGCTACGTGGTTAGCCGGAAAGGTATCCAGCCCAACCCTTCAAAGATAAAGGCCATCCAGGATATGATACCCCCTCGGACTGTCAAAGAAATACAGAAGCTCACCGGACGCATCATCGCGTTAGGACGGTTCATATCTAAACAGGGTGAGAGATGCTTACCTTTTTTCAAAGTCATTCGAAACAAGGCCCCCTTCGGATGGACAGAGGAATGTGAGAAAGCGTTTGCGGGACTAAAAGCTTACCTGTCATCCGATCTAGTGTTAACGAGGCCTGAATTTGGCGATGAGTTATACCTATACCTGGGCGTCGCTGACGAGGTAGTCAGTGCCGTCCTTGTACGAAGTGAAGGGCACATACATCGTCCTGTATTTTTCGTCAGCCACATATTGAAAGATGCTGAGCTGCGATACGCCCGCATCAAGAAGATAGCGCTTGCCCTAATAGAGGCAAAGCGAAATATGGACCGATATTTTCAAGACCACCCCCTCACCGTACTCACTGATCAGCCGTTGAGAAAAATCTTTAGAAAGCCAGAGTCCTCGAGGAGAATGTTGATTTGGGCAATCGAGCTCGAACAATACGGGTTGCAGTACAAAGCTAGACCGGCTATCAAAGCCCAAGCGTTAGCAGACTTCATAGCAGAATGCACATTCAGAAAAGAAGCGTTGACGGAATTGTCAGAAGAAGAATCAGAGGATTTATGTCTCCCGTCCCCGGAAACGTACGCTGATTCATGGGTTATCCAGTGGATGGAGCGAAAAATCAAGAATTAGCAAGCGTAGGTGTTTTCCTAGTCGGACCAAAAGGCATGGAGATACGATACGCCATCAGAATCCTGCAACCCTTGTCCAACAATGCAGTGGAATACGAAGCGTTGTTAGCAGGACTCAGAATAGGAAACAACTTCTCCGTTGAAGCTACACCCGTCTCGAAAACGGAACGCGGCCTGCACTTAAAGATACGGGGGGACTCTAAACTAGTAATGGATCAGGTTCTGGGGAACTCTCAAGCCAGAGAACCCATCATGGTTCAATACTTGGCCAAAGTAAGGCGTGAGCTGTCGAAGATGCAGGAAAAAGGCACTCGGGTCACTTTTGAACATATCCCTAGGGAAAGCAACGAAGAGGCTGACAGTCTCGCCAAGATGGCAGCTAATTTAGAAGCCCCCATACCCAATGATGTGTGCTACGGAGAATTACCCACACCTTCTTTCATGGAAGAACAAGCATCGCTTTGTGTGAAAGAAATAGAAGGCCACTGGAGAACCCCAATGATAGAATATCTGAAACATGATAAGCTACCGGAGGAGAACGCGGAAAGGAGGAAAATCCTAAAACGGGCATAACGGAGCAAGAAGGCCCGCATGTACTACGAGAAATTCATGAAGGGGTATGTGGCATGCACATCGCTAGCGACACTCTGGCATCTCAAGTCTTTCGGTCAGGATTCTACTGGCCCACCATTCGGAGAGATTGCCATAACTTCGTGAAAACCTGTCAGAAATGTCAGGAATATGCGAAGATCCCTCGAAAACCAGCCGTGCAGATTTCAGAGATAGTCGCTCCATGCCCGTTTGCTAAATGGGGCATCGACATTTTGGGCCCGTTTCCGAAGGCCAGATCTCAGTTAAAATTCGTAGTCGTGGCGGTGGATTATTTCACAAAATGGGTTGAAGCCGAGGCGTTAGCCACCATCACCGCAGAGAAAATCTGGCATTTCTTTAAACACCAAGTCATCATGCGATTCGGGGTACTGCGCATACTAGTTAGCGACAATGGAACACAGTTTACAAGCCAATTCATCAGGGATCAGTGCGCGGAATTTCAGATTGAACAAAGGTTCTCTTCTGTGGCACACCCCCAAACTAATGGCCAGGCTGAAGTGACCAACCGCAGCATCCTCAGTGGCATCAAAAGAAACCTGGAAGGCTCCAAAAAGAAATGGCCAGACGAACTGCCATATGTATTATGGGCCTACCGTATGACTCTCAAAGTCAGCACGGGAGAGACTCCTTTCGCATTGGCCTACGGAACAGAAGCTGTCACACCGGTAGAAATCGGCACCGTTAGCCTTCGGGTGGCTCATTTCAAAGAAGAAACTAATGAAGAAAGGTTACGCGCTAACCTTGACGCACTACCAAAAAAACACGAGGAAACTCTCCTAAAAACCCTACACTACAAAAGGAAAGTGGCACAATACCACAACAGGCAGGTGAGAGAATGATTGCTTAAAGCCGTAGATTTAGT
The DNA here is from genome assembly GCA_963691705.1 of Viola odorata. NCBI lineage: Eukaryota > Viridiplantae > Streptophyta > Magnoliopsida > Malpighiales > Violaceae > Viola > Viola odorata. Next base: position 44,058,431 of record OY829538.1, read on the forward strand.
GCTCAGAGATAAGCAAGCGGCAGGGCAACGTATGGGAAAACTTAGCCCAAACTGGGATGGACCATATCGCGTCACCCGTGTTGTGGGGAGAGGAGCCTACCATTTGGAAACACTCGAAGGAACGCCCCTGCAGAATTCTTGGAACATAGCTCGGCTGAAGCTATATCACGCTCGAAACTAGCCTATCCTATCTGGTAATATCAACATTTTGCTAACAGATGAATTAAATATGTTCTCCGTGCGTTTGCTGTTGAAAATATGCAGGTAGTGAAGAATGCCAGGAGTCAAAATCCTATCCTTGTGATGACTGGTCCTGATCAGACAGCTAACTAAGACGAGGCACGCCCTGGCATAATGAAGCGTTGGGAGTGAAAATCCTATCCTTATGGCAACTGTGCTCACATAGACGACCCATTAAGACGAGGCACGACCCCAACATCCGCGGGAGTGAAAATCCTATCCTTGGGAGTGAAAATCCTATCCTTATGGCAACCGTGCTCACATAGATGACCCATTAAGATGAGGCACGCCCCGGTATCCTTGGGAGTGAAAATCCTATCCTTATGGCAACCGTGCTCACATAGACGGCCCAGTAAGATGAGGCACGCCCCAAGGAGAGACCAACTCCGTCCTGGAAGTGAAAATCCTATCCTTGTGGTAATCGTGCTCACATAGACGGCCCATTAAGACGAGGCACCATCCAGAGACGCGAGGTTTCAACGCTTGGGAGTGAAAATCCTATCCTTGTGATGTCCGGTCCTGATCAAACGGCTCACTAAGACGAGGCACGCCCCAAGCCAAGCTTTGATGTATGGAAAGAAAGGATACCCCAGCTAGTAACCACGCGGTTGATACCCGGTGAAGTAAAGGTGGAAAGGTATCCATACCACAACAACACCGTCACGGCAGGCCTAACAAGGCTAGGGTGGCATGAAGTTGAGCGCAACACGGGCAGAAGTAACACAGCAAATGCCAGGGGCGAACATGTGCACAAGCAGTATTATGAAACAAGACAGATAACGAAAGTCCATTCAAAAGGAGCGGCTTGATTAAGAAAAGAAGTAATATTGTCAAATATTACAAAATAAAGGGGAGCACATCGGCCACAAAAATCAAAAAACATATAAAGAATGATGTCTAAGGAGCGGGTGGTGCGTTGCCTCCTCCTTGTTGAGCAGATCTCCAGCGGAAGAAGCCCTCATCAGTGGCGTCGGAGGCCCTCTCATCAAAATACCTAGCAAGAAAGTCAACGTCAAGGTTATCTATCCCATGCTTATGCATAAAACCGTCCGACATGATGGCCCCACCTTCCCTCAAATACCAACGACTCTTCTCAGCAGAAAGAGCAAGCTCGGCAGACAGCTCAGCGTTTCTCTGTCTTTCCTGATGAAGCCCGCTCTCCTCTTGAGAAAGGCGTTCGCTCAGGATGGCATTTTTCCGTTTCTCTTCCTCCAGAGCAAGCCCGACAGCCTCCATCTCTTGCTTAACAGCTGTTACCCCCTGCGCAGCAACTGCGGCCTCCCGCCTGGCAGTCTCCGATTCCCGATTGGCAGCAGCAAGGTCATCCACGTAACCCTGACGCTTAGACAATAGCCTATTCAGCTCCCCCTGCCCGTTGGTCTCCACCATGGCGTTCTCCTCATCCATATAATGAAGATGGCAGAACGAAGAAAATGCTTGGGAGCGGAGAAAGTTTATGCGTTCCTGCGGGCTCTTAGCCACGAAGGCATCCCTCTCCCTCTGAAGAGACATAATCTCGGCTGCCAAAAGAGAGGTAGACGCGAGGACAGCATCAGGAGCGGCATCCGCTGGAAACTGCAAATAGTTATCCCGGAAGGAGCGCAAGCTAAGCCGGTGAGTAGGCAGGAGGGGAGGAGTATATGAAGAGGCGTAGACCATCAAGCTGGGAACAGGGCCACCTCTCACGGCAGCAGGAGGAGACACAGGAACAAAAAGCAAAGTAGCAGGAGAACCGGGTCGACTGAGGGTACCTTCCGCGTTAGGGACAGAGGACCCGTCTCCCCCGAGTGCTTCAAGATTAAGGACACTTGGGTTAGAATAGATCGGAGAATCGCTCAAAACATGAGGACCACCGCCGAAATCAGCACCTTGCAACTGCTCAGCAGGCATACTCCCACCCCCGGGGGCCACAGAAGAAGGATTAGCAGCAGACAACGAGGGGCTATGTTGAAGCTCATAGCGGGCCTTCTTCTGACGCTCTCGAAGGGTTTCCGCCATAGACATGTCGTCTTGAGAAGACGAATGAGCAGAGACAGTGGTGGCCTCCTAGATAATACAAAAATAGAATAAGAAAGTTGCGCGAAAAGAAAGAAAACCGTAAAAGGAGAAAAATACACACCCGGGTGCCTAAAGAAGCTAGAGGAATTCCAGTAGGAATCGGGTTAGCTGTTGCCTCCGAAGAGACTGCAGTCTGGGGGGAAACGGGATGCGCAGCACGCGTTTGCCTAGCCCTTCTCTTCTTCGCAACACGAGTACGAGGAGGCGGTCGGGCAATGTCCGGAGCGATAGCACTAGTCTCTCCTTCAGCAGTAACAGCAGCAGCGGCCGCGGCGACTCTGGCTTCGGCTTCAGCTTTCTTCTTTTTCTCCCGTTTCCTTTTCCTTCGGAAATATTCAGGCTCCCAACCAGGCGGAGGCACTGCGCAAGTACAAAACGTTAGCGTTAGCACTTCTTGACAGCGTAAAAGGAAAAGGTCAAACCCTCACCCCTTTTGCACTTCTCCATGTCCAACCCGTTAGCTACTTTACGGGCGTCAACACTGAAATCCAGTTGAAGCAGCGTCTTCAACCAACCGTCCTCCTGGTCAGAAAGGGGTTTCCGATTACCCCAAGCCCCATCTTTGATCTCCTCGTTAAAGTCGGCCCTCCACAAAGGCTCGGGCAGATCAACTATAAACAATTCTTCTTTCTAGTGAGGAACAGAAGACTCGATGCCCATGAGTTTCCAAGTAAAGGGCTTCAATGAGTCATCTTCATAACGGGGGGATATCGATATAACCCCCTTACGAGAATATAACTGGAAAATATCATGAAGCAATGCCAAAGTGGGAGAGGCAATCCCTTTGAAACGGCACAAAGCAGAAAATGCGCTAACAACGCAAATCGCGTTGGGGCTCAACTGAGCCGGAGCCAAGTCAGAATCAGCCAACAACAATTTTACAAGCGGGTCAAGGGGAAGACAAAACCCGTAATCAAATAACTTAGCGTATAGCATTCTACTATTATCAGGCAAAATGTTGTTCAGACGAAGTGATTCAGAAGCAGCATACACGGGATAATCTTTGGGAAATCGAGCCTTAGACCCGGCAAGCTTGAACTAAGGGCAATGTATAAAGGGAAGTGGGTGTGCTATCAATTTTTTCTTCCCCAGCAGACCTGTGAGGATCCCCTTCCTCGGCAAGTTTCTCAGAATGAGTTGTAGCCATAACTAACAAAGGAGAAAGGAGGAGGAAAGAAAAGGGTGTGTACCTTGGCAAAAGAGAACACCAGGAGTCTCAGACCAGGAAAGAAGAAGCGGCGCGGGTTATTTGTCTAGAAAACAACAGCGTGCAAGAAAGGAGGTTAAAAAAGAAAGAGAAGGTAGGGAAAACATTATATATAACCCTGAAAGGGGACGACCAATCAGCAACTAACACATGGCGAAGCAGCGCGTCAAAAAGAAAGACACGCGCGAGAAGGTTAAGTTTTAAAACAATGATGAAACGCTTCAGCATTCGCGTCTCCCTAGAAAACGCTTGCTTCAAACGCCTCTCCATGAAAGGACACGTGTCCCACTTCATCATTACTTTTCAAATCACATCAAATGGGGGGACTGCGGTATTTAATGACCTAAAAAGCAGTGCTAGCCTCACCAAACGGTACAACGCGACGATACAAAGAAGATAATGAAGAAACAACGGTAACATCACAACAAATCAAACAGTGCAATAAGGGTTACATAACGTCAGCATTATTACAGAAGAAATAATGTCAAATGATCTTCAAGAAAGAATAAAAGAAAATAGATAACAATGAGAATAGCAACAAAGGAGGACCCAGAAATTTGTTGCGGAACTTGAGGCACCCGTCGGATGAAAAAGACGCGCACCACCGTTACCGTCAGGTCCCTTCCCCCTCTGGGACAGAAGAACCGTTCCCACCTTTGCTAACCTCATCCATAACGGTAGAGATATAATCAGCAACCTGGGCTGGATTAGAAGAATCACCCTTGAAACGGGCTGGAAATCCAGAAGTGAAGGCCTCCAAGACCTTCTTTCTCCACAACTCCTCCTTTAATGGTGCCCTGGCAGACTCCTCATCTCGAGCCAACATCTCTTCACGGAGAAGGAGATTTCTCTTCTTTTCCAATGCCAACTCTGCCTCCAGAACCTCTATTTTCGCTCTCCCGGCAGACCTCTCTCTGTTCAGTTCCTTTTGCGACTAGTTATGAAGACGCGTTAGCAGTCTCACATGGTCCGCCGATTTTTGAAGTTGCACCTTCTGAACACACATCGCGCTAGAGAAATTTTGTGACTCGCGATCATGAATCTCGAACAGATAGTTCAGATAACGGAAGGTATCCAGAGAGTCATTCACAACATGCCAGAGACGGGCTGTTGGAGGAAGCTGAAGAAATTTCTCTTTCTCTGCCCGGGAGCCCATCATCTCCCCTATCAAGGGCGCGGTAAACTCATCTCTAGAAAAGGGTTGGGGAACCCCGACAGCGCGGAGACCGTCAAAGCAGAATCCCGCCAAATTCATACGATAGGCTGGGGACCCGTTAGGGCCACCGTAAGAAAGATTAATTGACGGAACGGAAGAGGAACCCTCAGTAAACACATTTGAGATAGGAGTGAAAAACAGCTGTGGAAGGGCTTTAGGCGGCAGCCCAGCAGCCGAGTCCGCAGCAGAAGATGTGGTCACCACGTCAGGAATATAGTGAGAAATCGGGGAATCAGGAGCGTCAACTGTAGGAGGAGGGCATGCTGTCAGAGGGGCCTCCGTCTCAGTAGAGCAGGTAGCACCCGGCACCTCAGTAATCTTTACTGGCCTAGAGGTCCTTGCCTCAGGCGAAGCGACAGGTGTAGAAACAGTTACCGCATCAGTAGAGGATGCCCCGGTAGCCTGTTCACTCGCATCCACTCGAAGTATTTTCCGACGCAAAGAAGAAGCATGACAAAGGTCTGGCTTAGCTTCCATATCCTCGTCGTCGCTATCAATCACCCTTGTTGCGGTTCGACTAGGGTCTGTTCCCTTGCGACGATCCGGTAGCCAAATTTCTACGAAACGAGAAGCTCGGACAGAGCCGCCGAGCCTTCGCCCTCCCCGGGCAACCGTCTTGGTTCTCCTCCTGGGGGGTCGAACGTTTTCTTGATTAGAGCCTTCGGCGGGAGGGGAGGCTGGTAAAGTTCGAAGCGGCGCTACATTCAAAGGAGCGCTACTATCACCTGGAAATTGACCGTTAGCATCCTCTATAAAAGAAACGTGCAAGGATGAATGAAAAAGAAAGAAAGAAAGTACGAAAAGAGACAGACCCACCCATAACACACTCCTCCAGAGGCTTGAACAATGCGAAATCACGGATGCGATAACAGGTTTCCTCGTCTAACAAAGCGTTAGCCTGATCCAGCTCAGCTCTGGTCAGTATCGCGGGATTCGTCCAAACGGGGCCTATGAGCTCCTGGTTGAAATTAATGCGCCACAAACGGGACGGAAGCTCGAGAACGAAGAAACTACTTTTCCAATCAGCCACACCCTTCTCAAAGTCGTGAAACCGCTGCCAGAACGACTGCACGAACGCGTCATCCCACCGAGGAGTGATTTCGATTAAACAATTATGACAATTCATACTAAAGAATTTGCGAAATAAATTGAGAGATGGGGTGAAAATGTTCTTCAACTCGCAAGCGCGAAGAAACGCATAAACCGCACACCAAGAAGAGGGAGTTATCTGGGCAGGATTAAGGTTGTGCTCCCGCAGCAGTGTTAGTATTGATTCATGAACGGGAAAGCGGAAACCATAAAGGAACATCTTAAAATAAAGTAGCCTACAAAAACCCCACGCCGGATTGTGAAGCCGCATATGACCTTCAGGAATAAAGGGTTCATACCCGGGAGGAAAGGTGATACCGTGTTCCTCCAGCTCGGCTTTCAGAACCACATCGCATGTAAAAGTACTGGGTGACTGCGCTACTTCCGGATCCATGGGTCTCCAGATAACCTGGCGAGGCCTATTCCTAACCATAATAAACCAGCAAATAGGAAATCTGAGAAGGATTAAAGGGGTACCTTAGAAGGGAAGATTTACAGGAGAATCAGCAGACGACGGCAGGTGACCAGAAAGTTATTCGGAGAAGAAGATGAAGGAAGACGAAGGGAAAAATTCAAAACAAAGGCAAATGTTTGGGAAAGAGAAAATGGTCATTTTTAAAGAATTAAAATGCCACCGCATTAATTTAGCCACCAATCATGCTGGGACGCGTGTAAAAAGAAGTTGGCCACGAGGAAAGCATTAAAAGAATACGAAAAGAGAAGTTGTTCGTCGTGATTCCCCAGAAGGGCGACAAAGCTGACCAGGTCAAAATAACCACGAAGCGGTTGCCTCAGCAGGGCTAATCCCTCGCGTTAGCTATCAACACGACCAACTGCTGATGGAAAGATAACGACAAGAAGAAAAGATAGAAAGCATCATTTTATTCATAAAATGCCCAGGGGCATGTACAATGTGCCTAACGTAGAAACGCTACTCCTCATCAGGCTAGTAAATGCCGTGGTGATAAACCCCGTCGTCATCCAGGAATGGCATCTTCCAGTCAGCAGTCGGGGCAGGTTCGTCCACTTCCCTCCCTAAGCAGGACCCTGACGGTCCTGACTTTCCCTTAACACCTGACCCTGCCAATCCAACACCGGCATCGGTAGAGAAAAATTTCTCCAACGAACAGTCAGATAAAGGAAAGCGTCTGTCGCCCTCTTGGGTATTGGAGCCAGAAGAATCTAAAGTCACGGCGGATACCTTGGAAGTCCTTTCCTTTTGCCTCTTGCGGCCCTTTCGGCGGACCAGAGGCCTCCACGGCGGCGACGGAGGAGGGTGATCTGAGTCCGGCGAAGTCGGAGGGGTTGGCAAGGAGTCGCGATCCGTGGAACTCAAAAAGTAGAAATCTGCCATTCGACCTGTAAAAAAGTACAAGAGAAGGAAGAGGATGAAGATGAACAGGAAGAGGGGGAAAGCAACTCCCTTAAATAGCCAAGGAAGCGCTCCGATCCTCGCGCAGGCCCCTGAAAAACAATTAAGGCGCCTGGGAAAAGTAACCGTAATTGCAGAATCCGATCCGGCACAGGCATACCCGCTCGAGGAATGCGCAAATCAAAAGGCACCAAATAACCACCCAACCACCTACCCCTGAAAAAATGACCCTGGAAACAGTTGAGACAGAGCATTCATTGCTAAATTCCCGGAACACAACCACTGCAATGGCTAGGTCCCGAGGAAGACTCATTTTCAGTTGGGCTTATAACGAATACTCCCAACCAAAGCATCAAGAAATCAAACAAGAAAAAGAAGACTTGATAAAAGCAGAAACAACCATTTATTTATGGCCCGAGCGGCCTAGCGTTCAGATATGTACAAGAAAGCATAAAAGAAAGCAACAAGAGGAAGCGAAGACAGTGGTCAAGCGTTAGACCCAGCATCATCTTCTCCGGGCGCGACGGAAACCTCCCTCAAGGCATCAGCAACGGAGGTCAACTCGGCAGAGCAGACCCTCATACCCTTCAAGCAGCAGGCCAGCAAGTCTTTCCTCTACTGCAGCATTGAAGCAACCACATCAAGATGAGAGGTGGTGGTGGCCAGCTTCGCCAAACTCTCCAGAGGGCTAAAGTCCTCCAAAGATATCCCTAGTTGCTTAGACAAAACAGGGGTCAATATCCTCTGCAGTTCCAGAACATCCTCGGAGGTTTTGAGGATCATCCTCTCCAGGAAGCCGATGTCGCCCTCAGTAAGGTTCTTCAGGGTCAGAGTTTTGGAGATCAAGAAATTTCTGGTCAGCTCATCCATGGTGAAATACAAAAAGAAAGAACGAAAAAGTGTGAAGAAATTTGCGCAAAGAAAGCTTCAATTTATAACTTCTGGACAAGTACGGTCAGGGTCAGCCCACATCCCGACAAAGAGCCGCTCCGGTACATACGAGATTTGCGCGCAAAGAGGGGGCGTTAGCCCTTGGTAAACACTCGGGCTCATTTTCAGTTGGGCTTATGATAACAATCCACCTCACGACAAGGGCATTTTCGTCTGTTTACCCCATATGGAAAGGAAAGAATCATTGTTCCTACCGCCACGGTAGGGTCGAGGCTGTCATTCCCCCCTACGGGACTAACGCCAGGAGGGCTGACGTCTCGTTGGGGGTCCCTGCATGGAGCTTCTAGACGACCAGAGGTGTTATCCCACCTCAAGGGAAACGCACTAACTGTTACCTTGCCGGGGTAACAACTACCCCATACCTACCGCCATGACGGTACATCATAACACGGGCGAACCACAGCCCCTGGCGTGACCGGTTGCTCCCTAGCGATCCCACTCGCACAGACAGGCTTATTTCATCTATAAATACCTCCCCCACGAAGGAGGAAGGTAAGCGGAATTCACTGGCCCAAGCTCTGCCAATTTCACCACTCATACTAACTTAAGCATCGGAGTGTTTCCACCGGAGACCCCCTCCGGCGTCTTGCAGGTACAACGGACCACCGAGGATACTGAGCTGGAGAAGCATTTTCCCTTTCTACCCTTCGGCTGAAAACAAATTCTTATCACCGACCCAAGTATAATCAGTACCAACGCCAACCTTCACAAGATCAGACTTTTGTCGTGCCCCCGAATACAGAACCACCTCGTAACCCCAAACAGCAAAAGGAAATCGAGGATCTTAAGAAGCAAAGGAGCACCATGATGGCCGAGATGAAAGAGTTGAAGAATCAAGGGAGATTTCCACCTCAAACCGAGACAAATCCAAAGCACAACGTCTGTGTTGTAACCCTGCGAAGTGGCACGACCTTGACACCGCTGACACATCCAGCCCCCGACATTGAAAACTCTCCAGAGTTTGAACTCAAGTCGAAACCCAGGGCAAAAAGCCCAAAAGTGCCCAGATTTATCGAGGTCATAGAGGACATAATCCGCTCCCCTAGAGGTTCACCAAGGAATGACCCTAATCCACCCGAATTCACCCAGGAATATATTCACAAGATTCTCGAGCCCCCATTTCCCCAAAGATTGATCAAGTCCAAGAAAGACAAGGAAGATCGTGAGATCTTCGACATGTTCAGCAAAGTAGTTGTAAACATCCCTCTCCTCCAAGCAGTTAAGAATGTGTCTCGCTACGCCAAGTTCCTGAAATAGTTATGCATGAACAAGAGTAAATTGGCCGAAGTTAACAAGATCAGTGTAGGAGCTAACGCTTCTGCCCACATCCAGAGGAAGATCCCCCCGAAGTGCAAGGACCATGGAATGTTCATCATTCCCTAGCGAATTGGTACAGTCGATATCGGGAAGGCCATGTGCGATTTGAGGGCAGGCATTAATGTCATGCCCTTGATCATCTATATCAGTCTTGGTCTTGAGCCTCTAAAACCTACCAGCCTTGCCATTCAGCTTGCTGATCATTCTATCATCTACCCCGAGGGGATCATCACGGATGTTTTGGTCCAAGTGGGCTAATTCTTATTCCCAGCCGATTTTTATATCATTGCGATGGAGAACGAGGACTCCACCAAGTCAACGGATGTACTTCTAGGTCGACCATTTCTGGCCACCGCCCGAGCAAAAATTAATGTTCACGACGCAACCACATGTTCACGACGCAACCATCTCCCTCGACTTTGATGGGGAGATCATCAAGTTCAATATGCTAAAAGCCATGCGATACCCCTCCGAATTTTCAGTGTTAACTATATTGATGTGATTAATCCTTCTATTGAGGAACTTGTTGAACTTCATTCTACTAACCCTTTACAATTTCCCCTTGACAGGAGTCTGATGCCAACTCTTCTAGATGTCGTGGCCTCGACACTTTCCACGCCACCTGAGCTGCATTCCGTCGTCGCTGCCCTAGAAGCGTGTGTTGTTGTCCCGTATGAGCCCACAATGGTGTCTCCCAATTGTCTAGACCATGTCAACAACACGACTACAAAAATAAAAAATCCAGATTTCGTTTATAAAAATATAAAAAATAAGAAATAAATTCAAAAAAGACACAAAATAAATCTAGAAAAATAAGATTTTTTTTTACAAACTGATATTTTTTTTTACCGATTTATAAGCCATTTAAGTCTTCCACCATAAAAAGTTGAATTTTCAAACAACTATACTTTTATTGAGCTAGTTTAAATTATCTAAGTACCTAATAATTAGATTTCTTAAGCGTAAATCTTTAAAACATAAAAACAAATATGCCCCATCTAATACTATATTCATTCACTAAAAAAAAATCTTAAATGAAAAAAACAAATTCTAGATTTTTTTTTAAATTTCCAAAAAAACACATATTTATTGAATATTTCTTATTTTTTCATAAATCGTTAAAACAAATCATGTTGTTAAACATTTTCTCATCTTTCTAGATTTCTTGTGTCTTTTTCGAATTTGTTTCTTATTTTTCCTAATTTTTTTAATTTTTTCTAAAAGATATCTAAATTTTTTAATGTTTTTTCTAGGTAGAGTTGTATTTGAGTGGGGTCTTTGATGACGTAGCACAAAACACGTGTTATGCCTTGTCATAAAAAAATGACGCGGCAAGTTGGTCCGTTTGGTTCCCACTCGAGAACCAAATTGTCTGGTTTCAATGATAATAAAGTTCAAATTAAGTCGAAAATGAATAGAGGACCCAAATTGATTAGATCATTTGAGTGCAAGACACTTCATAATAAAAACTCATTTTATTGAGTTTAGGGTAGAGGCGGGATAAGAGTTTTCGGGTGGGAGGTTCAATATCCGGGTTGGGTTTTAACTAATGTGGCACATGCCACGTCATGAAAGAATGACGTGGCACATGCCACGTCATGAAAGAATGACGTGGCACATGGACTTGGCAAGTTAGGCAGTCTGATTCCTACCCGATGATTAAATTGTCTAGTTACGGCGAGTATAGTGTCCCAACTTAGTCTAAAATGAGTATAGGATCCAAATTAAATGCAGGGCCTCCACGTATCAAAATCCCTTTAAAAAATCCTCAATTTGCCTTGGGTTTGTTCACATTGGCTCAAATAAGCCATCGAACTTAATTGACCCTATTTTTATTTCAAGAAAATACATATTATCCCATGTGGAATTTTTTATTATTATTTTTATTGACATGGGTAACGAGAGTGATGAGAGTGGTTAGGTGCCATATTAGAAAATTAAAAAAAAAATGAAGAAAAAGTAGAGAAATAATTTTAAAAATCCAAAAAATAGTTATAAAAAATCCAAAAAAATAAGAAAATTATTTATAATTTGATATTTTTTTTAAACTATAGAAAAAAACCTAAAATATCTAAAATTTAGAATTTGATAAAAAAAGGTTCTTACTTCTCTCTTGACATTTTTTTATAGAAATGTCATAAAAATTAACAAAATTACAAAATTTTAAAGTATTTTATGGATCTTTTATAAAACAAATCTAATTAATTTTTTTTCTCTACCTTTTATAATTTTTTTTCATGACACTTGAGATGTTTTACCATGTCAATAAAAATAACAATATACATAGGATAATAAGTATTTTATGAAAATAAAAATAAAGTCAATTTGAGTTCATGGGTTTGATTGAATTAATGTGAACAAATGTAAAAGCAAATAAAGGATTTCTGAAACGTTGTTATTCGAAAATTATTTTCTAACGTGGGATGGATAATGTCATTTAACCTAAACTTTACAAACTAAATATTATCGCACTTCAAATTTGGTAGTGAAAAAGGGAAGTGATTTCATGAAAAGAATCCAACTTTAAATCTTATATTTTTAACAATTATTATATGACTTTTTTATCTGTAATTTTAAAAAAAATACTTAAGTTAATAATCATCATTTGTTGAACATTCTTCCGAATTCACAATGATCAACCGAATAATCACTTTAGTAGGAACTATTTTTTTGGGTAGGGTTATAGGACAAAAATTTAGGTACATCTAATGTACTCAAACTCAGTACCACTTTCATTTAAAATTTGACATGTGGATATAGGATATACGTCATACTTAATAGAAACAGATCGAACTAACTACTGTTAATTTAATTAATTCTTTTTTTTATTTTCTTTACAATTTTTCTATTCCTTCCCCGCTAATGGCAAACTCATCAAGGTTAAGAACTCCTTCAAGCTTCCACCCAAATCTGCATCCCCTGACCGTGCTGTAGCCGCCGTCGTTGATAAAACAGTTGCTGCTAAGTCCAAGGAGAAGAAAGCGGAGGATAAGAAGAAGAAAGGGACTCCGGTGAAGAAGAAGGTTGCTACTAAGGCGACCACCACCAAGGCTGCGGTTGCGGCGAAGAAATCTCCTGGAAAGTAGGCGGTTGTTGCCCCAAAGAAGAAGGCGGTGGTTACTCCTAAGAAGAAGGCGCCTGCCAAAGTAGTGAAGAAGCCCAAGAGCATCAAGTCTCCGGTGAAGAAAGCGACGGTTAGGAAGGCGAAGAAGTGAAATTAGGGATTTGGTTTTTTGAGTGGTTATTCTGTAAATTTAGGGTAACATGATGGGTAGTTTAGGTATATGGTAATTTTATTATATTAATGGTAATGAAAGGTTTGAATCTTTTGATTGTCTATTGCAATCGCAATCCTGGTTTTAATGTAATTACCTATCGAGTATCACTCTTTTTCGATAGTGTTTGAGTGGGATGTTTGTATGGATTTTGTTTTGTGTTGTTTGTATGGATTTTGTTTTGCTTGTTCTTATTTTGATGATTGACATTTGGCATAGAAAACGATGTCGTAGTTAAATAGCATCCCACTCAGTTGAACACATGACAAAAACAAAGAAGACAAACTGAGATTTACAATTTCCTATTACTGCATTTCAAATTCCAATACAAAGAAGACAAACTGAGATTTACAATTTCCTATTACTGCATATCAAATTCCAATGGCGGATTTCTCCATTTTCTGGAAGATTGAAGGAGTTCTTAACCTTGACGAGTTTGCCAGCAAGGCAGCAAGCTGGGAAGGAATAGAAAAATCTTAAAGAAAATAAAAAAAAGAATTAATTAAGTTAACAGTAGTTAGATTGATCTATTTCTGAATTAATTAAGTTAAGTTAGATTGATCTATTTCTGTTAAGTATGACTTGTATCATTTATCTACATGTCAATCCAGTTACACTGATTAAAATGTACTGTTCATATCACATATCAATATATCCCTCATCACGGGATACCATATTATGTGAATCTACAATAATTTTGTTCTTAACAGATTATGTTAATCTATCATGTTTGTTTTTATTTTGCTCTGAGTTAATCTACCATGTGAGTGAAGCACGTCGGGTATGAAATGCAGGTGTACATTTCTGACGTAAAGGGCCCGAGAAAAAAGAGAATAAAGGAGAAAGAGACACGATTTGGAATTTGGAATGATGAAAGACCTTTTTCATAGCCACCCTTTTGAGCTGCAGATGCAGATTTCTTAGCAGTTCATGACAAACCTGGCTTGTTACTGTAGTATTACTAGTATAGATTCTAAACCTTTCAGGCTTTCACGGATCCGGATCCGGATCCTCTCTAGTTGGAAGAGAACAAGATCCTAACTACATAGTATTGTTAACTGCTGGTTTTCACTTTATTCATGAGAGAATGCTCAACTTTCCAGAATCCTAACTGCCTAGTATTGTCATTAAAAGCCCATAAATTACTGGTTGAATGCAATGCATAGATATACAAGATTTGACTAGAATCAAAAGATCATGAGTTGAAGAGAATTGACTATTGAAATAAAACAGAGGCACAAATCAACTCAGAAAAAGGAAAAGGGAAGACAGACAGAAAGGAAAGGAGAGCATGATGGTAACATTTCTAACAAGTAAAACCAAGATTTGACTACAATCCACAAAAAGGGCAGCCAGTACTGTTAATTCATGACCTCAAATTCAATTCTCCATTCAATTCCAAAACCATAACAGTGAGCAATTCTGTGGTAAGAACAAGACATATTTAACCACTAGCTCATTATTATTCCTTTACATAAAGCGAGAGATCACTACATGACAGTAACAAAGCTGATAAGGAATAATAAATGATGAATCTTGGAGTAAAGTAAAAGCACTAAGCACGCACAGGACCTGGAGATACAAACACAGTAGTGCTACTGGGCTGACTGTTTGACGGCGGTGGGGCCACCACCACAGTCGGTGGCGGTGGGGAGGACTGCAGCTGCTGCGAAGGAGGAGGAGGCGGCGTTATGTCAGGGTCAGGTGGAGATGGAGGAGGAGGCGGATTTGTGGAGGGTGGGGCCCCCACCGGTGGTGTTGGCCCAGAATTTGGGGGAGGAGGAGTGAAAGGGGTTGCGGAGGAGGAGGAGGAGGAGGAGGGGTTTGGTGGAGTTGTTGGGTTAGGTATGTTGTTGAAAGGTGGAGAAAGGCAAGAAGAAGGATAGGAGCATTTATGGGAGGATGATGATTTAGGGCGTAAGAGCCCAAATCCCAAGACAAGACCAAGAACCACCAACACTGTCACTATGAAAATAAAAATCTTGGTTGCTTTCCCTACAAAACACATCTCTAAGGAGAAATGTTCAATTGTTTTCTGTTTTCTGTTTTCTGTTTTTATTAATGTGGGCAGAGGAGAGGGTAGTAACTACGATGCGAGGAGGAGGGTGGTCTGATTTTGGTTTTCAGGACACCAGACAGGCAGAGATTGAAAATTGGATGGTGTTTAGGGGTCTTTTTCGTCTTTTTCTCATGATGCTTCGAGGGAGGAAGAAGGTGAGGGGTTGGGATCGGGAATGATGTTGTTGTTGCTGCTGCTGTTGTGATGCTGCATTTGCATTGTGATTTCGTTTTCTGGTTTTCTTGTTTTTTTTCTTTTCAACGTTTTTTCTTGGATTTTCAATTGAGAATTGAAGTGAGGAGAGGGGGAGGTTTCAGGTTTGGTTGGGAAAGGGAAAGGGAAAGGGAAAGGGAAAATTGGGTTGTAGGGAAGGGAAGTTAAAGATAAAGATGATGAGAAAGCCAGCGCATCAATAAATGCGGACTAAATGCGGATTGCAGTAGTAGGTAGGGGTGGGCACAAAACCGAAATACCCGAATTCCGAATTTTCCGACCCGAAATTTTCGAAATTCGGTTCGGGTATTTCGGGTATCGGAAAATTCGGATTCGGGTATGTAATACCCGAAATAATTTCGGGTTCGGTACGGTAAGGATTTGGAGAAATTCGGATACCCGAATTTCCGAATTTATAAACATAAAACGACGTCGTTTTATGTGGTTACCAAATTACCTATTTATTTCCCACACCCACACACAGGCCCCACTCTCTTCTCTCACTCCCCATCAGTAGAGGCCACAGTCTCTCTCTTCTCTCACTCCCCGTTCATCATCTTATTTATTGCAATCCACCATCACCCACCCATCACCGTTCATCACCCACCCATCACCGTTCATCACCCGTTCATCACCCATGACCCACCCATCACCGTCCATCACAGTCTCTTCTCTCACTCCCCGAACCTCCACAGTCTCCCAACCAAAACCACCCAATCTCAATCCCCATCATCGTTCATCATCGTCATCACCGAAAACCATCCACCAAATGATCAGATCTGAGGGTTTCTAAGGCCGGCGGCGTGAGCGAAGGAAGCGGTGACAAAGATGGTGGTCGTGGTGGAGGCGGCGGCTACGGTGGTGGAGATGAATTGAGGCTTTTTTCTTTTCTTTTTCTTTTTTCGTAAGATTTTATTTGTTTATTATATTTATTTATTTTATAGTATTGTATATATATTTATTTGCGGCTTCAGAAATTATTTATTGGAATTTCATGCTGCTGTGAACTGTGATTATTCAATTTTTGCACATCCTTGTTCAATTCTTACTGTTTTTTTGTGCTCTTAGGTTGTTTTGTGGTTGAATTTTTTTTGAAGGTTTTTGTGGTTGAATTGGAATTGAAATTTCGGAAATTTCGGAATTCCGAGAATTTCCGAAATTTTATTTCGGAAATTCGGGTTCGGATAGGTATTTTAGAAATTCGGGTTCGGGAAAGAAAAATCAAATTTCGGAATACCCGAAATTTGAAAATTCGGGTATCGGAAATTCCGAATACCCGAATGCCCACCCCTAGTAGTAGGCTAGCCACTCGGCCACTCCCCCCACACCACCATCGCCCATCGGAAACAAACACATGCCAACCACTGCACAATCTGAGAACAGGGATGATGGATGATTTATCTATCATTCCCCTAATCTACCACTCCCTCCGTGTTATACAAAATAACGCCTTGAACATTTTTTATAATTTTTAAAAATTTTTTTTTTTTATCATTTTTAATGTATTGGAAAATCAAAATGAGTATTAATTGAACGAATTCAACGAGTATAATTAACTAAAAATATATTAAAATTATAATCAATTATTATTTTAATTGTTGTGAAAGTGGGTTGTTAGTCATTTTTTTAAACACAAAGTACTATTATTCTCAACTAAATCAAATTAAATCCTTAAACATATAATATGGCGTTTTGGCAGATTTGATAGGATTAAGAAAACAATTACTCTTGATTCCTATTTTGGAGTATTAATTAAGTCAATTTTAATACCACAAATACATTTAATTACCGCCTAATTCCACTAATTGCAGTGATTAGCTTAGAAAAAATCAAAATGCAACTAATTCGGATTAAAGTGTAAATATTGGAGTAATTGAAAAACTACTTTAAAAGAGCAAAACATCATTTTATTTATGTAAGTTCACTCCCTCTAAATCGCCATATTATATGTAACGGAGAAAGTATTTATTAGAGTATCATTTCAATTTTCAAATTTACCTTACCCTAATAAATAATTGATTAGTTGCTTTGTTGAAGAGAATATAACCATAGTGGAGCCTCATAAAGGCATGTCTGCCAGGTTCCCCTGCCATGTCCTTTTGCTCGGAGGTTTTATTATTAGGTACTATTAGATGTTTTGGATGTAGTGTAGCTTATAGAAAATAAGGTTTATTATCTATATAAATTGTAAGCATTTTATCCATGTTTTCATTTGATATTGATGTAGGAAAATATTTGTTATGAAAAAAAACATTGAATACATTGACTTGTAAAATATTAGATTTTTCTTGTAGTTAAAACTTACACGTTTTCATAAGTTTTTCTTAGTACTTTTAAAAAATTTAAATATTAAATATATTGATTTATGTGATATTTCGACGGTACTAATAAAATATTTCTATTAAAAATGATAAGGTTTTGAGGAGTGTAATTACTACTGGTGACTATTGACCCACTATAAATAGTTTTGTTTTAAAAAAAAACTATTTTTCCTAATGTTTTCCACCATTTCGATAAAAATTTAATTTCATTCGAGCAATAATCAAACCTTAAAAAAATAACTTTTCTAATATATTTTTCTCCATTTTCTATACTCATTTTTGGGTTACAAATAAACAACTCTCTCTTACAACGTGACTACAGTGAATATTAAAACTTGATAACAATTGATGAAACGCCAAGGGTACATTCGTCATCTCACCTGTGGACAAGGGCAGACCCCTGTAGACCTTGACTTACTCCGACACCCGGTTGTCGCCCACGATAAGCTGTGCACCCTGGGATAGTCGACATCAGCGCGCGGGGGGGGGGGGGGGGTGGTCCCACATGGCGTCATCCTATCCCAGGAAGGCCGATAGCATCACATAGGTGATACCTCGCCAACGATATCATGTCTGGGGTCCCACATGATGTCACCCTGGTGACGTCATCCTGGGCGTTATCTCCCCTCGATAACGCCCCCCTGGGGTAACGCCTTCTCTTCTGCCTATAAATACCACCCCATTCTAGATCTAAAGTAAGAGCAAATTCTCTACTAAAATCTCTGCAGAATTTTATAGCCATACTAACTTAAGCATCGGAGTGTCTACGCCGGAGCCCCCCTCCGGCGCTTTGCAGGTACCACGGACAGCAGCCACAGTGATTCTGGACAGCCATAATCCTTATTCTGCCCCCGCAGAAACTCGAATCTTATCAAATTGGTGCTCTCGTTGAGAGCATTGGTTTAATTAAGTGAGCGTCCTTAATAGCCAAGCTCTGTTCTTCTGGGAATTTAAAGATTATGGCTTCTGATTTCGATCCACCGTTGACTCAGTCCTCTAGTCTTCCATTTGATACCCGCAGACGACTCTTTGCCTTCGCCACTTCAGATGCTCCCACCTCGGTGCAAGAAATTCCTTTAGGAATGTCAGATCTATCTCTCGCACAAACAACGAGAGCGTTTATGTTATAGCCGAGTACTCCTTTGTCCCAAATAGCGGGGTCAAGTCATTTTCCTCCTCAGTCGGGGGGATCCGTGGTGGATAGCGCAAATAACCCTTTCGCGAGCTCGATTTTAGCCCTTTGTGCTCAATTAGACCATTTAACAGAGTTGGCTAGCAGATATACACCTGCTGCTTCTGGGTCAGGCGTGGCATCTCAATTCATTTTCACTCCATCAATCATTACAGAAAGACCACTATCGTCCCCGCTGCATGCGAATGTCTCATCAACGCTGCCCACATTAAGTGCGCCAGTCAGTCTTGTACAGATTGCTCATAGGACGGTGGAGCCGTACATACCACAAGTACCTTTATTTCCTATTTCTCAAGAGGAGCGACACTGGCGTGGGGAGGACAAAGGTCGTTGGGATGGAAGAAGAAATGAAAATAATAGAGATATGTCTCCCGGAGGGAGTGAAAGATCTAGCAGTAGGAGACATCGAACTAGGTCACCAAGGAGTTGCAGTCCGACTCCCAGGCGACATCATATCAGAGATCCGAGAGATCGCAGGTATCGTTTGGAAGCATCCCCGCCTCGGCAGGCGCGGGAAATCCTTGATGATACTTCGGGCCACCCCTTTAGCCTACGCATAAGGCGTCACAGGGTCAGTAGACACGTAAAGCTCCCCTTGGAATCCTATGATGGCACTAGAGATCCCATCTCTCACCTTAACAAGGTGAAGGATTTTGTGCAATTCCAAACCCACAATGATGCGGCTTTGTGTCAAATATTTGTAATGACCCTGTCAGGGGTCGCACGTTTGTGGTTCGAAGGTCTTCCGGGTGGGTCTATTGACAGTTTCGCACAGCTGGAATCTAAATTCAGGAGTCGATTTAGCACTGCAGTCCCTATCAGGAAGTCAGCTGCTGCCTTGTTCGACTTACACATGAAACCTCAGGAATTTTTGAGGAGCTTCCTCCATTATTTCGACACTGAGATGTCGCTAACACTAGGTGTAACGGTTGATTTCGCCATTGAAGCCTTAAAGCGAAATTGTTGTTATGGAAAACTCAGAGAAGCTTTAATGGTTGACCCCCCAGCGACTTTGGATGCGTTAAGGTTAAAAGCTCACAACTATGCGAGGATGGAAGAAGAAGAAAATAGGGATATAATTCAGAACATGCCGCCCGCCATGCCTCCAGCCCTAACGCTCTAATCCCAGCTACCTCTGAGGATCGATTCGTTGACGATTACACTCAGCGAAAGGATCACATTCCCAAGACATTTAATCGGAGAAGAGGCAATCCCTCAAAGGGAAAATCTGGTGACCCCTCTGGCCAACGGCAGAATGATCCTCCTAAGGGACGAGTTTATGATTCAGATCCTCCTTCCTTCATTCTACCCCGAGCAGAAATACTGGCAATAGTGGAGCAGCGAAACCTGCCCATCCGTTATCCTGCCCCTGTAAGACCGGGGGTAATCTTGGGACGAAGAGAAAATGCCTATTGCAAATTTCACAAAGCCAAAGGACACTCAACTGAAGCATGCCGAGAACTCAAAGCGGCGATAGAACGTCTGGTGGAGGAAGGCTATCTGGGGGAATTTGCCATGAAAACACGAGAAGAAGCTAAAGGTAACCCTACAAATAGAGTAGCTGATAGCAGGGCGGCACCATCCCGCCCCCCAGGCCATGACATCGGTCCTGTGGGAGAAGGCCGGGAAATGCTTACAATCGATGATGAAGATGTCCCTATCATCAACATCATCGCGGGAGGCACGCCTTATCTGGATGAAACCGCACAGTTGATACCCACTCTAGGGGATAAGCGGAAACGGACTGGCATGACAATAAAGAGTGAAGCGACAAGTGCCTTGGATCGTATGGTATTATCCTTTTCTGAAGAGGAGGAGAAGGGTGTGGTGTATCCGCATAACGACGCGTTAGTAATTACACCCATTATCGCTAACCATGGAGTTAGAAGAACTCTGGTTGACAATGGAAGTGTCGTAAACTTGTTCTCGTTGGAAGCTTACAATCTCTTGAAGCGTTCAGATAGCGAGCTTACGCCCTATAAAAAACCTATTATTGGGGTAGACGGAGTCCCCATCCCAGTGACTGGAGTGACTACCTTGCCCGTATATTTTAAGGAAGACACCTCCAAACGGTCTGAGGAGCTTTTATTCTTGGTGGTGGATCTAAATCTGCCTTATAATGCCATATTGGGACGGCCATTCCTCAACCGTTTTGGAGCGGCGATATCGCAAAAGCATCTAAAGCTGAAATACCCGTCCTAGGATGGTGTGGTCTTGATCCGAGGAAATCAGAAGTTAGCAGCTGAATGCTATCTACTTATGACTTAGAAGAGTTGCGACAGGTATGTGTGCGTGACGGTGGACCCATATGAGCAAAATGATGAAAAACGTACTCAGCCTGTAGATAAAATGACTCATGTCCCAGTCAGCGGGGTAGACGGAGCCGTATTTCTGGTTAGCGATAACCTCAACACAGAGGAAAAGCTGCAGTTGGTCCAACTGTTGAATAAATGCAAAGGAGAACTTGCATGGAAACCATCTGACATGCCCGGTATCTCACGGGAGGTGGCAGAACACCGACTCAATGTCAACCCTGATGCTAGACCGGTCCAACAGAAACGACGCGCTTTCTCTGCTGAAAAGGCAAAGGCGGTCGAAAGAGAAGTTGTTAAGCTTCTCGATGCTGGCTTTATTCGAGAAGTGCGATATCCCACCTGGTTGGCTAACCCCGTTCTGGTCCCTAAGCCCAGCGGAGAATGGCGCATGTGCATCGATTTCACAGATTTGAATGACGCTTGCCCCAAAGATTGTTACCCACTCCCTCGGATTGATCAGTTAGTTGATCAGGTTGCCGGATACGTATACTTAAGCTCGTTGGATGCCAATTTCGGGTACCATCAAATCCCCATGGCCAGGGAGGATGAAGAGAAAACTGCCTTCATCACTCTGAAGGCCACCTATTGCTATACGGCAATGCCTTTCGGGTTGAAAAACGTTGGAGCCACCTTCCAGCGAATGGCGAATCAGGTCTTTGAAAAACAGATTGGGTGAAATGTCGAAGCATATGTTGATGATATACTGGTTAAAAGTCGAAGCTTTGAAGATCACTTATCCGATCTGGTTGAAGTATTCAAAGTAATAAAGCAATATCAGATGAAGCTGAACCCTCGAAAGTGCATGTTCGCCTTTCAAACGGGTAAATTTTTGGGATACGTGGTCAGCCAAAAGGGCATTCAGCCCAACCCGTCAAAGGTCCAAGCTATACAAGACATGATATCTCCTCAGACTATAAAAGAGGTACAAAAGCTAACCGGGCGCGTTATCACTCTGGGACGGTTTATTTCTAAGCAAGGAGAGAGGTGTCTCCCTTTCTTCAAAGTTATACGTAAGAAAGACGCTTTCGGATGGACGGCAGAGTGCAAAGAAGCATTTGCAAGTTTGAAAGCTTACCTATCGTCTGACTTGGTATTGACAAGACCAGAACCTGGCGATATCCTATACTTATACCTTGGGGTTGCTGACGAAGTGGTCAGTGCGGTCCTTGTGCGAGAAAACGATCGCAGGCACCGTCCGGTGTACTTTGTAAGTCACATCCTGAAAGATGCCGAGCTCAGATACGCTCGTATTGAGAAAATCGCGTTAGCATTGATACAAGCCACACGGAAAATGAGCCGATACTTTCAAGCTCATACTATCGTTGTGCTAACAGACCAACCTCTGAAAAGGATCTTTCGAAAACCTGAATCCTCGAGGAGGATGTTAATCTGGGCTCTTGAACTCGAACAATATGGGTTGCATTACCGATCCCGACCGTCTGTGAAGGCTCAAATCTTGGCGGACTTTATCGTGGAATGCACGTTCACGCCGGATCCTTTAACAGAATTGACTGAAAAGGAAAAAGAAGAATTAGACCTTCCCTTCCCTGAGACCTACACCAACCTGTGGGTTATCCACGTGGATGACGCCAAAAATCAAGAGCTTGCCGGGGCCAGAATTTTCATGAGTGGGCCTCACGACATCCATGTGCGATATGCCATCCGAATCCTGCAGCCGTTGTCCAATAACGCCGCAGAATATGAAGCGCTATTAGCCAGGCTCAGGATAGGAAAGAGTATTTCAATCAAAGGAATACACGACTCTGGGAGGTTGGGAGACTTGCGGCTGAAAGTCTGCGGAGACTCCAAGTTGATAATGGACCAAGTGCTGGGACACTCTCAAGCTAGAGAGCCCATCATGGTACAATACCTTGCCAAAGTGAAGCACGAGTTGATAGAAATAAAGAAATGTGGCATACAGGTCAGCTTCGAGCACATTCCTCGAGAGGATAACGTTGAGGTTGACAATCTCGCTAAACTCGCGGCAAGTCCAGAGGCGTCCATACCAAAGGGGGTGTACTACAGGGAGATACCCGTACCCTCCTTCATGGAAGAACAAGCGACGCTCTGTGTGGAAGAAAGTAACAATGACTGGAGAATTCCCGTCATAAAATACTTGAAACATGATGAACTTCCAGCGGATAACGCTGAGAAGAAGAAAGTGCTAAAGCAAGCGGCACGGTGCACATACTTTAATGGGGAACTGCTACGGAGGTGTTTCTCTCATCCAGCCACGAGATGCATAACAGAACAAGAGGGTCTTCATACCCTCCGCGAAATCCACGAGGGAATTTGTGGCATGCACGCATCCGGCGGAACCATGACTGCGCAGGTCTTTCGATCGGGGTTCTACTGGCCCACCATTCGGAGAGACTGCCATGATTATGTGCGAACTTGCCAAAAGTGTCAGGAATTCTCCAAGATTCCCTGGCAACCCGCTGCACAAATCCATGATATTATCGCTCCTTGTCCTTTTGCGAAATGGGGAATTGATATCCTTGGACCATTTCCAAAGGCAAGATCGCAACTAAAGTTTGTGGTAGTAGCAGTGGACTACTTCATCAAATGGGTAGAAGCGGAGGCGGTTGCCAACATCACAACAGAAAAAAATCTGGCATTTCTTCAAGCACCAAGTTATCATGCGCTTCGGAGTTCCTCGCGTATTAGTTAACGATAACGGAACGCAGTTCACCAGCCAATTCTTTAGAAACCAATGTGGGGAGTTCGGAATCGAGCAGAGATTCTCTTCCGTGGCTCATCCGCAGACCAATGGTCAGGCTGAGGTGACAAACCGAGCCATCCTGAATTGTGTTAAGAAGAACCTAGAAGGATCTAAGAAGAAGTGGGCAGATGAACTACCGTATGTGATGTGGGCATATCGCATGACCGCGAAAACCAGTACAGGAGAGACACCATTCGCACTGGCTTTCGGCACTGAGGCCGTTACGCCCGTGGAGATTGGTACCGTGAGCTTACGGGTAGCTTACTTAAGAGAAGAGTTGAATGAGGAAAGGTTGCGTGCGAATCTTGACGCACTGCCTGAATTACAAGAGGAAGCTCTTCTGAAGATGATGCACTATAAGCAAAAGATGGCGCGTTATCATAATAGGCGCGTCAAGGAACGAATCCTAAAAGAATGTGATCTAGTACTCAGGGATCAACGAGCAACTGGTCAACGCCGGGGAAAGCTCAGTCCAAACTGGGAAGGGCCATACCGCGTTACCCGTATCATCGGGAGAGGAGCGTACCATCTGGAAACACTCGACGGTACCCCCTTGTCTAACTCCTGGAATATCACTCGTTTAAAACTATATCATGCTAGATCCTGATTTATCTCTGCACCTTTTACTAACACCAGCCTTGACCTGTACTAACGCTCGAGTAATGAGCTTTCTTGTGTTCTGCGGTTGTGTATAGGCGTGCAGATGGATAATAAAAGAAAAGTACTGAGAGTGAAAAGTCCTATCCTTGCGATAGTCGGTCCTGATCCACCGACTCGTTAAGTGAGGGCACGCCCTGACACACTTGATATTTGGCGTTAGGAGTGAAAGTCCTATCCTTGCGATGGTCAGTCCCGATCCACCGACTTGCTAAGTGAGGGCACGCCCTGACGCATTGGAAATTTAACGTTGGGAGTGAAAAGTCCTATCCTTGTGATGGTCGGTCTGGATCCACCGACTCACTGAGTGAGGGCACGCCCTGAGATTTCCGAAGGTGACAAAGCCTAATCCTTAGGACAACCGTTCTCGCGGGGACGGTTCGTTAAGGAGAGGCACACCCTAGGAAGATACTAACTCCGTCTTGGAAGTAAAAATCCTACCTTGGCGGCAGGGCTAATATAGACGGCTCGCTAAGAGAGGGTACAATTCCAAAAATGCTACCAGTCTGACCCAAGGGAGTAGTGGAAGAGTCAAGAACAGCTTGGGGCCTCTCCCCGACATCAACCTGACTCGAGGACAAATTTGCACCTGCTCCCGTGGACTTTTATTTCTTCCTCGGATGACCCAGAATATGCCTCACGTCCATGTTGCCTCGTGATGACAAAGGCGGGGAAGTACCAGAAGTATCCTAAAAAAATAATTAAAAAAAAAAAAAAATAAGTATGTACAAGCAAACATTGAAAAATGATGCGAAAGATATCTGGGGAAGTATCAGTTACCGTCCCAGCGGTAGGCGCTTCCGAAGAGCCGACCGCCTCAGAAGAGGGTGGAATCGGTGACTGGAGGGAAGCAACGCTCCGGGTCTTCTTTTTCTTTTTTCCTTTGGCGGAAGCTCTGCAAGCGGATGGTCGAGGCCGAAGAATAGCGACTGATATGACAGGAACACCAACTAGAATGGTATCGGTTTCCTTCTCAACAGATGCAGAAGATATTTAGGGAGGAACCGAAGCGGCGGCTGATGTAGTGGCGATATTGACAGTCGCGGCCGTTTCCCTACCACGAAGTCTCTTCCGGTGCCTCTTGACGCTCTCCGGAACGTAATCCGAATCAGTTGCTGCAAAAGCACAAGACAACGTCAGCGTTAGTACCAATGATGGAAATCAAAGATTGACGCGATACTCACGTCTAACACAGTCTTTGATATCGGTCCCGCAAGCAGAAGGCGGGTGTGAACGCTGATGTCCAGACTGAGCAACTTGTCAAACCAGCCTTGTTCTGTTTCATCAAGAGCCACGCGGCGCCAAGCCCTATCCTTGACGCTCTGGTTGAAACCAGACCACCACCATGGCTCCGAAAGATCAGGGGTTTCAACCACAAAAAATTGCTCTTTCCATTTATCAATGGAAGACTCCAGATGAAGGAGTTTCCAGGTGAAGTTTTTGAGCGAATCGTCATTATAATGGGGTGATATCGCTATCACACCCCGACGGTTATACATCTTAAACAGAGATTTGAGTAATGCAAGGGAAGGAGATGTAATTCCTTTGTACTTGCAGAGTTCTAAAAAAGCATAAATGCCACAGTAGGCATTTGGAGCCAGTTGAATAGGATTCAGATCCAGAGAGGTAAGCAACTCTTGGATAAACGGGTCAACCGGAAACCGAAAACCATAGCGGAACATCTGGGCATACAGGATTCTACGATTACCGGCTAGAATGCTATTCAAGCATAAAGAGGCAGGGGCGACAATAGCCTTGAAACCCTCAGGGAGGGTAGCCCCATAATCAGACAGATGTTTATCAAGAATGACAGAAGAAGTAATAGTACTGACTATGGTCTCTATTTTTTCTTCATCACGCGATTTAGACCTAGAAGCATGAGTTTTTCTTTTTGTCATGATGGGAAAAGAAAACAAAGAAATGAAGAAGATGGTAAAGGGAAATGAGAAGTACCTTTTGGGAAGAAAATCAAAGTACCCAGGGAATGAATGCCAGAAATGCAAAACGATTCAAGAAGATGTAGAGAAACAGATTATCGAAAGTGGAAAAAAGAGATAGAGTGATGGGTTTTATAACCCTAAGAGGCTAAAGGCATGACTGCTGGAACAGTCGCTATGCGCGTGACAGACGTGAGTAATGAGTACAACCCTAGAAAGACGAGAAGACATTTTGATCCTGTCAAATCACGCTAGCCCTAGCGTCCCAATGAGCAGACATGTGTCTTCAAATCATCATGATCCTTCAATCACATTAATAAGGGGATTCTAAGCATTAAATGCTCCGAAAAAGCAAAATTGCTTTATCAGAAGAGATCAAGCATGATGATGTAATCAACAAGATAACACCATGAAGCAAATTAACCGTTATCTAGAGCAGAGCGACAATTATCAATTATTACAAGCCAGATAAAAGTAATGCGGAAGAGAAAAATAAAACACTCTCAAATGCCGCCTTATGCTCATTGCGGAAAAACCCCCTTGACGCCCCCGACATCTACATCCTTTAACCTCTCAAAGGCATAGTCAGCTATCTTGGCAGGATCGAAAGCCCCGCTGCGATAATAATCTGGGAATCCAGTGGCAAAAGCTTGTATCACCTTATCCTTCCATCGCGACATCTCATGGGACATCTTCGCCAACCTTGCATCGCGGGCCGTTATCTCTTCACGAAGGAGAATGTTCTTTTTGTCAGCCGTCATCAGTTCTACCTCCAGAAGTTCTATCTTTGCTTTCCGTATCGACTTTTCTCTAGCCAACTCAGCACGGCAGTCATTAAGCTCAGCTTGGGTATCGCTTTGGAGTCGCGTTAACTCCGCCACCTTAGAAGGGGAGCGCTGAGTCTTGTTACCCTGAATATCGAGGAAGTAATTTAGCATGCGAAAGCTGGCCAACACTTCATTCAAAGCGCGTTCGCGATGAACCTCAAGAGGAAGCTCTGACATCTCCTCCCTATCTTTAGGAGAGCTAAAGATCGTACCTACTGCGGAACCCACCGGCTCATTTCGCGATAGCGGATCTGATATCCCTAGTGCGCGAAGTCTGCTGGTGCCAAAAGTAGACAAATCCAAGCGATAGGAAGTGGCTCCTTGAAGACCTTGAGAAGATAGATTGGCGGTAAAGGGAGGAGAGAGGCTTTCAGCGGAACCCCCAGCTCCTGAGATAGAAGTACAGAATAATGGCGGAAGGCCATTAGGCAGAGAAACGGCAGGTGCAAGATTTGGGACTGCGACGCCAGGAATAAAAGACGAGATAGGAGAGTCAGGAGCGGCAGTTGGAGGAGGAAGGTTGACCTCCGACGAAGCCTTGGGAATTTCAGGAGAAATGTCGGTTGATGCCTCGGCTGCCACTGCTACCTTGGAAGTGCTTGCGCCCCCGAAAGAGCCAGTCCCGGTAGCAGGGGTTTCGCTAACTTTGTTCGAAGCAGCCGCAGCGATGGGGTTGCTACCTCCCGTGCGTAGTTTCTTACGCTGAGCTGCGGAAGCGTGACGAAGCCCGGAATCATTATCCATGTCCTCACTATCGCTATCGGGTATTTCAGCCTTAGGACGATTCAAAGTCACTCCTTGTCGAACGGGTAACCAGTCCTTGAGAAATTGAGAAGCGCGGTTAGAGATGCCTCGCTTGGCGACAATTTTGAATCTTTTTCTTTTTGGTAGAGTGGCAGGGTGACTGGAACTTTCAGGTGGAGGAGATGGTGGCCGCATCTGGAGTGGTCTTACATTCAGAGGAACATTTTTATCGCTCAACGGTTGGTTTTCAGCATCACCTGCCAACAGGACATATCAGAACATTGAATTAGCTGAAGCGATAATGAGAGAAAAGAAACTTACTTATAGTACACTTCTCTATAAGCCTGTGTAAGGCAAACTCTCGAATGCGGAAGGACGATTTCAACCCCAGCAGCATGTTCGTCTGTCGGAGCTCGTCCCTGGATATGGTTGATGGATTTGTCCAAATGGAGTCATTGAGACACCGATTGAAACCTTCGGGCCAGGGGCGGAAAGGCAAATTCACAATAAAGAAACCACACAGTTGGACAAGGATGACTGCACCAGTGCGTCACTCCATCTTGGGGCGATATCTACCACACAGTTGCGGCACCTAAAGCTAAAAAACTTGCGGAATAAATTGATAGACGGGACAAGGATACCCCGCAACTCGCAAATATGAATGAAGGCGTGAATCTCACACCAAGAAGGAGGCATAATCTGAGCCGGATTAATGTCATATCGTACTAATAATCTTTTCACTGCTTCATGGACGGGAAAGCGAAAGCCATAAAGGAACATGTCAAAATACACCATCCTATCGCCCCCCGATAGGGGGTCAAGAAGCCAGTAGCCGGCATCAGGAATTCTAGCGGAATAACCAGGGGGGAAAAGGATGCTGTTTTCCTCCAACTCTGCATCTAATACCGCTTGATCAACGAAAATACTGGGAGTTCTCTCTATTTCTAAATCTATAGGCTGCTGGAGAATCTGGAGACTCCTCAAAGACCTATTTGCGACCAGAGGCCACTGAAAATCTTTGGGTATTCTAGATGTACTCATATTGAATCGGCAAGAAGAAAATCTGAGGGAAAGAGGTGAAGTACCTTGAATCAGAAGGCGGTGGACAAACCGTCTGCACCGGCGAACGGTGGTCGTAACTTCCTTCGAAGCAAAATCTAGAGAGAAGGGAGAAATTTCAAAACGAGAGCAAAGAGTATTAAAAGAGAGCAGTTACTCCCTTTTAAAGGCTGAGTACGAAGAACTTGAACAGCCTGTGAAAATGGGGCACGCCCCCAAGTAAAGTGACACGTGTGAAAGCCTCAGAAGGGTATTTATGTCTACGCATTTATATCTTCTAGAAGAGGTAGTTGCTGACAATTAGTTGCAAACAGTTGCAGTTAGAGCAATGGTTAATTTCTCAGCGATAGCCAGCCAACAGAGGGGCTAACGCTTGAACATGCAAGACTAAAGAAGTAAAACATTATGAAATTCAATAATAAGCCATACGACATCTACAAGGGAATGCCAAGGGCGGAATCAATCATCTTAAGGCCAATAGGAAGGCCAGTACTCCTCGTCTGAGAACGGAAGTTCCTTATCAATGAAAGGAGGGAACCCGTCAGCTTTTCGCTCAGTACTCCACATTAATGGTTTGGATTCCTCTTTTATATCAGAAGGTGTCGCCTTGACGACGGTATCGCTCGGAGGAACCTTCTCTTCGAACCAGTCGGCAGAAGGAGATGATTTTTTATCCTCACAAACCGGAGGGGCTGAAAATGAGGAAAACCAGCCGGTGCTACTGATCTTCGCTCTCTTCTTCGGCTTTTTCTGACCACCGCGGCGGTACAATCGCTTTCTCAGGCACGATTGCGAAGGAGGGTCATCCGAATCCGACGTGG
The DNA here is from genome assembly GCA_963691705.1 of Viola odorata. Classification (NCBI taxonomy): domain Eukaryota; kingdom Viridiplantae; phylum Streptophyta; class Magnoliopsida; order Malpighiales; family Violaceae; genus Viola; species Viola odorata. Next base: position 44,088,023 of record OY829538.1, read on the forward strand.
TTGGAGGGGTTGGGCGAATCTCGCGTTCGTCGGAGACTTGATCATATGAGTCAGCCATGAAGAACGAGAATCAGTAGCAGTAGAAAAATACTAAGAAGAAGATGAACAGAAAAAAAGGGGGAAGGAGAACTTCCCATAAATAGTCAGAGTAGCAAGACTCTTCGATTTTCTCCAGGTGTGAAAAGAACATGATTTAATGCATCTCGAGAAGATCAATCATAATGGCAGAATCAGGTCCTTCGGGCACGCCTGTTGGGAATTTTTCCACAATCAAGAAATACAGAAAAACTGCCCAATCAGTTAATGCTGAAAATACGGCGCGTGATTAGCACCCAGCGGTTCGCCAAAGCAACCGTCGCCACCTGACAAAAAGAGGAGAATAAAGGCTGCAAAGTTCTGATCAGTGGCAGACTCATTTTCAGTTGGGTTTAATCATAACTATCAATTGAAGCAAGGGCTTATGCCCCAAAAAAGAAAGAAAGGAATCGCAAGCTCAATAACGGAAATAAGTTCATTACGGCCTAGCGGCCTGGATATACGTCCGCATACATAACAAAAGGAAAATAAAAAAGATGCCACAGCGGCAAGCCTTTAGGCTTGGGACCCGACATCATCATCATCCACCAATAGGGTAGGGACATCCCGTAAGGCCTCCTCCACCGAAGTCAGCTCAGAAGCGGTGTTCCTCATGCTCTTCAAGTAGCAGTTCAGCAGGTCCTTCCTCTGCTGCAGGAAGGCGATGGCTACTTCAATACGGCAGGCGGCGATGGCCAACTTGGAGACATTCCCGATGGGATTGAAGTCCTCCATAGTAGCAGACCCAATCCTGGCCTGGATGGGGGCCATCATTCCCCGAAGCTCCAGGATATCTTCGCCGGACTTTGTCATCATGTTCTCCAGGAAGCTGATGTCACCCTCGGTAAGATTTTTGAGGGTCAGAGCCTTGGAGATCAGGAAATTTCTGGTGAGATCTTCCATGAGATAATGACAAAAAAGGAGCAGAGAGAATGTGAAGAATTGGCACTGGAATAAGGGTCGCATTTATAGATCCAGAGCAACAACTGTTCACCTGGGAATCTCATAAATCGAGCCGCTCCGATTATCTCACAGCGATAGGAGAGAAGGCTGACGCGGAGTGATAGAGCGCTAAAATGTCATCTTTTCATCATCCTTTTACATCTGTTTTTGGATGATGATACTGCTAAATGCTGGCTTTTCTCTCCTTTTCCACAGATATGCTACTGAGAGGCAGAATTATTCAAAAGGAGTCAGAAGAGCCTTTATCAAAGCTGTTTTGCTGATCAAAGAACAATATGATCCCAGACCTAGGATAAGCCAAGAAACTGGAAGCGTTGACTAGAGTCAACTGACTTAATGAGCTATCTGGGCCGCAAGTTTGATTTGTGGGCCATGAGCGAAATCAAGGAATTGAGCTGCCGTCTTCCGGAAGGAAAGAAGTTCAATTGTGCTTAGAACTCCTTAATCGATTAGCATGATCAATTCTCTCTTTTTGTATTTAAATAAACAATCCCGCAAGATTAGATATCTATCTTCTCTTCGTCTTTTGAATTTTGAACCAGAGATAGGTTTTGTTATTTATAGCTGCCGCTGAGAAGAAGAGGTCTGTCTCTTCTCTCTAGCAATTTTCTACCATTGTTGCAGCTTAAACTATTCTCTTATCTTCAATACAATTCGGATTTCTACCATATTTTGTTATTTATTATTAATTATATTATGTTTGTTATAGGCTAAGCGCCTTCTTCTTAGTAAGGATTCAAAGCCATGATTCCTAGGTTGTGAGATCAATTCACACTTCACACACTCTATACTTGTATTCTTATCCTTCTTGTTTGCATGACAACTTGTCCTTGTTCTTAGTAAAGTCTGATCAACTTCACTTAAGGTTTGGAACGATTACAGTCTTTTCTGGCGGCTTTGGAGTCTACATTGCCAAGAGAAATACGAAGGAAACTAGCTGGTGATAGCTAGAAGAAGGATCAGATCTGGTTTATAGGATAGACACGATTCTCTATCCCAGGCCTGGGATTAGGTCTTTCCCTGCGTCTATCAATTGCCCTGATTAAATCCTATAGAGTGTCTCTTAGGATTGTTAGGATGATTAGGGACTTCCAATAGAGTGTCTCTTTGGAAGTCTTGTGTAGGAGGAAAGTAGGAGATCTAGGTGACCAATACCTGGTCTCTATAGCCTTCCTATAAGTTTAGTGTTTAATATTCTTGCATCTATGATGAATCTATTCGAATCATGAGCTATAAGAAGTCCTTACTGGGAAGTCTTTATCAACTGGTTAATATCACTCACTGCATCTCCTGTTTTGTTTATTTCTGTCAATCTAAATTGTTTGCAATCAACCAACAACTTATATTGGTATTTACCACCCTTTTTATTTAATACAAAGAATTGATTTTAATCCACTGAATCTCTGAGGAACGATCCTTTTACCACTTGCTGCAGTTAAATTATATTCGTGCATGGTAAATTGTAACTTGATTTATTTTGACGGTTTCGGCAACCATCAAATTTTGGCGCCGTTGCTGGGGATTCAACGGTATTAAATAATTTTCTTTGTTTGTTTATGACCAGGTCTTCAGGTGCGCCATTCATCCAATACAACCCAGAAATTACACGTGAGGAAACGCAATATTGGAAGCGCACCAAGAGACAGAGATCTGAGCCATAAGTCAATTCTGAGCAGTCGCAATCGTTTAATCCTATCCCAGGCCTGGGAGAAGGTTCGTCATTTGCACGTAGAAACGACTTTGTCCCAGACCAACCAGAAATGGAAAACCCCAATCCAGATCAGGAGAACAATGTTCCACCACCACCACCACCACCACCCCCTGAACAGACTCTTAGGCAGTATCATAATGATGGACTAGCCCCTGATACCTATTTCTGTATCCAGTACCCACCAACTGAAAATGATTGGAATTTAAAACCCAATACTATCCACAACCTAAAGAAATTCTATGGCCTACCAAGTGAGAATCCATTTAAACACCTTCAAAGCCTCCATTGGGAGTGTGAGACACTCAAACCACCTAGGGTGGATATCAACAGAGCCAAACTTCGAGCTTTTCCTTGGACTCTTGAGGACAAGGCTAGGAATTGGTTCCTAAGCTTGCAGCACAACTCCATCACAACATGGCCTCAAATGCTGACCGTGTTCCTCAATAAATATTGGTCTTCCACCAAGGCTGGGAATGCCAGAAAGAACATCTTTTCGATTCATCAAGATCCGAGCGAGAATTTTGGAGAGTACTACCAGCGGTATAAGGACCTACAGGAGATTTGCCCAAATCATGGAGTCTCAGACCAAAACCTCATCCAGTATTTCTACGATGGTATGGTCCACAGAGACAAAGTGATGTTGGATGGTGCGCCAGGAGGTGCCCTTCAGGATTGCACGTTGACGAAAGCCAACAATCTAATCCAGACATTGGCAGAAAATTGCTACCAAAATGGACCAGCAGATAGAGGCACAAGTAATGTATCTTTCTTTGAGCAAAAAATTACTAAGATTTCTAACCGTTTAGATAATCTCCAAGAAGGTCAACAGGTTCAGGTATAACAAATTCAACCTATCACATGCGGTTTATGCTGCCAGTAAGGACATTCTACGGATCAATGTGTACTAGTGGCTGGAATACCCTAAGAAGTCAGTGCGGCAAATCAGTACAATCAACAGTATGGAAGGTACCCACCTCACAAGCCAAGGTTCAATCCTAATCAATATAACAACAACCCAGGTTGGAAAGAAAATACAAATTTCAACAACATAGTCCAGCCTAACTATAGCCAGAACCAATCCTACCCAAATCAGACGCCTCCCATGAACTTACAAAATTTCGTACCCAGACCCAATGCTCCCCAAAACCCAATTCCACAACAGCCACTTGCAACAACCGTGGATGGGATAAAGGAAACTCTTAGCCAGTTTATGAAATCAACCCAAGCATCTCTATCGAACGTTGAGAGACAGATTACACAATTGAATATAAACAGCAATGAGCAGGGAGCCAGGTTACCAACATCAACAGTGGATAACCCAAAGCACAACGTCTCAGCCATGACATTGAGGAGTGGCACAGAAACCCCAGGGCTGGGAAAGAAGCAATCTTCTCCACCTATATCAAACCAAATTGAAGCAGAGGTTGAAGTAATTCCAGAAACTCCAGTACATGTAAACCCTACTCCTGAAGCGAATACCATAAAGAAGGTCCAGGTAATTCGCCTTCCTTTCCCTGACAGGTCTGAAAAGACCAAGAAGGTTAAGGAAGAAAAAGTAATTTTGGATTTATTTCGTAAAGTAGCTGTTAATGTTCCTTTACTAGATATGATAGCATAGGTTCCAAAGTATGCAAAATTCTTAAAAGAGCTATGCACTAATAAGAAAAGGCTTGCAGGGGTAGAAAGAATAAACATGAATGAGAATATTTCAGCCGTCTTCCAAAAGAAGCTACCGAACAAATGTAAAGATGGAGGGACATTTGTGATACCTTGCCAAATTGGAGAACAGATGATCGAAAAGGCTTTATGTGATCTGGGAGCTGGCATAAATGTGTTATCTTTAACAATTTTTAACAGCTTGAACATTGGAGAATTAAAGGAAACTAGGCTTGTGATTCAGTTAGCGGATAGATCCATAATTTATCCTATTGGTGTCATAGAAGATGTGTTAGTACAAGTCAATGACTTTGTTTTTCCTGCTGATTTCTATGTAGTTGACATGGGTAACAAACAGACCTCCAAATCTACTGAGATATTATTAGGCAGACCTTTCTTGAGGACTGCTCGGGCTAAAATTGATGTCTTTGGGGGCTGTTTAACTTTAGAATTCATGGGAGAAATAATTTCTTTTAACATGTACGATGCTATGCGATACCCAGAGAATTTGCATTGTCTAAATTTTATTAATGTTATTGATTTGGATGATGAACATATTTATGAAATTGACAATACAGATCCCCTTGAGTACGTTCTCACAAGAGGCATTGATTACTTTAAACTTGAGGAGCTAGAAAGTAAAGTGGAAGTCAGAGAAGAAATTGAAGAAGCAGTATACGAGTTGGATGTAGCTAAACTAATAGAGACGAATCTGAAAGTTATAGATTTACCTGTGACTAATAATTCTTTAGTCCCTTCTGTTTTACAGGCCCTAGACCTGATATTGAAGCCACTACCTAGTCACTTGAAGTACTGTTTCTTAGGCCTGGGAGAAGGCCTGCCAGTGATTGTCTCAAACAAACTATCTCAGTTAGAGGAGGACAGACTCTTGGGAGTCTTGAAGGACAATAGAGAAGCTATAGGATGGACTATAGCTGACATAAAAGGGATTTCACCTGCCATTTGCACACACAAAATCCACCTAGAAGAAGACTGCAAAACAGTGAGACAGCCGCAAAGGAGACTTAATCCTCCTATAATGGACGTCGTCAAACAGGAAGTACTAAAACTTTTAAATGTTGGAGTGATATATCCCATATCCGATAGCTCTTGGGTTAGTCCAGTGCAGGTAGTCCCAAAGAAGACAGGGATAACAGTAGTGGAAAATGGTGAAGGGCAATTGGTGCCAACTCGAGTACAAAATGGATGGCGAGTATGCATCGATTACAGGAGACTCAATTCAGCGACCAGGAAAGATCATTTCCCTATCCCTTTCATCGATCAAATGCTTGAACGGCTGTCAGGTAAGTCTCACTATTGTTGTCTTGACGGGTATTCTGGTTTTCACCAAATACCCGTCGCTTCTGAGGACCAAGACAAAACTACTTTTACATGTCCATTTGGAACTTTCGCGTATAAACGCATGCCCTTTGGATTGTGCAATGCACCTGCAACTTTCCAAAGGTGTATGATGAGTATTTTCTCTGAATTCATTGAAAAAGGAATAGAAGTTTTTATGGATGATTTTACTGTTTATGGCGATTCTTTCGATGAATGTCTAGAAAATCTTGAGAAAATTCTAAAACTCTGCTTAGAAACAAACCTTGTTTTAAACTATGAGAAGTGTCATTTCATGGTTAATCAGGGTCAGATTTTAGGACACATAGTTTCTCAAAAAGGAATTGAAGTAGATAAGGCTAAAATAGATGTTATTGATACTTTGCCATATCCTACTAACGTTCGTGAAGTACGTTCCTTCTTAGGCCATGCAGGTTTTTATAGAAGATTTATTAAAGATTTTTCGAAGGTTGCTGCCCCTATTTGCAGGTTATTACAGAAGGAAACAGAGTTCAAATATGACGTTGATTGTGAGGCTGCTTTTGACACGTTGAAAGAAAAATTAACAACAACCCCCATCATTAAAACACCTAAATGGAATTTACCTTTCGAAATTATGTGCGACGCTTCTAATAACTCTGTTGGTGCTGTTTTAGGACAAAAAGAAGGACGTGACCCACACGTTATCTATTATGCATCTCGAATACTCAACGACGCACAGAAAAATTATACTACAACAGAGAAAGAATTATTAGCCATAATTTTTTCTTTAGATAAATTCCGTGCGTATTTATTGGGAACTAAAGTTGTTGTCTACTCTGATCATGCAGCTTTACGCTACTTATTAGTTAAGAAGGAAGCCAAGCCGAGACTAATCAGATGGATTCTACTACTCCAGGAGTTCCACCTGGAGATCAAAGACAAAAGTGGCAAGGAGAACCTGGTAGCAGATCACTTGAGCAGGTTACTTGTAGAACCAGATGCTGAACCAGTAAAGGAGGATTTTCCAGACGAAGCCCTTTTCTTTGCCCTGGGAGAAGGGCCAGATGAAAGCCTTATCCTAGCCCTGGTGGAAAGACCATGGTATGCAGATATAGCCAACTTCCTGCATTTAGGTAAGTTCGACCAGAACATGACATACAGAGAAAGGGAAAAGGTAAGAAGAGATTCCAAGTTTTATGTATGGGATGAACCCTACATGTGGAACATCGGGAAAGATTAAATTTTGAGGAGATGTGTTCTCCAAAATGAATTTGAATCTATTTTAAGATTCTGCCATACAGAGGCATGTGGAGGTCATTACGGACCTAAAAGAACAACATTAAAAATTCTTGAATGTGGCTTTTATTGGTCAACGCTCTTTAAAGATTGCCATCTATATTGTATGAACTGTCCTAATTGCCAAAAGGTTGGCAATATATCTTCTAAGAATGAAATGCCTTTAAACCCCATTTTTTCTTGTGAAGTATTTGATGTCTGGGGAATCGACTTTATGGGTCCTTTCCCCAGGTCTGGGGGAAACCAGTACATTATACTTGCTGTTGACTACTTATCTAAGTGGGTTGAGGCCAAAGCTACTGCAGCCGATGATGCCAAAACTGTGGTCTCTTTTCTAAAGTCTCACATTCTTAACAGGTTTGGAGTCCCCAAGGTGTTAATCAGCGACAGAGGGACCCACTTTTGCAACAAGGTAGTTACTGCCTTACTTGCAAAATATCAGGTCAATCATAGGGTGTCCACAACATACCATCCCCAGACCAATGGGCAAGCAGAAGTCTCAAACTGAGGCGTGAAGGCTATTCTAGCAAAGACAGTTAATCAGGACAGAAAAGACTAGAGTCAGAGATTAGATGACGCTCTTTGGGCGTACAGAACAACGTTTAAAACTCTTATTGGAACAACTCCCTACAATCTCGTGTATGGGAAAGCATGCCACCTTCCTGTCGTACTAGAACACAAGTCCTTTTGGGCGATTAAGCAATGCAACTTGGAGCTAAAAAGAGACGCGACAGCAAGGAAACTACAACTCCAAGAATTAGAAGAGATGCGCAGAGATGGATATGAGAACTCCCAACTCGTAAAAGCTAAAACCAAGAAATACCATGACAGTATCATTAAGGATAAAACCTTTCATGTGGGCCAGAAAGTGTTACTGTTTAATTCTAGATTTAGACTCTTTACGGGGAAATTAAAATCTCGATGGATGGGTCCATATATTGTTGTTAACATTTACCCTTATGGTGCTATTCATATACAGGATACGAAGAAGTGAATGACATTCAAAGTTAATGGACAGAAGCTGAAACCTTACCACGAAGGATTTCAGAGCTACACGGTGGATCAAGTTCAAGTCCACCCAAGTCCAGACAAATGAGGAATTTCATGTCTAGTCCAAGACAGAAAAGAAGGACGCTACATGGGAGGCAACCCATGCCTTTGCACCATTTTAAAACTCTTATCCCCATTTATTTAGTTTGAATAAAACTTAAGAAAAAGAATCTGATGGAATTTCGTTTGATTGTTTTATCAGGAAAATCAGGAGGCAGTTGCAGTTGAAGTTGATCTTATCCCAGGTCGGGGATAAGAGATTTTCAGGAAGCAGAATTTTGAGTGGGTAGAAGTAAATCTTACCCCAGGGTTGGGGCAAGAGTCCTTGACAGATAAGCCATGGGTATTCGCGCATAAAGTAAAAAGCAGAACCAAGAGAGAGAAAATAAATCCCATCATTATTTTTCCAACGGTAATATTATTTAATTAATATGACCGTTGTCCACCCAAACCAAAACTCTTCCTCTATCCTAAATCCGATCAAATATCCCAACTAAACTAAAACTCCTCCATATTTTTATTTCCACAAAACAAAGCCCTAATCAAGCAAAACCACCATCGTCTTTCTTCTTCATCTTTTCTCCTTCTTCATCACTCCTACACCTCAATTTCCAGAAATTCACCATGGTTCTCACCAGAGCTGGCAGATTCACAAAGCCCACTCCTTCCAAAGGTACCAAGAAGACAACCAAATCAAAACCCAAAGCAAAGCCAAGGGCCGTTATCATTGAGACTCCTCCATCAACGCCGCTGATTGAAAGTTCAGAGAGGGCGGCAGTTGTTGAAGCCCAGATTACTCCGGCTAAACAACACCCTACTCCGCCGCCTTCTCCTCCTCCAGCCAAAATAACTACCCCACCTCTTCAGCCTGAAAACCCAACTCCGGTTGCCTCACCGGTCCAGCAGCCATCGCCACCACCGTCGCCTCCAGTGGTCGATGACCAAACGCAAGGGCAAGAATAAATTCCCGAGGTAGTGCCACCATCTGAGCCGGCCGTTGATCAGACTGTTGAGTCACCGGAGCATAATTCCACCAGCTCCGGCGACGAAACAGCCTCTGATCCTACATTCAAGCTCCGGCAGGTTGATGTTGTTGATGACTCAGAAGAGGATTCTGAGGATATCCCCTTGTCCCGCCTGAGAAAAGGGAATCAGAATCAACTACATGAGAAGAAGATCAGTGTGGGGGAGAAGAGGAAAGAGTAGGATATTCCAGAGGTAGATGCCTCTATCAGAGCAGAAAATGTTGCTTCCATCAGGCCTGATGATGAAGCCAGAGGCAGTCAGACCAAAGCCAAGAGGATCAAAACCAAGGCTAATGCATCCAGTACCACGCCTGAGCAGAAGAGCACCCACATACCCCTCAACAAGATACAAAAGCCTGGGATGCCTTCTCAACAAGCAGCCCAGATGGAGCAGAAGGGCCATGTGAGAGTCAAGTACAGAACTAAATGAGGCAAAGCTTCAAAGCAGGTACCAACCCTTGAAAATCTCAAGGGTTGGCTTAACTTTGATGATCTTGAATCTATTGAACACTTAGCCATTAAATATGAATATGATGTGATTGCATGTGCCCGTTGTGATTATCAGTTGCTGTCTGATCTTGAGCTTATTGATCCTCTCACTAAGTATATCCAGAATATAGGATGAGAGCCTTTGTTTTTCCTTGAACAACTTGCTTTCTTAGAGCTCACACTAGAATTTTAGGCTTCCTTTTGGATGAATACTAAAAAGAAAGTAGGTGTTAAAGAGGTTAACTTCAGATTGATGAACAAATATGCCCACTATACCATGGATGAATTTAATGTGTTTATTGGTTTTGTGCCTGAGAATGAATTGACATCTGACTGGTATGTTAATTGCTTAAGTGATTATCCTGAATTTCCACTGTTTGATAAACATGAGGCATGGAAACAAATTACTAATGATCCTGCTACAATTTTTGATGATAGCCATGCCAAGGCACATGCTATTCCAGATTTATCACTTAGGATCATTCATAGGTTTTTAGCCATCAATTTTTGTGGAAAGACTGGTATTACTGGTGTGATTTCTAAACAAGAATTGTTCTTTCTTTGGTGTATGGTGAATGAGCATAAACTGAATTTAGGCTTTTGGCTTTGTAAGCAATTAAAGTCTGTTAAGAATAAAATGCCATTGGGATCCTTAATTACTACCTTTGCTGTCCAACATAGGGGTCTAGATGTGTCTACTTGCGATTTGTTTAAGTCGGCTGATTTGCGCATTCTAGATTTAAAATCCTTGGATGCCATGGGTTACTTTCATCTGGATGAGAATCGTGTGCTGCGCAGTAACACAGGTTCCACTCATACTCATGACCACATCTTTTCTGCAAAGAACGGAGGTAACTTCATTTTTGCAAAATATTTTGTGGCAGGAGAAAACATCCCAGCACGGATGCATGCCCCAAACCCAGACCAGGGATCACAGCCACCATAAAACCAGAATCCTAGGGCTGGGGATGAGATGCAAAACATAGCAGCTATGATGACGCAATTGTTGGCTAACCAGGAGCTTCTGCAGAAAACTATTGAACAGCAAGGATCTCAGATCCAGAAGCTAATTGAGGACCAGAAGCATTCCGAAGCTATACAACGAGAGCTCTTGGGAAAATTCATGCAAAATACCTTCCCACCCAACCCTTGATTGCCCCGGGTATTTTCTCTCTTTGTTATTTCTTTTATTTTCATTTACGTTGAGTCTTTTTATTTCTCACACTTTGAGGACAAAGTGTCCTCTAGTGTGGGGGAGGACTTTTGTTGTGTTGATAATCTGTTTTGATTTACTTGATTGAGTATTGAGTCATTTTGAGTCAGGTTTTTCATTTTGATTTTTCTTATTTTAGGTCTGATATCTGCATTACTTTTACTTCTTATTTTTGTGCATGTTTTGAGTCAGTCTTGTATGTGTAGACACCAGAAAAACCAATCTTTGGCCTAGGCTGTTTAGTTCAACATTGGGACTACATTTAGATGTTTGTCTAGGCGAGACACTACTCTAGTAACAGGGAAGTGAAAGAACGTAAGCTGATCAAGGCCTTAGGGACATATAACCTAATGTACCCAAACGTTAACCATCCACATGGTCAAAAAGATAGCTAGCTAGGGCATAACTTTCTATTAGGATGATAGGGCTTGCCACACTGAATTGAGAGTGCTTTTAATTCCATCAGATTGAATGTGTACCCTTTTGAAATGTGCTGGAACGTCATAGGGCAGAATAGCAAAAGTGGAAGTTCCCGCCGAAAAGAACAAGCACTACTATGCAAAAAGCCTGTAAAAATACAAAGGGCAAAAGATAAAAGATAACCATCTGTCAAAGTGATTTAAATGACACAGGGGTTAGAAGCACATTTAGATGGAATTGCACTGTGGTAGGACTCAATTTTGTGGTGAGCCTTGTCCCTTGATCACCTCATAATTTAGAAGCTAGATGTCTTGAAACTATGTAGATAGGGTACGTTTAAGGTATTGATTTCCCCCTGTTAGTCTAGTATTAGGTCGGTTAGCGAAACATCTAGGTAATTCCAATGATGGTTTAAACAACTGAAAGAGAAAGATTGGAGTTTTTGGTGTCTGATGTGTTTTAAATTGTTTTTCTTTTTAAAATGCTTGGGGGCAAGCATAAGATAGTGTGGGGGATTTGATAGAGCGCTAAAATGTCATCTTTTCATCATCCTTTTACATCTATTTTTGGATGATGATACTGCTAAATGCTGGCTTTTCTCTCCTTTTCCACAGATATGCTGCTGAGAAGCAGAATTATTCAAAAGGAGTCAGAAGAGCCTTTATCAGAGTTGCTTTGCTGATCAAAGAACAATATGATCCCAAACCTAGGATAAGCCAAGAAACTGGAAGCGTTGACCAGAGTCAACTGACTTAATGAGCTATCTGGGCCGCAAGTTTGATTCGTGGGCCGTGAGCGAAATCAAGGAATTGAGCTGCCGTCTTCCGGAAGGAAAGAAGTTCAATTGTGCTTAGAACTCCTTAATCGATTAGCATGATCGATTCTCTCTTTTTGTATTTAAATAAACAATCCCGCAAGATTAGATATCTATCTTCTCTTCGTCTTTTGAATTTTGAACCAGAGATAGGTTTTGTTATTTAAAGCTGCCGCTGAGAAGAAGAGGTCTGTCTCTTCTCTCTAGCAATTTTCTACCATTGTTGCAGCTTAAACTATTCTCTTATCTTCAATACAATTTAGATTTCTACCATATTCTGTTATTTATTATTAATTATATTATGTCTGTTATAGACTAAGCGCCTTCTTCTTAGTAAGGATTCAAAGCCATGATTCCTAGGTTGTGAGATCAATTCGCACTTCACACACTCTATACTTGTATTCTTATCCTTCTTGTTTGCATGACAACTTGTCCTTGTTCTTAGTAAAGTCTGATCAACTTCAATTAAGGTTTGGAACGATTACAGTTTTTTCTGGCGGCTTTGGAGTCTACATTGCCAAGAGAAATACGAAGGCAACTAGCTGGTGATAGCTAGAAGAAGGATCAGATCTGGTTTATAGGATAGACACGATTCTCTATCCCAGGCCAGGGATTAGGTCTTTCCCTGCGTCTATCAATTGCCCTGATTAAATCCTATAGAGTGTCTCTTAGGATTGTTAGGATGATTAGGGACTTCCAATAGAGTGTCTCTTTGGAAGTCTTGTGTAGGAGGAAAGTAAGAGATCGAAGTGACCAATACCTGGTCTCTATAGCCTTCCTATAAGTTTAGTGTTTAATATTCTTGAATCTATGATCAATCTATTCGAATCATGAGCTATAAGAAGTCCTTACTGGGAAGTCTTTATCAACTGGTTAATATCACTCACTGCGTCTCCTGTTTTGTTTATTTCTGTCAATCTAAATTGTTTGCAATCAACCAACAACTTATATTGGTATTTACCACCCTTTTTATTTAATACAAAGAATTGATTTTAATCCACCGAATCTCTGAGGAACGATCCTTTTACCACTTGCTGCAGTTAAATTATATTCCTGCATGGTAAATTGTAACTTGATTTATTTTGACGGTTTCGGCAACTATCACGGAGCTTCTAAAAGATGCCCGAAATGCTCAAGCGGAACATGGGCTAAGGTCCATGACAACATAACGCCATACGATTTGTAGGCGGCCCATAGCATAAAAACAGCGCAATATCGCAGGTGGCTCCGAGCAGCGTAAAATCGCGTCGATATTGCAGGTAGCGACGGCATAAGACCGCACAAATCGTAGGTAGTTTATGAGTAAAAACCATGTCGATTTACAAACGGCTTACGCGCTTGAAAAGAGAAAGCGATATGCATAAGCGAAAACCTATGGAGGTAACTGGAATCTATCATTACTTGATATTTTACTAACAGGACATATTTAAAAATATGCAGGAAAGACAGAGACGTATCGCCTTCAGAATGATGTATAGAATCCTAAAGGGGTAACATCATGATACTCTACCTCACCAATGTTAGTCGTATCGAGCATATCGCGGGGATGTCAGCGTTACAGTTTCCGTGCCTCACTGACACAACTACAACTCCATCTCCACAGACAGTTCGATCACCACCCTCATTATGACCAATGGCTAACTCAAGGGATTTGTTCCCGTTATCTGACCCGCTATCGGAGATCCTGTGCCTTTGTACTATCAGAAGAATCCGAAAGAGTCCAAAAATTCTTGCGAATCCGCCACAGTATGAAAGGGGTAGCATTTCTCCGGAGGCAGAGAAAGAAGCCCTTGGTAAACACTCAGGCTCGTTTTCAGTTGGGCTTATGATAACAATTGATGAAACGCCAAGGGTACATTCGTCATCTCACCCGTGGACAAGGGCAGACCCCTGTAGACCTTGACTTACTCCGACACCCGGTTGCCGCCCGCGATAAGCTGTGCACCCTGCGATAGTCGACATAAGCGCGGGGGGGGGGGGGGGGGGTCCCACATGGCGTCATCCTATCCCAGGAAGGCCGATAGCATCACATAGGCGATACCTCGCCAGCGATATCATGTCTGGGGTCCCACATGACGTCACCCTGGTGACGTCATTCTGGGCGTTATCTCCCCTCGATAACGCCCCCCTGGGGTAACGTAACGCCTTCTCTTCTGCCTATAAATACCACCCCATTCTAGATCTAAAGTAAGAGCAAATTCTCTACTAAAATCTCTGCAGAATTTCATAGCCATACTAACTTAAGCATCGGAGTGTCTACGTCGGAGCCCCCCCTCTGGCGCTTTGCAGGTACCACGGACAGCAGTCACAGTGATTCTGGACAGCTATAATCCTTATTCCGTCCCCGCAGAAACTCGAATCTTATCAAAACTTAAGCTTGCTTATTAGTCCAATGGCCACGCGCTTATTGGTCTAAGAAATATTGTCGCTTCACTGACACAATAGAAAGGGATGTAGACACTGGTTATATGCACAATACAAAAAAAATCTGGTTGAATTCATGTTTGCCGAAACAAACAGTGAAACCCTCAATTGTCATTCATATATAGTAAAATAATAAAACAATTGTGTTGCGAATTGACGAAAAAAATATTTTTAAAAACTACGTGTGGTTTGTGGTTTGATCTTTTACAAGAAAGTAGAGTTTGTGATTGGATGAATATTAGACGGGTGAGTACCCTGCACCCACTGCGCGGGCGGGTGAAGGGTGAAAATTTTCCCGCGGGTGCGGGTACGTACTTGCTGAGTACCCACAATCAAAAAATTAATTGACAAATAGTATCAATCGAAAAATTATTTTTATTTATTTCGGGTACTTTCTCTTTTATTTCTAATCAAGTGTGGGTGTCGGGTATGTGCTTGTGTGAGGAAAATTGGAGAAGTTTGTTATTAGTAATTTTTTTTAGATATTTGTTATACAATGCGTGCATATGTGCAGTGTGAGTGCAGGAAAATTGGAAAGGCTTTATAATTTATGCGGCTATATATGCGGGCTGCGGGGCGGGTGAGGCACCCCCATCTCCGCCTCCACAGCCTAACCCCCACACAAGCAGACAGGTATTACCCACTCTTCGAAAATATATATAGGTAATATTTATTACCACTTTTATTTATAACAATATATAAATTTGGTCAAACTTGTCTGTTTTAATTACTAACCTAAATGTTGATTTCTGGTGTTACACCCCGTCTCTTTGACTATAGATACCAATGCTATAAATTCTAATTCCATTATGCAATGCATTCATTATACAAGTTTTTTTTTTATGCCTAGGAAATTGCTCATCCACTTAATGTGCATGCCCACCCTGAGGTAGATCTGTTATTATTACTACTAGTTATCCAATTAGCTCCAGTAGAAAAGACTAAGATTTCTTATCCTTTTTAAATATCTAAGAACTCCCACAAATTTATTTCCATTGATCAACTCCATGTTACTTGTATATACTACTTTTAGTTCCCGCTCGAGATTGTTTATTAATATATATAAAATAAAATTGATTATAGTAAGTTATCAGTTAATCGTGGTAAAATACTTTTTAAATTTAATTACTTGAATTAGATTTTACATAAATAATAATATACGGAGTAAATTATTTTCTTTTACTTTTGATTTGTAGAAAATTAAATATAATTTCTTCCTAAATGTCTCTTTAGCCTTTTACTGGCGATATACCCATAGAGTATTACTATTGATAAATTCTAGAACAAATTATACAAGTCATAAAGCAATATTGCGTGGTGAATTAACCTGGTAGGGGGAGGATTTGTTAAGGTATTAAATACAAACAAATATAGAAGCAATTAGCATAGTGACCTATTACCAGGTCGGTATATCCACATTTATAGTCATATGGAAATAAATGATTGACGAAAGTAAATGAAATGAGTAGATAGGAAAAAAACATGATAAAGCTAGACATATTTGAAAAGAAAGTACATACACGTAGGGCATATTTGGACCATAGGGCCATCCTCCGCGCCCTAGCTTGAGTCATAGGTCCACTTGATACATCTTGAATGGCATCATCACCTCCTCCTTTGAAATGATTCGTCCTCGAATTCATAGCCTCCAATCATTCATCTCCTACATGAAACAAGGTCAAGTCATTAATGTTGAAGGAATGGCTAATGGATCCATACTCTGGAGGTAGATCCAAGACATAGGCATTATCATTGATTCGGTAAAGAATCTCAAATGACTTGTCGCTCTTAGGGCTCAACTTTCCCTTCCTTTGGTTAAGAAATCTATCCTTGCGCCAATTGAGCCACACCCATTGCCCGGGTTCAAAGGTCACGAGAGCCTTGAAGTTGTTGTGCTTCTAGGCCAACTTGTCATTGGCTTGCTCAATTTTGGCCCAAATTGTTCATGCACCTTATGCACCGTGGCTGCTTTGGTCTCACCATCTACACACTTTAACACACTCAAAGGCAAAGGTAAGAGATCAAGAGGGGTTAGGGGTTGAAACTCGTAGACCACCTCAAAAGGAGAAAACAAAATTGTAGAATGCTTAGCATGATTGTATGCAAACTCAATAAATGAAAGATTTTCTTCCCATTGATTTCCTTTCTTTGAAATAATGACCTGAAGCAAAGACCCTAGGTTTGCCTATCACTACCTTGGTTTGCCCATCCATTTGAGGGTGACAAGTGGTAGAGAAGAGAAGCCTAGTTCCTAGTTTCGCCCACAAAGTGTGCCAAAAATGACTCAAGAACTTAGTGTCACGATCACTTACAATGTTCCTAGGTATGTCATGCAAAAGCACCACATTTTGGAAAAATGAGCAATGTAAATAACATCATGAGATTTAGCACATGTAATGAAATGAGCCATTTTAGAGAAACGGTCTACAACAACAAGATAGAATCCTTGCCGGTTCTAGACCTAGGCAATCCTAGCACAAAGTCCATGCATAAATTCACCCACGAATGACTAGCTATAGGTAATGGCATATAAGAAGAATGATGCATTAATTTTGATTTGGCTTTCTTACATGTAATGCATCTACCAATTGCCTTAGCTACATCCACTTTCATTTTTGGCCAAAAGAAATGACTCTTTAAAGCATGCAAAGTCTTTGCAATACCAAAGTGGTCAGACAAGCCACCATTATGCGCTTCTAACACAAGCAATTCTCTAATGCTAAACTTAGGGATGTAAAGCCTATGATGTTTAAACAAGAAATCATCATGCTTAATAAAGTGCAAGTAAGGTCCTTTTTTGAATGCTTTACAAATGTCACACAAATCATCATCATGCTCATAAAGACCTACTAAATGTTCAAACCCAAAATTTTTAGCATCAAGAGTAGTCATGAGAACATACTTTCTAGAGAGGGAGTTGACCACCACATTGTCTTGGTCGTTCTTGTTCTTGATGGTGTAGGAAAACTTCTCAATGAACTCCATCCACTTGACATGCCTTTTGTTGAGCTTCGCTTGTCCTTGGAGGAATATAAGGCTTAAATGATCTGTGTGGATGACGAATTGATTCGGCAAGAGGTAGTGCTCTCAAACCATCAAGTGGAATGGGGGGGGGGGGGGGGGGGGTTGTTTTAAAACTAAGAATTGAAAAAACAAATAAAGCAAGTGTAAAGTCCAAGCCAATAATATTATTCTTGGTCAAGAAACTGATCAAGAATGAATAATCAGATAAAAGGTTCCTAGTAAAGGCTAAAACAAGTTACAATTCATAAGTATTCGATCATTGATGCACAAATATTCCTTTCTAGTCTACAGAATTACTATAGAATTCAGGTATGCTTAGGACTCCTGCTTCCCTCCTGTATCAAAACCATCTCAAGTACGCTTAGAGATGATTCCTAATCAACTAGAACTTTGCTAGTTAAAGGTTTTACTAAATTTATTGATTATTGATGGTTGCCGAAACCGTAAAAAATAAATAAGTACAATTTACCATGAACAAATTTGATTAAAAACTGTAGCAAGTGGTAAAAGGATCGTTCCACAGAGATTTCAGGACTAAATTAATTCTCACTAAATGACCAATTCTTGTCACCGTGGTAAATACCAATAAATGAGGGTTTTGACGCAATTAAAGTAAAAGAATAGAAATAACATAAAGCAATAAACAGAGAATAATTGTGTGTGTTAAGATGTGATAAAATTCCCAGTAAGGATTCGACTATGCACATGAATTATACTGATTGATCATAGATTCAAGTATTTTCAAGACCGAGCTTATAGGCGGCTATAGAGACCAGGTTTTCACCTAGATCTCTTACTCTCTACCTATATAAGATTAATAAAGGTTTTCACCTATTAAAATTCCCTAACCTACTTACTGGCTTGAAGAAGTTATTCTATCAAGTCTAAGAAAGTGGGCTGATAAATACGCTGTGAGAGACCTTATCCCAGCACTGGGAGACAGAAGTGTCTACTCCTATAAACCAGACTCTATTCGTTTTCTATTCTGATCGGTCGATCAGGTAGTTTCCTTCGTATCCCTCTCTACAATGTAGACTCCAAAGTATCAAGAGAAGACTGTAATTAATCAAACCCTAATTGTAGTTGATCAAGCTTCAATAGAAATATGATTAACTTGACATTCAATCAAAACAAATAGAGATATAAGCTGGAATTTAATAGCTGCAATTAGATCTCACAATCAGATAATCATGGCAATGAATCCTTACAAGAAAATCAGAATTTAGCCTAGCATCTTCATAATAAATAAATAAAAGAGATTGAAAGCATAAACGAGATTTAATTAATTAAAAAGGGAAGAAAAGAAAACAGAGGTTTGAAGCTCCGTTAATGGCTGCTGTTCTAGAAATAAAAAGAAGAAAATCGGGGGAAGAAAGAGACATCCCTCTTTTCCCAAATCGGTTCTTTAATAGCCAATAATAAAAATAACCGATAAATTTTATGTTTCAAAACCCTAGAAGGAAATAAAATCCCTACAGAATAATAATTGTTTTAATCTCCTTAGCAACAAAATAGGAGATTCGGTCCAGGACTTCAAGCTGAAGTGGAACTCTGAAAGATTAATTCTTCTAGAAGAGACAATTGGCAGACGCGTCTCAGGCCAAAACCGCATGTATCTGACTTGCCTTATCCTAGGCCTGGGATAAGGACTGCTTCTGAACTCTGATCACCAAAACTTGCTCTTTAACAGGCAGTTTCAACTTCAAATGAATGAATTGCTCCTTAGCAACATGTTCTGCAAGAAAGGAGTGAAAAAGACTAGAATTAGCAGTATCATCATCCTAAAAAGGGTGGAAAGGATGATGAATATAAGACATTTTAGCCCTCAATCAATTATTAACTAGGGGAAGACAATTCTAAGCCAAGACACCTCGGTTGTCAATCGGGGCTTGAACCTAAATATTATTCTCTCTAGCTTTTCAGGGCTAGTTGTCTACTTCGATCTTCTTGGTCCATAAATGGCCCAATAAAGGGTTTCTGTAACAAAAAAGTTTCAGATTAGAATCTAGGTTGATTAGACATAAATCAAACATAAAAAGTTATGACAATTAATTTAGAGAACACATATATGCTAACATAGAAATTAAGAAGAGCAATTTAGATCTCACAAAAACTTAAAATCATAACTTTAATTGCCTTTACCAGGAATAAGAAAGATTAGCTAAAGATAAACAAGAAAATTAAAGAAAATAATAAAATGATTTAATATAAAATCCTGCACCTTCAAGGTTGAAGACGACAGGAGAAAATGAGTTCAAAACCAAAGAGAAGAAAGCTAAGAAAAGAAAGAAGAGAGGTTGGACGTCCTCCATAAAAAAAAAAAGACTGACCAAGAAGGCGTTTGTACTGTTCTATTCAGATTTTGCTATTTTCTGCCCTTTTTTCACTTTTATTGCTCTAAGGCTATTTTCTGCAAATTGTAGAGAAATCCATCGCTAATCAGTAGAATCACCATCTAAATTGTATGAAAATGGATGGTAAAAATAGCTACAAATTATGTCCGATCAATGGACTAGTTGAGTTGAGCTCCATTTAGCTTCTCACTAAAGTAGGCAATGAGGCGACCTTCTTGAGTCAACAAGACACCAATCCCTACGCCACTTGCATCACATTCTACCTCAAAGGCCTTGACAAAGTCCGGAAGAGAAAGAATGGGACTTTGCATTAGGCGCCTCTTGAGCTCTTGAAAAGCTTCTTCTTGCCTTTCCCCCCAAACAAATCCCACTTACTTATTTGTCAACTTATTGAGGGGAATGATGATCGTTGAGAAGTTTCACATGAACCTTCAAAGACCTAATCTTTCTCACATTGGTAGGTCTCGGCCACTCCTTGATTACCTTCACCTTTTCCTCATCTATTTGCACACCACCTACACTCACAACAAAGCCAAGAAAATGCACACTATGTAGAGAAAACTCACACTTGGTTAGCTTAGCAAATAATCTATGTGCTCTAAGTGTAATGAAAATGGTGCGCAAATGCCCTAGGTGTTCCTCTAATGATTTACTATACACAAGTATGTCATCAAACTAAACCACCATAAACAAGCCAATAAACTCACGCAACACATGGTTCATTAAGTGCATAAAAGTACTAGGGGAATTAGAGAGGCCGAAAGGCATTACCATCCAGTTGTAGAGGCCATGTTTGGTCGAAGGTCGTTTTCCACTCATCCTCTTCTTGCATTCAGATTTGGTGGCAGCTACTCATAAAGTCTATTTTGGAATAGACCTTGCTCCCACTCAACTCATCCAACATGTCATCAAGACAAGGGATTGGGTGCTTATACCTCACGGTGATCTTGTTGATGGCACGACAATCTACACACATCCTCTAAGTGCCATCCTTCTTCGGCACAAGGATCATCGGCATGACGCATGGAGACATGCTCTCCCGGATGTAGCCTTTGCTAAGAAGTTCATCCACTTAATTTTGGTGCTCCTTGGTCTCAGCCAGATTGCACCTATATGTGGGTCGATTAGGCAAGGTCGCCCTGGGTACTAGGTCAATCTGGTGCTCAATGTCACGGATTAGAAGAAGTCCACTTGGCATCTCAACAGGAAACACATCTTCAAAATCCTTCAAAAGAAAAACCAACGGAATTGGTAGAGAAGAAGGGTTAGTGTTGTTGCTTTGCAAACACTTCTCCTTGTATCTCAAAACAAGACACATTTTATTCGTATGAAATGTGAATTTTAAATATCTTCCCTTAGCATACACAATCATCTTCTTTAATTTTCTCTCTTTTCTTTCACTCTCACTCTCCATGGCATGCTTACTCTTTTCATGCCCTATTTTTCCACTCCTAATCACATTTTTCTCTTCAGCACTCCTCATATTTTTCACTCCACAGAGTCCCTCATTTTTTGACAATTGGCGCATCACATGGAATTTGGCGCTAGCCTTTTCTATAGTCCTTTGATCTTCGTAGAGTTGGGATGGTGACAAAGGAGGAATATTGAATTTGCGGCCTTGGTGTGTGAGCTTGTAGTGGTTGGTGTAGCCATCATGGATGGCTTGGCGATCAAATTGCCATGGCTGGTCAAGGAGGATATGGCTTGCGTCCATGGGCACCACATCACAAAGCCTTTGGTCTTCATATTCTCCAATCTTGAAATTGACCATGACTTGCTCTTTCACCTTGAATTCTCCCTCATTATTAAACCAATGGACCACATATGGCTTGGGGTGTTTGGAGGTAACCAAGCCCAATTTGTGCATAAGGATGTGGCTCTTGGCATCCACCACACTTCCATTGTCAACTATCAATGAGGCCACCTTACCTTGCACCTCACACCATGTGTGGAAAAGGTTCTCCCTTTGCTCACTTGGTTCGACATCCACCTTGGTTTAAGCACTCAAACTCCTTCTCACAACCAAAGACAAGGCCGAAGCAACTTTAACTTCTCTTTCCTCCTCACTTGTGACCTCCCTTTCTTCCTTACTCTCGGCCCCACTTGTCACTTCCTCCTTACTCTCAGATTCATACACACCATCATAAATCATGATGACCAACCGGTTGGGGCACTTGGATGCAATGTGTCCCCTCCCGTGGCACTTGAAACACTAAGGCCATGTTTACCTGGGGAAATTCTCCAGTTTTTAGAAAACTAGAGAATTTTTCTGAAAATGTGTTTACTTGGCATAGTTTTCATTTTCTGTTTAAAAATGAAAATTCTCCGTTGAAAAATCGTTGAATAAATTTCGAGAAGGCCAAATTTGATTTTTCCATTTTTCTACTCCATTTAGAAAACTTGCTTCTCCAATGCTCCCAAACAGTACCCTTTAATGATTTTTTCATAAACCCACTTTTGCCTTTTTCTTTTTCTTCTCACGCTACCTTTCTTTTCTTCTCCTCTCCTATACCTCCTGTAAATTAATTCTACCAAAACCTCTGCCTAATTAATCAAAACCAATTCACGATAATTCACCTTCAATTCCCAAACCTCACTACCACCCACACCACCGGGACCACCCGCACCCGATCTCCTCCTCCACAATCCGGCAACTCAAATCACAGCCGCACCAAACCACCAAATTCATCTCAAGAAAACCATAACACCACCAGCTCGTCGCCGCATCCGGCCTCAGCAATCAACAACACCATCTCCTCACCACCTTCACCAACAAACATAAACACAAAAAAGCCAAAATATACCCTCCTTCATCACCACAACCAGATCCATCGCCGGCTGCGGAGGAAGAAAAAAAGAAAAAGAAAAGAAAGAAAAGGGAAGAAGAGAGAGAGGTCGTCGTTGCGGCCAGGAGGAAAGAAAATAAAGAAAAAAAAATAAAGAAAATAAGAAGATAAGAAGAAGAAGAGAATAAAAAAATGGGTTGCGTTTGATTTTGTGAAATAAATGAAGGAATAGAAAATGAAAAAGAAAAGAAAGAAAAGAAGTGGGTCGGCCCAACCCAAAAAGAAAAGAATAAAAAAAAATAAAGAAAAGCCCAACCCAACATGAATTAGTATATTTAATTGTAGTTTTCGTTTTTTAAAAATTTGGAAAAGAGTGCAAAGTGAACAGGTTTTCCAGTTTTCCATATCATGAATTTTTTTCAATTAGTGTGAAGTAAACACATTTTCCAGTTTTCTATTGGAAAAGAAAATTCTCTAATTTCAGAAAATCAGTAAATTTTCAAACTGAAAATTCTCTGAAGTAAACGTGCCCTAAATATTACTTTAGGTCCTCCTTGGTTGGCTTGGGTTTGGAGTGTATGGTGTTTTGGTATAGGGCGGTTTAGTATAGGATGTAGAAGGGCCATTTTTGGTGTATGGCGAAGGTGATGGTGTTGGTTTGGACTCCTTAGAGTAAGGCTCCTTCCATGGTGCTTTGGGTGGGTAGGTATTTGGGTTAGGTGTGTCACGACTTGGGTAGTTTTTATTGTATAGCTTAGTGGTGTCTCGGCTAGGGCAGGGTTTAGGCTCTCGGCTAGAAGATGAAGACTTGTGCTTGGACGCCTCATGCCTTTCCACCTTTAGAGCAAAGTGGAGCATATCCTCAAGCTTGTTAACTCATGAAGCTCAAGCTTATATTGAAGCTTGGCATTCAACCCATTCATAAACCAAGCCATGGTTGTCTCCTCATCTTCTTAGTTGTTGGTTTTGGGGATTAGAGCCTCAAACTCATTGTGGTAGTCACCTATGGACTTGGTTCCTTGCTGAATCCCTTGTAACTTTTTTTGTAATTCTCGCCAATAAGAAGTAGGCACAAACCGGTCCCTCATGACTTGTTTCATCTCATCCCAACTAGCCACTTTCCTCAACCCTCTTCACGACCTTTCCCTTGACTCTCTCCCACCAACTCACTACATAGTCCATGAACTCCATGGATGCTACCTTAACTTTCTTCTCCTTCAAAAAGTGGTAGCACTCATAAATTTTCTGAATTTTGCCCTCCCACTCAAGGTACTCATCCGGATCATTTCGACCGAAAATTTATAGAATGAAGGTCTTGATGTTGTTGAGCCTATTGTAAAGCCTCAGCTCCTCTCTCATGGGCCTTTGGACTCGCCCACGCCAAGCTCGGTTGTAGGCATTGTACTCCTCAAAGTCCTCATCATCCTGACCACCATACTCCCTCTCAAGATCTTCATCCATGGGTGCTTGTGAAAATTGCACCCGCGTGCCCATATTGGCTAGAGGGAGGTGCACCGGTTGGTGCAAGGGTGGATGTGTCGGATGGTGCAGTCGCTCGGTCATCCCTTCATCATGGCCCCGAGGAGGCCTTGATGCGTACTTGTCAAGGTTACGATCAAACATAATAATAAAGACCTGCTATCAAGTGCATAATAAATTGAGCATAGTGGTAACAAGGTCGATCCACGGAGAATAGGGCAAGATGCTAACTTTCATGCATGACAAAGACAAAAAGACCAAAATAGTGACCCAATTGGGGGGGGGGGGGGGTTGTTGTTGAAGAGGATGATGATAAAACTAATATTAAACTAAATAAAGTAAGTAAATAAAGACATGAAAGTAGATGAGAAAGATTCCTAGCAAAGGTTTTTTCTCGGGTTGCATCGAGGGCATGATAATCATCGGCATAGAGATATTCCATCCTCATGCCACATACATGCTATAGGGACCAAGTTTACACTTCAACCCCCTGCTTACCTTCTTAAGAGAAGCCACCCCCCGTTTACACATATGAGGTGGCCTTGACATTTCGCCGTCCCCCCAGGCACGAATGCGGGGAGGCAATACTCAAAACGCCCATAAAGCGGAGGTAAGACATGTCTAGGGCGCGATGTCTCAGCTTGTCAGACTCGCGACACAACCCTAACTGACCGTTTACCCCTAGACGAAAGCCCTCTCGCGATGACCCCACTAGGTGTCTACTACTTCTAACAACCTCACGATGATGTTATCGTTGTTAGAATGACAGTAATCATAAAGAAATACTAATAGTTGATCAAGCCCTTAACATTTCTAAATGAGGATGGCAAGAAAATGATAAACAACCGAATATGACAATAAGAATGTATTAAGCATGTTTAGGCCTCTTAACCAATCCTTGCAACCCTTGAAACACCCTTTACTAAGACGATGGAAATCAACTACTCATGTTGGAAAATACACAAATAATAGATCTAGAAAGCATAACAAGTAAAGAAGAGATAAAGGAGAAAACTTGATAAATACCGGCCGGAGCAAAGCTCTAGTTTATGTACAAGGTAGCTGGAAATGGTCTGATCCGCCTCCTCCAAAAGGAGGAGGGGAGAAACTGAATAGAAGCACACAAAAGATTTACTATGAATATGTGGTAGGTGTTATCTCTCTAACCCTAAAAACTAAAGTCTTATATAGGCCCTCTTGCCCACAAGAAGACAAAAGCCAGCTAAGGGATTACAAAATGACAAAATCCAGCTAAGGAGTTTAAAAACACGGAATAAATCTCTTTGGTCTGAAAATGGGTATTCTAGGGATATTCTAGAAGTGCTCGGCGTCGAGGGCACGACATGGCCTCGAGGGCACGAGGACTAAAGAGAATATTCTTAAGGATTGATAAGATCTGGATTCTTGTTGGAGGATAGAAGGTGAAGAATGACTTCTCAACGATACTGCGCACCGCCGTCCGATATACCTGCAAAGCGCCGGAGGGGGACTCCGACGTAGATACTCCGATGCTTAAGTTAGTGAGGGTGGTGAAAATAGCAGAGTTTTGGCTAGAAATCTTAGGCTTACCTTCGATGGGGTAAAGACGAAAATACCCCTGGAATTACCTCTGTTGTTATCACAAGCCCAGCTGAAAACGAGCCCGAGTGTTTACCAAGGGCTATCGCTTCAGTTTGCTTCCTTGTCGTGCCTACCAGTCCTCAAGATAATGGGATGGCTCTATTATTGAGGGGCACATCTTTTCAACTGCTTTTTCTTCAGGTTTATAAATTTGAATTTGCACCGCGCAAATTTCACATCTTTTTGTTACTTCTTCTCGGTATTTTTACCATGGATAATCTCACTAAGAACTTCTTACTTTCCAAATCCTATACTCTGAAGAATCTCAATGATGGTGACGTCGACTTTCTGGAGAATGTGTTGATCAAGACCTCTGAGGACATCTTGGAGCTTCAGGGGATGATGACCCCTCTTCGGTCCAGGCTTGGTGCGTTTTCTTTGGAGGATTTCAGTCCTCTAGAGAGTGTGTCAAAATTGGCTGCTGCTGTTTCCCGCATCGAGGTGGTGATCACCATGCTGCAGTAGAGGAAGGATCTGCTGAACTGTTGCTTGAAGGGCATGAGGATTTCCTCCTCCGAGCTGACCTCCGTGGCGAATGCCTTAAGGGAGGTCCCCACTCTGCCTGAGGATGACGATGCTGGGTCCTAAGCTTGACCGCCGATCACCGCCACCCTGTCTTTTTCTTTTTCTTTCTATGAATGTATGTTCAGGCCGTTAGGCCATAAATAAAATGTCCTTTCGCTATTTAGTTTACAACTTCTTTTCCTTTCACGACATGCTAATCAGCGTTTTAGTTGAGTGCAACATCAGCCCAACTAAAAATGAGTCTGCCGTTGGTGAGACTTTCGTGACACTTGTTTTTCTTTGTTCGCCACGTGGTAAAATGTTCTTGCTAATCATTCCGTATTAATTTCGCACCGTCCCTTCAGTGCAAACTGATTGGGCGATTTTTTCGGTGCCTCTTGATTGGTACGAATTCTAACAGGTGTGATTACAGGATCAGATTCTATGATTATGATCATCCTTCTTGAAACGCATTAATTATTCTCTAAGAACGTGTGGAAAGACAAGAAGGTCTCTTCTCCTTGCCTATTTAATGAGAT
The DNA here is from genome assembly GCA_963691705.1 of Viola odorata. Classification (NCBI taxonomy): domain Eukaryota; kingdom Viridiplantae; phylum Streptophyta; class Magnoliopsida; order Malpighiales; family Violaceae; genus Viola; species Viola odorata. The sequence goes on from OY829538.1 coordinate 44,114,785, forward strand.
TTCCCTTTTATTTTCCTGTTCATCTTCTTTTCATTTCTCTGCTGAGACTGCTTGCGATCTCATGGCTGATTCGTGTTCCCTGGACGTCGCCGATCGTGATTCTCCACCGACTCCTCCTACTTCTCCCAATTCTAATGATCCTCCTTCACTGTCATGCCTGAAGAGGCAGTTACCTCGCCGTAAGGGTCGTAAGAGGTCGAAGAGGAGAACCTTAAGGGCGGTCGACCTGTCTTCTAACTTTCATGTGTCTACTGTACAGAGGGGTGATGAACTGTTCCCCTACATTGACCGTTTCATGGAAAAATGTTCTGCCAATAATATTGGTGTTGAGATAACGGCTTTTACTGCCAAGGATGAGTCAAGTTCGTCAAAGCTGGGTCAAGAGAACAGAGTTGAGGAACCTTTCCCTTTTGTTGAGGAGGGGTTGCCGTCTTTGGATGGAGATGACTTCTACTAGCCTTCTTACTGGCTTGACAAGGACTGATTTTGCGCGTCAAGCACTTTGTAGATGCCGTATGGCTTCTTCCTTAATGAAATAACATTTCTCTCTTTCTTTTCTGCTTTATTACGTACTGGCGTTTGCTCCCCCATTTCTTTGCTAGTTACTGCGAACGCGTTAGCCATTTCGAAGTAACCGCTTTATAACTGTCTGACTCAGTCAACCGTTCCTCAAAGAGACATGACGAGTAACTGCTTGATCTTAAATTCCTCTTTAATATGATTCCACGTGGATACTACATGTCTTCGTATGATTGGTTGTTCAATTACTGCGGCGGCACCTAGTTCTTTAAGAAGAGACTTCTCTTCCTTCCTTACTCTTTTTGCCCTCATTTCAAATTTTCTTTTTTCCCCTTTTCTTTTCTACTTTATCATGAAGAAATTCTCGCCCGTCCGCCGTCCTCCGCTGGCTCGCCTATAACTCTTTTCTTTCGAGGTATTTCCCTTCATCTTCTTAAGATTTTCTTTTTGCTGGTTCATTATGCGTATGATAAGATCTCCTAGGGGTCTTCAGAGACCTTTAGATCCAGAAGTCGATAAGACTCCCAGTATTTTTTCCTGTGACCCTATTCTGAAGGCTGAATTAGAGAGTCATGATATCTCGTTTCCCCCTGATTGTTCCGTTACTGTTCCTGAGGACGGTCAGTGGCTTCACGATCCCTTATGGAGAAACTATAGAATGGTTTACTTTAAGATGTTTCTTTATGGCTTTCATTTCCCGATTCATGCTTCTGTAGAGAAATTGTTGGGCCAATATGATATTAACCCGGCCCAGATAACTCCTTCCTCCTGGTGTGGGATTTACGCCTTTCTTCGTGCTTGTGAGATGAAGGGCATCTTTACTCCATCCATCAGTTTATTCTGTAAATTCTTTAGTTTAAAATGTCTTCACTATTTGGTCAATATTACCACGAGGTGGGATGATGCGTTCGTGCAGCCGTTCTGGCAGAAATTTTAGGGCTTTGAGGAGACTGTGGCTGATTGGATGAGCAGTTTCTTCGTTGTCGAGCTACCTTCGCATTTGTGGCGCTGGCTGATCGTCACTCAAATGTATTAAATATTTTCCTGATGCCTAAATGCACAAATAAATGTGTACTGGGTAAGACAGGGTCAAACCATAGAGATTGAAGGAATAAAACATTAATAAAGATGTATGACAAGGGACAAATGCAACAGAATACAGTCAAGAAACACTAGGGGGGGGGGAGTTTCTATCCATTAATGAATTAATCGGCGCAGATATGGGAGCTAACAAAACAGATAAGTAAATAAATATAAATCGCAATCATAAAAGTAACAGGCATTCGGGGGCTCGAAAGTAAAAAGCAATCAAGGGCATAATAACAAAAGAGATTCGAGGGCACGAAAAGCAGTAAGAGAGATATAAATCAGACGGGAAGAGATCTTAGCAAAATGTGTTTTCGGGTTGCGTTCTAGGTCAGTTAATCACGGGCACGAAAATATTCCAAACTCAAGCACAGACCTGCTATAGGAGTCATGTTTCCACGTAGACTCCCTACTCACCTTCGTAGGTAGAAGCCACTCCCGTTTCCACATATGGGGTGGCCTTGACGTTTTACCGTACTCCCAGGCATGAATGCAGGGAGGCACTACTCAAAACACCCATGAAGTGGAGGCAAGACAAATCTAGGGTGTGACATCTCAGGTTGTCAAGCTCGCATCACATAACCTAAACAATCAAATACCCCTAGACGAAAGATCTCTCGCGATGTCTACACTAGGTGTCTACTTTATCTCAAGGATTCGCGTCAGTTATAACCAAGAGAATGACAATACTCATGCAAAAATATTGATAGTTGATCAAGCCCTCAACAGTTCTAGATAAGCACAGATTAAAACGATAAATGATTGAATATGACAAGAGAATGTATTAAGCACATTTTAAGCCTCCTAACTAACCCTTGCAACCCTTGAAACACCCTTCACTAAGAGGTTGATATTTAGCTACTCATAACAAGATAAGAATAGTAGATAATAAATATCATGCAAGAAAGAGTAAAAAAAGGATTAGACGAAATCGGTGAATGATTTAATAAATCAAAGGAGAAAGGCTTCTCCCTTTACAAAACTGGCGGCTGCTCCAAGATTCAAGAGAATAATATCCCTAGAAATTAGGGTAAAAGAAAGAGTAATGTTTTTAGTGTCTTAAGTCAGCCTCCTGATACGAGCACGACAACCTCCCTTCGAGCCCCCACTATGAGCCCGGACTTAGTCGCCATGCTCCTCTCGGCACTAAGAGCCAAGGATGTATTTGGGGAGGCGATGGCCTATTGGAGCCCTACACGACCACGCCGAGGCCTTGCCCTCGCAGGCCCGTGCCCCGCATTACCATCGCACGCCCTTGCACACCCGCGCCCTCACCTTGCCTTCGCGTGTGCCCGTGCCCCATGGCCAGCATGCGCCAAGGCCCATCAGCGCCTTGCTCCTCAAGCCCACGCTCAAGGCCAAGGATGAAGACCTTTTTATTTTAAGGGTATTTAGGGGTTTGCCCCATGTAATAAGCTAGTAGTATAAATAGTGAACAATAGGTTCATTTTAGACTTGTCTTTATTTTTGTGATTATCTCCAATCTAAGACCAAACACTCTAGCTTAGCTAAATAGGGTTCTTCAAACCTTCTTCTTCTTCTTCTTCAAACCGAGTGATTTGCCTAGGAATTGCCCTTAGGAGGGTCACTCTTGAAGTTGAGATCCTTATTAGTCTTGTGGCTAGGTTGTCAAGGAATCACCCCTAGAAGGGTTAGCTGTGAGCTTCAAGTTTATTTACTTGTACTTCTCTTTCAATAAATACATCTCCTTCTTCTTTTCCATTGTTCTTCCAAGGTGATAACAATCAAGACAATTTTAGAGGCATTTTCGTCACTACCTCGCGTCAAGGCCGGACATGGCGGTACCTATCGGGTGCCTATCGCGGAGGTTGCTACCCCACATCGAGAGAAGAGCCCTGGGATGGTCGACGTCAGCGGTGGGGGTGGGGGGGTGGGGGTCTCACACGTTATCTATCCACGCGCACGACGTTATCCCATCCCAGGTAGTCCATGACGTCACCTGAAGCTATCGTCCATGACATCACTCGAAGCTATCGTCTTCCCTAGATAACGCCCACCCCCTAGAGGTAACGCCCTCGCTTGGCCTATAAATACCCCACCATTTAAAGACAAAAGGTAAGCCTATCATCGCTACTGGAACCCCTGCCATTTTGTATAGCCATACTGACTTAAGCATCAGAGTGTCTACGCTAGAGCCCCCCCTCCGGCGCTTTGCAGGTACACTCGACGGCAACTACAGTAACTCTAAGCAGCCACAATCCTCACCTCGATCATCCAGAAGTTCGAATCTTATCAAACTGGTGCTTTCATTGAGAGCTTTGGTTTATTAAGTGAGCATCCTTAATAGCCAAGCTCTGTCTTTCTTGGAAGATCAGAACGAGCATGGCTTCTGATTCAGAGTCCACACAACCTCCGTCCTCTAGCATTCCCTTTGAGATCCGTAGGCAACTCTTTCCTTTTGCCACTACTGATGATGCTACTATAATGCAGGAAATCACCCGAGAGCCTTCAGACCTCTCCTTTAGGTTAGTAGGAGGAACACCTTCCTCTCAGATGAACATCCCTCTATCTCAGGTGGCAGGTCCCAGTTTTTCTACTCCTCCCTCGAGGGGAACCATGCTGGACAGTGTAAGCAACACCCTCGTGGGTGAAATATCTGCCCTTCGTGCTCGGCTGGATTATTTGACCGAGCTAGCTACAAGGATCATGCCAGATGCTTCTGGTTCGAGTGTTCCACCCAAGGCTATTTTTACATCGTCTATTGTCACTGAACAACCCTTATCACCCTTGCAACACAGAAATATTTCACTAACCTTGTCCGCGACAAATACACCAATCAGCCTTGTGCAACTCGCTCATGGACAAATAGAGCCTTACGTACCACAAGTGCCTAAAATTCCCATCCCTCAAGGAGAAAGACGGCTCGACGAGTACAGAGACCGTTGGGATGGTCGACGAGAGGAAGTGGATAGAAATATATCCCTTGAGCGTAGTGAGAGATCCAGTAGTAGAAGACACCGAACCCGCTCGCAAAGGAGCCGCAACCAGTCTCCAAGGCGACATCCCACCCCGGATCTGCGAAATCGGAGGCGTCATTTGGAAGCGTCTCCCCCTCGACATATGCGTGAAATTCTTGATGACACCTCAGGTCACCCGTTCAGCCATCGTATAAGGCTTCACAGGGTCGCCCGACACGTGAAACTCCCCACAGAGTCCTACGATGGCACCAGATACCCCATTTCTCACCTTAACAAGGTGAAGGACTTTGTACAATTTCAGACTCACAACGACGCGGCTTTGTGCCAAATATTTGTCATGACATTGTCAGGAGTTGCACGCCTCTAGTTTGAAGGTTGATGGTTGCCGAAACCAACAAAAATAAATAGTACGATTCACCATATATAAATATAAATTAAACTGTAGCAAGTGGTAAAAATAGATCGTTCCACAGAGATTTCACGACTAAATCAATTCATGTTCAATGACCAAAATTCATAACAGTGGTAAATACCAATAAAGAGGTTGTCTGTATTGCAATTAATTAAACAAATAGAAGAAACAAGAAAATTAACAGATGAAGGTTGATTAAACTCAAGTGACAAGCAATTCCCGGTAAAGACTCTAATCAAACCACGATTCATTCAATTGATCATCGACGCAAGTATTTTCAAAACCAATTTTCATAGAAAGGCTATAGAATCAGAGACTCTCTAGATTTCCTGCTCTCCTCCTATTCAAAATTAACAAAGAGACTCTCTATTTGAAATTCCTAATCGCCCTAACAATTCTAAGAGACTCTCTATAGAATTTAATTAAGTGATTGACGAACACACAGGGAGAGACCTTTCACAAACCTAGGAGAGAGACACTCTACTCCTATAAGTAAGATTCTACTATTTTTCTAATCAACTCGCAAATCAATTAGTTGCCTTCAGATTCATGATAATATGGACTCCAAAATTACCAAGAAAGACTGTAACTAAACATGCTTAATTATAAATTGATCAGGTTTAAAACAAACACGAATAGTTTTGACCGTAAATCAAAAAGAGTAGAAATACAAAAATTGGAATTTAATAAGAACAGATTTGATCTCACAAAATAAGAATCATGGCTCAAAGGCCTTTACCAGGAATCAAATAATTTAGCTACTACAAGACATAATTAATTCACAAGAGAAATAAACATCCAAATGGAATTAATTAATTAAATATAAAGGAAAAGGAACAAGCTGCAGCAGCGTCAAAGGCAAAAGAAAAGTGAGGAAGGAGAGATCCTACCTCTCAGCCAAGCTGTTTCTTTAAAAAGAAAAATCCAATCCTTATCTCCTAAAAACTAGATTTACTCTAAATTGAAAATTAAAAAGATTGTTTTGATATCTCCTAATTGAAATAGAAGTGCTAAAGCTATTACAAGAGTTTAACAGCAGCAGCACTTCTTCTTTGGAAGCTCAAGATGCATGACCCGTCATTCATTTGGCAGCCCAAGCCCATGTCATATCTTTCAATTTCTTTGGCTGTCTTGGGTCCATCTCTTCAAAAATCAGCAGCAACACTTCATTGTTTTTGCCTCAGGAAAACAAATTGGCTGGTTCTATTCACTTTCATCCACATCAAGCATCCAACGATAGCTTTTCATTCCTTTCTCTTCAACTGGTTCCGAAATCCATGATATGCAAAAATGGAATTAAATCATCACTAGCTGCAGCAATAATCATCCAAATAAGTTGGATTGAACGCATAAAAATTAGCATAAATGCATTCAATCAAAGGTCTTCTTGACGGATCTATTGATAGTTTCTCTCAGCTGGAATCTAAATTTTGAAGCCGATTCAGTACCGCAGTCCCCATCAGGAAATCCGCCGCAGCTTTATTCAACATCCACAGAAAGCCTCAGGAATCTTTGAAAGATTTCCTTAGTCGCTTCGACATGGAGATGTCATTAACGTCGGTCGTTACCGTTGATTTCGCTATAGAAGCTTTAAAATGGAACTGTCGCTATGGGAAGCTAAGAGACACACTAATGGTGGACCCCCCAGCAACTCTAGATGCGTTAAGGCTGAAAGCTCATAATTATGCAAGAATGGAAGAAGAAGAAAATAGGGACAGAATCCGTAACGCACCACAAGACATGCCTCAAGTCCCCAATACTCCTATCGGTACCGCCTCTGATAACCGTTTTGTTGATGATTACGCCCAGCGAAAAGATCACATTCCCAAGACCTCCAATCAGCGAAGAGGCAACTCCTCGAGGGGAAAATCTGGCAACTCCCCCACTCGGCGGCAAGGGGATCCTCCTAAAGGCCGAATTTATGATCCGGACCTTCCTTCCCTCATTTTACCAAGAGCAAAAATATTAGCAATTGTGGAACAGCGGAACCTACCCATTCGTTACCCTGCCCCCGTGAAGCCTGGAGTAATCATGGGAGGAAGGGAAAATACCTTCTGCAAGTTTCACAAAGCTAAGGGACACTCTACGGATGTATGCAGAGAACTGAAGTTGGCGATAGAGCGTCTAGTGGAAGAAGGTTACCTCGAAGAATTTGCCACCAAGGCAAGAGAGGAAGCCAAAAATAATCCCGTGGATAGAGCGGCGGATAATAGACAAACACCCCCTCGTGCCCCAGGAAATAACACCAACCCTGCCGGGAGAGGTAGGGACACACTCGTGATTGAGGAGGACGATGTCCCTATCATCAACATCATAGCTGAAGGCACACCATATCTTGATGAATCCTCGCAGATAACGCCCGCGGCAGGAGATAAGCGGAAGCGAGAAGACACGTTAATAAAAGGTGAAGCGATAAGCGCTTTAGATCGTATGATATTATCTTTCTCCGAGGAAGATGAAAAAGGCGTTATCTTTCCACATAATGACGCGTTAGTGGTCATGCCCGTTATCGGCAATCACGGAGTTAGAAGAACTCTTGTTGACAATGGCAGTATAGTGAACTTATTTTCATTGGAGGCTTACAACCTCATGAAACGCCCTGATAGTGAGCTGACACCTTGCAAGATTCCAAGTTGATAATAGATCAAGTCCTAAGACACTCTCAAGCTAGAGAGCCCATTATGGTGCAGTACCTCGCCAAGGTGAAGCGCGAATTGTTGGAAATAAAGAAAAGCGGCATGCAAGTCAGCTTTGAACACATCCCTCGAGAGGATAACGCTGAGGCAGACAACCTCGCTAAACTCGCGGCAAATCTAGAAGCATCCATACCTAAGGGCAAGTACTATCGTTAGATATCCATGCCTTCTTTCATGGAGGAACAAGCATCGCTCTGCGTTGAAGAAATCTAAAGCGACTAGCGAATTCCCGTCATAAAATACTTGAAACACGATGAGCTACCTGTGGACAACACGGAAAAGAAGAAGGTGCTAAAACAAGCAGCATGGTGTACGTACTATGACGGGGAGTTAGTGCGGAGGTGCTTTTCCCACCCAGCCGCCAAGTGCATAACGAAACAAGAGGGTCTTCACACCGTACGCGAGATCCATGAAGGGATTTGCGGCATGCACGCCTCTGGCGGTACTTTAGCCGCGGAAGTATTCAAGTCATGATTTTACTAGCCCACCATTCACAGAGATTGTCATGATTATGTGTGAACTTGCCAAAAGTGTCAGGAATTCTCTAAGATTCCCCGACAACCCGTTACGGAAATTTATGAAATTGTGGCTCCTTGTCCTTTCGCGAAATGGGGGATAGACATCCTGGGCCCGTTTCTAAAAGCAAGGTCCCAGCTAAAATTTTTGGTCGTGGCGGTGGATTACTTCACCAAATGGGCAGAAGCAGAAGCGGTGGCCAACATAACAACGGAAAAAAATTGGCGTTTCTTCAAACACCAAGTTATCATACGGTTTGGTGTACCCCGTGTGCTTGTTAGCAATAACGGGACGCAATTCACCAGCCAATTCTTTAGAGACCAATGCAAGGAATTCCAGATCGAGCAAAGATTTTCCTCCGTGACTCACCCGCAGACCAATGGTCAAGCGGAAGTGACGAACCGGAGTATTCTTAGCGGCATCAAGAAAAACCTGGAAGGGTCCAAAAAGAAATGGGCAGAAGAACTGCCGTACGTGATGTGGGTGTATCGCATGACTATGAAAACCAGAACGGGGGAAACACCCTTCGCGTTAGCATTCGCCACGGAGGCCGTCCCACCGGTGGAAATCGGCACCATAAGCCTACAAGTAGCATACTTCAGGGAGGAACTGAACGAGGAAAGGTTGCGAGCGAACCTCGACGTGTTACTAGAACTGCAGGAGGAAACCCTTCTGAAAATGTTACACTACAAACAAAAAATGGGGCGATATCACAATAGGCGTGTCAAAGAGCGATTGCTGAAAGCAGGCGATCTGGTACTTAGAGACAAACGAGCGGCTGGTCAACGCATGGGAAAACTCAGTCCAAAATGGGACGGGCCATACCGCATTACCCGGGTCATCGAAAAGGGGGCGTATCACCTAGAAATGCTTGACGGTACTCCCTTACCTAACTCCTGGAATATAGCTCGTTTAAAATTATACCATGCTAGAATTTAATATATCTCTGCACGTTGCTAACGCCAGCCATAACCCGTACTAACGCTCGAATAGAGAATGTTCTTGTGTGTTTGTGGCTGATTGTGTGCAGATGATAAAGGATGCCAAGAGTGAAAAGTCCTATCCTTGTGACGGTCGGTCCCGATCAGACGGCTCACTAAGACGAGGTACGCCCTGGCATACCTAAAATTTAGTGATTGGGAGTGAAAAGTCCTATCCTTGTGGTAGCCACGCTAACGTAGGTGGGCCATTAAGACGAGGCACGTCCCAACACCCTCGGGAGTGAAAAGTCCTATCCTTGTGGCAAACCTGGCTAAATAGATGGCCCACTAAGACGAGGCACGTCCCGGCATCCCTGGGAGTGAAAATTCCTATCCTTACACTGACTGTGCTCGTGGAGACGGCTCGATAAGATGAGGCAAGCCCCAGGGAGATAGTAACTCCATCCCGGAAGTGAAAATCCTATCCTTGTGATAACCGGGCTAATACAGACGGCTCACTAAGACGAGGCACGATTCTAGGGATACGAGGTCAACGCTTGGGAGTGAAAAGTCCTATCCTTGTGACGGCCAGTCCTGATCCGACGGCTCACTAAGATGAGGCACGCCCCAGGCCGATCGTGGGAATTTAGAAATATGGAAAGAAATCGCTAAATCCTAGCGAGTAACCAGATGAGGAATCCCTGGTGAAGATGGCTGGTTGAGAAAGTGATAGAAGCAACGCGGACGACACCCCGACGTGGACGAGCGATAACTAACGTTCATTGTTACGTGTTGTTATTTTACAGATGCTTTATAGCGATGGTTGAGAGTGATCAAGGACGCGGGGGAGACAATAAAAACATTGACACCCGTGTAGATGATAATGTCACATGACCTGTCGATCACAGGAACTTAGACAAAAAAGAGGGGGGGAGAAAAGATCAGACATAAAGAAAATAGCAGATGGAATATACATGCGATAATTGTTCAAAAAATCCTTGAAGGGTTACAAAAGACAAAACCCTTAAGAGGGAAGAACAAAATGAATGCCACTCAACCTACAAAAAGAGTGACAAAAGGCCTATTGTGCGGTAGGATGGCTATCTCCTTGCCCTTCTCCACCCTCCGTTTTCGCTCAGTCGAAACGGTCTTCTACAAGAATGTTTGAATTCTTGAGGAAAACGGCAGAAAGAGCGTCACCACGATACACTTCCTCCCCGTGAATCTCCACGAAATACTGAGACATGATGCGGGCGGTTGTCTCAATATACCACTTCTTCTTTGCCACCGCCTCCCCCTCCAGCGCGGTGCTCATAGCTCTCTCTGCCACCAGAACGCAGTTAAGATCAAATACCCTAGTGACCTCTCGCTCCGCGGCATCTCTCGAGTCTTTCTTGGCTGTTGCCAAACTCACCACCAACTTTTGGCAATTCTCCAACAACCGCTTCTTTTCTTCCTGCTCTGTGCCAAGCTCCTCGGCAAGCTGACGATGAGCGTCCCACTCCCTAGCAAGCTTTTTGGAGAGCTGGCGACGAGCGTCACGTAGCTCATCTGTGGCAGAAGTGAGAGAAGCGGCCTGACGCAGCATAAACCGAGACTAGTAGTGAAAATGAGAGAAGGTAGAGAACATGGTAGAACGCAAAAGAGCCAGTTGCTCATTAGATGCCCGAGAAAGAAACACCTCTTCCTCCTCAGGGGACGATAACGCATGAGCGGCTAAGAAAGAGGCAACTCCCACGGAACTCTCTCCCCCGATATTCTCTCCCTCATTAATAGCAGGACCCGTTGACGGACCTGAGTTTTCCCCGTCAAGCCGTTGTCTCTTGTTGGGGCACTAAAACACATGGGACAAGTTCATATTGCCTGACGGAGTAGGGGTAGTAGCAATAGTCTACAAAGAAGAACATGAGAAAAAATAAGATAGCTGAAGAAAGAAAAGGTTAAGAAGCGTCAAAGAACAAAAAGTGAAATGATGTAACCAAGAAAGAAATATGTACAGTGGTAGTATTGCTAACCGACACCTCTGAGGAAGCTCCCGCGTTTGAAGGAGGAATAAGGGTGGCGACACGTCTAGTCCTCTTCTTTCTCTTTTTCAGAGGAGCCTGAGAAGAAGATGCCTGAGCGGGAGCAACGGAAACTGTCACGACAGAAACAGGAATGACGGTAGCACCCTCGCAAACCGAAGAAGAAGGCGTTTGGACGAGATTTGTGGTCGCAGTAGGCGGGATGATTGGATTATCAGCGGCAGCGGCAGTGGTAGCGGCAACAGCCTCTCGCTGTAAAGCCCTTCCCTCCCGTCTCCTAACATTTTCAGGCTTCTGACCTTCTTTAGGCCCTGCAAAAATGCGGTACAATGTTAATGTTAGTATCGCATGAAGTAATAAAGACAAAGACACAAACACTCACGGGTAATACAGGCCCGAAAGTCAATCCCGCAAGCAAGATTGTGAGTATGAATGTAGATATCCAACTCGAGCAGCTTGTCAAACCAGCCTTGCTCAGCTATAGGAAGAGCCTCCTGCTGACCCCAGTCACTATCCCTGACATCTTGGTTAAAACCGGTCCGCCATAGAGGGCTAGGCAGTTCGATAACAAAAAATTCCTCTTTCCATTCTTCTATGGAAGACTCGAGGTGTAGAACTTCCAAGTAAAGGATTTGAGCGAGTCATCGCCATAACAGGGCGATATCGCTAACACACCCCTACGGTTATATAGTTGAAAAAGGGACTTAAGTAATAACAGAGAAGGGGAATCGATCCCCTTATATTTACAGAGTTTCAGAAATGCGTAAACGCAGCAGTATGCGTTGGGGGTTAACTGGGCAGGATTCACATCTAGAGATAACAACAGCTCATCAATGAAAGAGTCAAGGGGAAGTCGGAAACTATAGCTAAACATCTTAGCATACAGGATCCTACTATTGCCAGGCATCACACTATTAAGACGAAGTGAATCAGAAGCAACAAAATCCTTATAATCATCAAGAATACGGGCTTTGTTTCTGGTTAAATGATCTTGGAGTATGGCTGGGGAAGTAAGGATGGTAGCAGTATTATCAATTTTTTCCTCATCTACAGATTTGGTTTGAGAACGACGAGTCCTAGCCATAGCGAAAATAAAGAGAAAATGAAGAAGATGACAGATGAGGATAGAAATACCTTGGTGGAAGAGAAACCCAGAACGCCCAGATAGTGGAAAGGAGAAACGCAAAATGGCTTGAGAAAGAGAAGGAGAGGCGAAAATAGAATGACAAAAGAGGAAAAAAGAAACTTATGTGGGGTTTTATAACCCTAGCAGTTGAATAAAATGACTGATGCAATAGTCGTCATGCGTGTGACGCGCCACGAAGAAAAGACACAAGCAATGAGTATGATTCTAGGGAAGCGAGAAGGTCTTCGATCTCACCAGATCCTAGGGCACGCCAACCCCTAGCGTACCCTCGAACAGACACGTGTATCAGGATCGTCATGACTTCTCTCCTGCATTAATGAAGGGATCTTGATCATTTAATGCTCTGAAAAGTAGGATCGATTTTCAAATCAAGATAGGCGCGATAGCGCGGTTGTCAGGATAACGCACTTCAGCGTTAGCTCAAAGGGCACGTCATCCAGATAAAGTAAAAAGAGAGGGATATCGTGTTAGAAGACCAATCGTTACTTGAAGAAGAATCCCAAGCGTTATTCCATAATAAATATTACAAGTTAAATCGCATCAATGTTCAGAATGAAAGAAGAAAAGTAATCTTTAAAAAAGAACAGGTGGAGTTTTCAAAGTCCCCGCGACACCGGCACCATCCAATTACGAGGGAGTCTCGTCGCCGTCATCCCCTTCTTCCTCTCCTAAAGAAAGAAAACCCTTTTGGCTCCCGTCTATCTCATTCATTTTTTCAGAGGCATAATCAGCTATCCTGTCAGGATCAAAAGACCCGCTGCGATAGTAATCTGTGAATCCGGTAATGAAGGCCCACATGGTCTTTTTCTTCCACTAGCGTATCTTCGAAGGAACCTTTGCCAGATCCGCATCGCGAGATGATATCTCTTCACAAAGAAGAGAGTTTTTCTTATCAGCGGCAACTAACTCAGCCTTAGCCGCAACTAACTCAGCTTCCAGGAACTCAACTTTGGCCTTCACCTTGGATTTCTACCTTGCAAGTTCAGCACGACCATCATTCAACTCCGCCAAGGTGCAATTTTGAACCCGCGTCAACTCTTTCGCTTTAGTCTAAGTGGCATCTAGTTGCCCCCTCGAAGTAGGTGAACCTCGAAGCTTATCGCCATGAGCTTGCATCTTGCGGAAGCCGGCTAAGGCGTCATTCAGGATATGCGCGTGCTGAATATCGGGAGGAAGCCGCAGTAACTCTTCTTCTTCCTCCGGCGAGCCAAATATCTCACCCGCTAGAAAGGTTGTTGGCTGATCCCGCGATAACGGGTCCGACATGCCTAAGGCACGAAACCCACTGGTATCGAGAGTTGATAAGTCCAAACGAAAAGAAGGAACTCCTTGAGGACCCTAAGGAGAAAAATTGGCGATAATAGAGGGAGCGGAACCCTTAGCAAAGCCATCGAGACCCGAAATGGAAGTAAGGAACAAAGGCGGAGGACCCCCCGATGGTGGATCAGGAAATACGTTTGAATTGGGAGCTGGCATCATCACGTCAGAAATGCAAGAGGAAATAGGAGAGTCAGGAACAACAGTCAACGGAAGTGAATCTACGGTTGACGGAGTTTCAGTAACTATGGGAGGAATGACAGGTGCCGCCTATGTAACTTTTGCCACTTGGGAAGTACTCGCCACAGTAGAAACGTCAATCCTCACGGTAGGGGCTTCGTCAACCTTCCTCGAAGGAACTTCAGCAGCGAAATTGTCTCTCCCCACTCGGAGCTTCTTCCGTTGAGTAGAGTAAGCATGGCGAAGCTCGGTGTCGATATCCATATCCTAGCTATCGCTATCGATTGTCCTAGTTGTTGGCTGACCCGAAGTTACAACTTTATCCTGAACTGGCAACCAATTGTCGAGGAAACGAGAAACTCGAGCTGAGACGTCGCGCCCTCCCCCGGCGACTGTCTTAGTTCTCCTCTTCTTCGGCGGAGTAATTTGACGGTTGGAACCCTCAGGCGGTGGAGAGGCCGGTAGCGTTTGGAGCGGCAGCACATTTAAAGGAGCGTTATCCCCCCCAGGCGGTTGACCCTCAACGCCATCTGTCAATAAGATATATTAGAACCGCGAACAAGTTGAAATGATAACGCAGAGAGAGAAAAACTCACCTATAAAGCACTCTTCCGTGCGCCTGTAGAAGGCAAACTCTCGAATGCGGAATGAAAAATTTATCTCTAGCAAGGCGTTAGCATGAGCTAACTCCCTCCTAGTCAACACTACTGGGTTTTCCCGAACGGAACCAATAAGTCCTCGATTGAAGCCCCTAGGCCAAGGAATGAAAGGCAACCCAACAATGAAGAAGCCACTTTTCCAGTCACCCACAGTCTCCTCGAAGCCCTAAAACCTCCGCCAGAATGACTGAACGAATTCATCATTCCACCTTGGGATGATATCGACCAAACAATTGCGGCATCCCTGCTAAAAATTCTACGGAATAGATTGACGGACGGAGTAAAGATTTGCTGCAACTCGCAAGCGTGAATAAAGGCGTAAATCTAGGGGTGGAAAATGGGTGGGTATGGGTAAGGATTAAATGGGTATGGGTGGGCATGGGTATCATACCCATTTATTACCCATATAATTTTTTAAATGGGTATCCATACCCATTTATACCCACCCATTTAAATCATATTAACTCAATAAATATAAGTTTTTATTAAGTAAGATTAAAAATACAATGTTGACCCAAAAAAATGTAAATTTTGACAAAGTTTGACTATGTGACTCGATTTTGACTGTGTATGTTGATTTTATCTTTTAGGCTCGTGTTTGACCATTTAGGCTCGGGTTTTAGCATTTAGGTTCTTGGGTTGACCATTTAGGTTCGGATTTGACCGTTTAGGCTCGGGTTTTATCGTTTAGGCTCGGGTTTGACCGTTTAGCTTCAAATTTTATCGTTTAGGCTCGGGTTTGACCATTTAGGCTCGGGTTTTATCGTTTAAGTTCGGGTTTGACCATTTAGGATATATATATATATATATATATATATATGATTCAGCTACATATCACCAAATGTTTTTTAATTAATTGGAACTAAAAAGAGAAATATTTATAAAAAAAAGAAGACAAATACGATCAGTTCCTAACATAATATATTTATAATTGAAATTCATATATATTCATAAATAAATTATTGTAAAGAAAGAAAAGGGCTACAACGTGGGGATGGCCCATCAAATTGCAGTTTCTGAGTGGTACAGGTACACGTTGGACTATCTCTATTTTCTTTAATTTTAATATTTTTATGCTAATAATTTTTAAAAAATATTTGTTTATTTAGTTCAATATAATTACTACATAAGTAAAATCCACTTCGATCTAATACTCACTTTTCCTTATCTTCTTGCTATTCATTTTTTCAAATAAAATATCAATTAATTTTATTTTGGTCAAACATTAATAATAAGAAAAGTATAAAACCCATTTTTAAAAAATTAAAAAATAATAATAAGAAAAGTGGATATAGAATTACTCATCTTGAGATAGACATTACGTTGTTGTAGTTTTTAATTTATTTTATTCATTATATAAATTAAGAAAATTAAATTTATTTAAAAAATAAAAATAATAAAGATGAGAGAGAGAGGAGAAGGGGAGGGATAGGGTTGACTTTGGTTTAATTGGTACCCAACCCAATAAAACCCACTTATTTTAGTTTAAATGGGTATATTACCCATTTCTACCCATTTAAAAATTGTACTAACCCATTTAACACCCATACCTACTTAAATTAGTTGGGTATGGGTAGATTTTTGCCACCCCTACGTAAATCCCGCACCACGAAGAAGGGGTTACCTGAGTCGGGTTAATATCATATTCACACAACAACATTTTTACAGAAACATGAATGGGGAAACGAAAACAGTAGAGGAACATCTTAAAATAAACCATCCTAAAAATTTTCGGCAAGGGATCGTGAAGCCGCAGACCAGCCTCAGGAACCTTGACAGAATAATCAGGGGGAAGAGAGATACCATTCTCCTCTAACTCAGCCTTCAGACCCTCTTCGCAAGTAAAGAGATTGGGTGTTTTCTCAACTTCTAGATCCAAAGGTCTCTGAAGACCCCTGTGATCTCTAGTCATACGCATAATAAACCAACGAGAAGAAAAATCTAGAGAAGATGAAGCGAAATACCTTGAAGAAGGAAATAGTGAATAGGCCGCTGGCACCGATGAACGGTTGAGGAAAATCTCTTTGAGCAAAAGAAGAAACAGAGAGAGAGAATGATGTGAAAATTCGAAGCGCGAGTAAAAGTGTGAGAGGAGAACAGTCGAGGTCTAGAATCTGATCCAAAGAACCTCTCTTGAATCGATTAGGTTGCTTCTCCCAAGTGTGAGTTGAGGTCTAAGTTCGTCAAGTAAAAGTTATTTATTTCCGCATTGAAATCCAAGCCTTGAACTAGATCGAGAAATTACTTGTTACGCACCTAGGTAACTAGGATCGTATCATACGGGGGTCTAAATCCTTGAAAGCAATGGGCTCACTAAGGCCAGCAGAGGTCAAATCAATATTGCGCAAATTCACAACAAGCAAAGCAATCAGAGATCCTAAAATGGGGCCTCGAGAGCCATTCTGAACATGAATAATAGCACATGCAACCCAAAATCCTAAATTCACCCTACGCTTATTTTTCATGCACCAAAGAAGAAATAGTTCTTGCAGCGTTAACTGCCCGAAAGAACCAAATCTAGCAGCAAAAGTAAGAGCAAGAAAGCGATGCAAAATTCTAAGGGCAGGGTCCATAATTTCATGCGCTTTAGAGGATTTGGGGTTGAAAACAGCATTAGGATTTTCAGATAATTCACGAAAGGCCACATCAGCATCAAAAATAGGGGGAATCACAGTCAAAGAATTCTTATAAGCACTGGATTTTAAACCAACAGGCGTAACAAAATTAAGCGCACAATTCTTATAAGCACTTAAAAGACTAATTCTCGTCAGGCCAGTAAGAAGGCCAGTAGGAGTTATCGCCATTTGAGGATGGAAGCTCCTCGTCAGCAAAAGGTAAAGGCTCATCAGCCTTCTTCTCTAGGTCGGGCTTTGAAGGACCTGACTCCCTCTTAGCCGCAGGAGCTGTTACCTCGACACCGATATCGCTGGAAGAGCCCCTTTCTATGAAACGATCGATATGAGGAAATAATTCATCGCCCCTTCGAATAGTGAGGACGTAGAGGTCAAACGACACAATAGCTGTCCTTAGAGCCTCCATTTTTGACCTCTTATGACCCTTGCGTCGGACAGGTCGCCTTCTCCGACACGGCGAAGGAGGATCATCAGAATCTGGCGAAGTTGGAGGAGTCGGTGGAGACTCACGCTCAAGGGCATCCAAGAAATATGGATCAGCCATAAAGTCTTAGACAATCTTAACGAAGAGGAACAAAGAAGGAGATGAGCAGGAAAAAGAAGAAAGAATCCCCTTAAATAGTCGAAGTAAAGAAGCCTTCCTACCTTCCCGCACGACCATTGAGAGAAATCGATGCACTTCGAGAATGAGCAATCTTAATGGCCTAATCAGATCCTGTGATCACGCCTGACGGGATTTCTCATCAATCGAGAGACGCCAAAAAACTGCCCAATCAGTTGATACTGAAGAGGCGGCGTGAAATTAATGTGCAACGGTTCTCGAGAGTAACTGTCACCACTTGGCGAAGCAAGTGCTGCAGAAGTCCAACCAACGACAGACTCGTTTTCAGTTGGGCTAATGTGGCCCTTGACTAAAGTGTCGGTTAACGTATTGCACAAAAAGAGAAAAATCACAAGCAGAGTAACAGAAAGACATTTTATTTATTTATGGCCTAACGGCCCGGGGCATACATCCGAGTGCACAAAGGAGAACATACAAAAGGGATGTGACGACGGCGACAAGCGATCAAACATTGGATCCTGCATCGTCCTCCCTGACACCACTAGAACCTCCCTCAGTGCATCCGCAATGGTGGTCAGCTCAGAAGAGCAGACCCTCATCCCCTTCAGACAGCACCCCAGCAAGTCCTTTCAGAGTCGCAGCATGGTTACCACCACCTCAATGCGGGAGACGACAGCAGCCAACTTCGTCACACTCTCCAAGGGGCTGAAGTCCACCAGGGAAGTCCCAAGCTGCCTGGACAGAAGTGGAGTCATCATCCCCTGGAGCTCCATGATATCCTCAGAGGTATTCCTCATCATGGTGTCCAGGAAATCCACATCAACCTCCGTCAGATTCTTCAGGGTGTAGGCTTTGGAGAGCAAGAAGTTTCTTGTTAGTTCATCCATGATGAAAATGCCAAGAGAAATACTAAAGAGATAAATTTTGCGTGGAGAAGGTTCAAATTTATAGGCCTTAGAGGAAGGGTAGATGAGGACACGTGTCCCTCAAAAATCAAGCCACCCTGTTAACCACCGTAGGACGATAGGAACGAAAGAAAGCGTCAGCCCTTGGTAAACACTCGGGCTCATTTTCAGTTGGTCTTATGATAACAATCATGACAATTTTAGGGGCATTTTCGTCACTACCCCACGTCAAGGCCGGACACGGCGGTACCTATCGGGTGCCTATCGCGGAGGTTGCTGCCCCACATCGAGAGAAGAGCCCTGGGATGGTCGACGTCAGTGGGGGAGGTCTCACGCGCACGACGTTATCCCATCCCAGGTCGTCCATGATGTCACCTAAAGCTATCGTCCATGACGTCACTCGAAGCTATCGTCTTCCCTAGATAATGCCCACCCCCTAGAGGTAACACCCTCGCTTGGCCTATAAATACCCCACCATTTAAAGACAAAAGGTAAGCCTATGATCGCTACTAGAACCCCTGCCATTTTGTATAACCATACTGACTTAAGCATCGGAGTGTCTATGCCGGAGCCCCCCTCCGGTGCTTTGTAGGTACACTCTGAGCAGCCACAATCCTCACCTCGATCATCCAGAAGTTTGAATCTTATCACAAGGCTTCCGCAAACCATTACTCCTTCTATACAAGCAACGCGCATTCAAAATCAAGCTGATCTCCTAAAGTGAGCTAGATCCATCTCTCGGCCACTTCCACGACCGAATCATCACAGATCTCTAAGGAGGCTCGTATCACCTCCCCTCACTAAAACCCTAAAGCTAAGCTTATATAGGCTAAAACTAGCTAGGGGATAAAAATACAACTAAGGGAGAGAGGGTGTCAGCGCTTGGGAGGACACTAGCACATAGGGGGACCGCGTCCTTGGCAGAGGATATTCTGGAATCTTCTGGAAGCGTCTGACACCTTCTCGAAGCGCTTGGGATTCCTTCCTTTGGCTCTTGATCTCTGATCTGATGTAGGGAAGTCAAGGGCATGAGATTGCTCACTGGTTCGGTTAGCGTCGCGGGCTCGACGACCTCTTCTCTTCTAGACCTCGATCTTCAAATCTTCAGAAATCCTTCCAAATATGCTCGTTTTTGCTCTTTTCTCCCTTTAGGCGCTGATCTGCAAAAAGATGGGAAAAAGGGCAAATCAGAAGTATCTTGCTCTCGAAAAGGCCGGAAATAAGATAGAAAAACCTACAGTAAAGACATGCTATCAAATCCCTACACTGCCCATTGCTCGCCCTCGAGCAATCACAAAACTGAAAACTACCTCCAGAAATAGACAACACAGCAACCACACATAAACACAAACCGGCACCAAGCTAGACTTCGCACAAAACCCATTCTCACCTAGGAGACACCTGCATCAAACCAGAAGGGTAACGACCCCAAAGATCAAACTTTCCCATATCAAGCCCTTGATCAGCAGTCCTCACTAGATACGCGTTTACACTCACTCTCGCAAGTAAGGCTAAGTGTTTACGCTCAAAACTAAATGCACATAACACAGCACAAACTCAAACTTGTATATCAATCCGAGTACGGTAGAACACACGCATGGGCAATCAACAATCAGAAAAACAACGCATCAGCAAAAAGAAAGAAAAGGGGTGGAATGAGCTAGAAATATGAAAGAGAGAAGTAGGAGATAAACAGAAGAGAAATGAGGGGAGAAAAAAAGGAAAGAAAAGAAAAGATCAGGTAGAACCTGGTTGGATTCCTTGGCTTAGAAAAAGGTGAAGTGGCAAGGCAGCTTTCATCGAGGGCACGATGATGATTCGGGGCTAGATAGAGGTCTTCTTTTCGAGGGCAGGAAAATCTTCTTGTTGAGGCTTCGGATACGGATACTCTTTTTATTCTCTTAATGCCCCCCTTCCTTTTATTTTCAAATTTAAATGCTTTTCTCTTGGAAGGGGCACGACTAATTACAAAACTTTGATTCTTCCGGGCATGAAACTTTTGATTTTTTTTTGTCAGCTCTTGCCCTTAATATACTTCCAGCATCGATGGCGACTTCTTTGGCTTCCCCACACTTGAAACTTTCTAGGGGCTCGATTACTTTAGATGATCTAGGGCTCGAAACTTTTTCTTTCTTGCCCTAGATCTTTGCTTTCTATTTTCTGTTTTGAAGTCTTTTGCTTTCGTCTACTTCCCCACACTTGAACTTGTCTGCGCGCTTTAGGTGTCTAGCCCTCGACGTTACCCTCAACGATCGCTACCTCACCTGCCAAGGAAAAAGATCAAGAAAAGACGAATGGTCAAGAAAGAATATGAAAATAAGGGGGATGTCGGGGGCATGAAAAGAGAAGAGAGAAGGAAGAAGAAAAGGAAGAAGACATTGATGCGAAGTTTTCTGTCAAATCGATGCTTTCCCATGTCTAATAGTGCCTATACCCAAGGATATCGTGCAAGATCAACCAGTGCCTAGCTAAAGCATCCTAATCACACAAGAAATAGGTATGGAAGCTTAAGTGCTCTCAGGGTTCTTTTGTGACTACTGATGTCGAGGTCTAGATATGGATATAAGGTTCAGTAGGCAAAAATGGGAATAGCTAGGTCTAGACAAGGTGCTGGTGGTTCATACTTGTGCAAAATGTGATCAAAAGTGTGTGTCCATTCACAAAGGTTTTTGAAAACTGGGCAGTGGCAGATTTTTGGAAAAATTTAGCAGAGTCCTAAAAATCCGAAAAAGGTTTTTTGAAAAATCCGAGAAAGCATGCAATCAAGCAACAAATGGAAAATTTAAACATGCAACAAACACACAACTAAATCCCTCCCCACACTTAGGCTGCGCATTGTCCTCAATGCGGGGAAGGGAACACACAAGAACCTAGCTTTTGGCCTTTGCGCTTTGATTTCACTAACATTAAACCGTTTGCTTTCTCTTCTACTTTTGTTTTTTCTCATGTGCAGCAAAAATGAGAGTCATTGGCAGTTAAGAAGCGACATTCAGCCGTGACAAAGAAGTGTGGAGAGTATCGCACAAAGATGGAGACTAGAGCGACTCACCCTAGTCGCAACGGTTTGCTATACTTTTCATTTCTTAGACCTAATTCGTTCTTGAACATCATTAAATTACATCATTCTGAGTTCAAAATTAATTTAATTAATTATGTGAGTATGCAATAACCGAAGGGTAGGGTCTATGTGTTTGATGACAACAAACGAACTCTTGGTTTCGTTTGGTATCCGATTATTTGCAAGTTTGCGTTTATTGATAATTTATCATTATTATTTACTTAAAATTCTTTTGGATATGGATTTATACTTGTGGTACCATTAACTCCTTGTTCTTTAAAGTATTATGCAAGCTTAGGTGTTGACAAAGACTAGGTGGTGGCGAAGATACCACGCGAGCAAGCCATAGCGCACATGGAGCGCTTGGGTATGCCACAGACGAATCATGGATACCGTAGGCATTTGAAGCTATTTGTTAGGGTTCTTGATTGGGATAGGATGTTCTTACGCCTACTGAGGTTGCCTACCCAATTTGACAAGGCCTTAGCCGAGGGAGATGATGATTCGACCCACATCATCGCCGCACACATAGACACCATCGCCGATGTGGATGTCTCGGGTAATTTCTATCTTTTTGAAGTGTGCCTTTTGTTGATACTAACTTAAGGTGTTGTGCTATTTATTTCGGTCCAGATTCGAGGATGAATCTTTTTCAAGAGCGAGGGAATGATATGATCTTAACCCTAGCGTACGCACAACACGCACCTAGCGCACACCGAGGGCTAGACTGAGGGTTTAGAAGACGAGCGCATCGAGCCAAAGACACCAAGGAGCATCAAGAAAGTCTAGCATAGCCTCATCAAGTCAGGATAGCACCCATCGCACGGACAACACAAACCCTAGAGCTTGTAGTGCGCGTGGCACACCCCAACGCGCCTAGACGCACTCATGCGATGACCAGCCAAGCCAACCCATTGAAGAGAGGCTTCGACCAGTGATCGAATTTGGTAAATATAAGATAGAGGGATGTCTTAGAAGTGTCGTGTCCAAGATTGGGCTCAATCGCACGAGGGTAACACAAGAACGCCCAAGTTGAGCTTGTTGTGCGCAAGAAGGGTGCGCACAAGGTCCGCAAGCACATCCGATGGAATCTATCGAGTCCAACGAGTCCAGAAGCAAATGATCGACTTTGTTTCTTACATATCAAGATGTTGGAAGGTTCTGGACTGAATTTGAGGTCAAACGCTCGAGCCAATCGATCTAGGGCTCGAGGTGACTTATTGACGCGCACCATGCGTGAGCCATGGGTGCGATTTGGAGAGTTCGGCCACATCAGCATCAAAAATAGGGGGAATCACAGTCAAAGAATTCTTATAAGCACTGGATTTTAAACCAACAGGCGTAACAAAATTAAGCGCACAATTGAACTCATTGAGAGACAGTTTAAGCCATTTGTTCGCTAGGCGAAAATTAATCAGTTCAAGGGTTGCAGGGTTCGGTCCATGCTTGCCCTTAGGCTTGAAATGGTCCGAACCAACCCAAAAGGTGGTAAACAGCTCCAGCGAGGGCTCGACATAGGTTTGGTGCTCTTAAAAGAAAAAGGAATCCCAACCGATGGTACCAACGAGCTCTCGGACTCGAGCGTCCTATCCCATTTTTCTTAAAAATTCCAGATCTAGGCGCGCACATGGGCTAACGCCTATGGAGTTCATAGCATGCAACTTATCTAAGGAAGGTTTATCATCAAAAGATAGCCATTCATGGGGATTAGAGAGGTCAGAAACAACCTGGATTGAAGACGTTCGCGAGGTAGAGACAGGCGCTTGCGTCGAGCCCTCGACATCAGAATCGTCGTCTTGGTCTCGACGCACTTTCTTTGTCGGGACCTACTTGACTGGGGCCTTTGAGGGAGATGTGAGCTTCCTCTTCCTATCCACTGGCGTTTCAGATTCTGGCGGCAGATCTGCTTTGACCGGCTTCTTCGTCTTGCCTTTTGCAGGCGTCTTCCTCGCTGCAGTCTCCTTTTCCTTGGCTTTCTTCGCCGCCTCTGCTTTAAGAGCCGCTTCTTTCTCAGTTTTCTCAACTGCTTCCTTTGCAGTTTTCTCCTTCTCAGTTTCTTCATCTTCTTCCTCGTCCTCCGCTTCATTCTTGCCGGATCCTTCTTCATCGCCAGCTCCAGCGGCGATCTGCTCGACTTCTTCTTCCTCAGCTCCAGCTGCTGGCTCCTCTTCATGCTCAGATTCGGATACCAAGACATCCTGCAGGACCTCTTCGACCGTGAGCTCCTTTTTGGACGCAGGGGAGGCTTCCTCAACCTTTGGTTTCCTGGGTGTGGTGGTGGTAGTGGGTGGTTTTTTGGAAACTCGACCGGATCTTGTCATTGTGGAGGTCGCTAGAACCGTACTGGTGATTTCTAGCTTACCGTCTGACTGGTGAGCGGCGGTGGAGGTGGGGTTTAGCTCGGTGGCAGGAGGAATGGTCAGAGAAGGTGGTTGTTCTTCGTCGAGGCCGAGGCTAAGAGATTTATGAGAGGAGGAGGAGCATTCAGGGTCTGAGGTAGTGAGCTTATGGGCCACTTGCTTTACTCGAGGCATAGTGTAGGAGGGAAGATGGAGATTTGAGAGAGAGAGAGAGAGTTGATTTGGTGATGGTGATGGGTCAGTGGAGTGAAGTGTTTTGGTTGTTGGTGAGAGAGACATGGGTGATAGCTATAAGAGGGAAGGAGAAAAGACGAGGGGGAGTGTGCTGCCAAGGCTGCTGCGTCTGATAGGAAATTAATGAGGGCTACTTTTTTGTCTCCTTTTGATGACGCGGCACATTGGGACTAGGATAGAGAGCATAGGCTCGCGGATCCCAACCGCCTGCCTTTTCAAAATTTAAAAAGAGAGAGTAGTTAGGGAAGATAAAGACAAAAGGAAAGAATAAGTGGAAAGATAATATTTACAGGCGAATAAAATCGCTTGAGAAAAGGAAAAAGAGAGAAATCAGAGGGGGGGGGGGGGGGGGGGGGGGTAAGGGATAGAAATCTTAACTAATAAAGGGAAAATAAAATACCCTAAAATAAAAAGGAAAAAATTTTGAATTTACAAAATAAAATAAGAGAGATAGAGTTAGAAAGGAGTGGGACGGCATTCGGAATGCCTCCAGTATGGCCTGCTTTCTCGTCGAGGCCTCTACGTGTTTCAAAGATCTAGATCTCGGTAGGTGGAAGGTCCACCATTGCGTCCTCAACAGTCCAGGGCTTGAATCCCTCGTAAAAGGGTTTCAGCCTTTGGCCATTGACTTTGAAGATTGTTCCTGTTGTCGGATTCTGGATCTTAATTGCCCTATGGTCAAAAATTGTCGTGACCACCAATGGTCCTGACCATTTTGACGTGAACTTTCCTGCAAAGAGTCGCAAACATGAGTTATACAACAAAACTTTCTGTCCAAGAAAAAATGTTTTGGGACGAAGATTCCTGTCATGGTAGGTCTGGGTCTTGCCCTTATAAAGCAAGGCATTCTCATAAGTGTCGTCTCTCAATTCTTCCAGCTCTTGGATCTGTAAGCGTCTACTCTGGCCAGCCTTTTCGAGATCCGTGTTCACTTTCCTGATGCCCTATAAAGCCTTGTGCTCTATCTCAACTGGGAGATGGCACGACTTTGCATAGATGAGTCTGTATGGTGTCATACCAATTGGGGTCTTGAAAGTTGTCCGATATGCCCATAGGGTGTCATCCAACTTCAGACTCCAATCCTTTCGGGATTGGTTTACCATTTTCTCGAGAATGGACTTAATTTCACAGTTTGACACTTCGGCTTGGCCATTTGTCTGAGGGTGATAGGCAGTAGATATTCGGTGGTTGACTCCACACTTGGTCAGTAGCGAGGCCATGACACGGTTCCAAAAATGGGTACCCCGATCACTTATGAGGGCTCGAGGTACACCAAACCTATTGAAGATATTAGTGCGTAGAAAGTTTACTATCACCTTGGAGTCATCTGTTCGAGTTGCCTTGGCCTCGACCTATTTGGAAACATAATCGACGGCTAGAAGGATGTAGATATTGCCAAAAGAATTGGGAAATGGGCCCATGAAATCTATACCCCAAATATCAAAATTTTCACAAACAATGATACCAGTCAGAGGCATCTGATTCCTGGCCCCAATGTTACCTGTGGCTTGGCATCGAGGGCACGACGCACAATACATGTACCTATCCTTAAAAATAGAGGGTTAGTATAGGCCTGCTTCTAACACCTTGAGGGCAGTTTTCTTGGCCGCGAAATGTCCTCCTTCAGAATGGCAGAATTTAAGCATCGAGGGCACCTCATCCATGGTTACGCAATGGCGTATGATCTGGTCCGAGCAGTGCTTCCACAAGTACGAGCTATCTCAAATGTAATATTTGGCTTGCCTTCTGATTCTTTTGCATTCTGATGGGGAAGCATCCGGGGGGTAGGTACCAGTGGCACAAAAATTCGCTATGTCTGAAAACCATAGAAACTGGACAACATGGGCTAGACATAATTTTTCATCTGGAAAAGTATCGCGGATCTGCACAAGTGAGTTGTCTTCTTGGGTTGGAAGTCTGCTTAGATGGTCAGCTACCAGATTTTCTTTTCCAGCCTTATCTTTGATCATGATATTGAATTCCTGTAGCAACAAGATCCAACGAATGAGTCGAGGCTTGGTATCAGCCTTTGTCAACAAACATCTGAGGGCGGAATGATCCGAGTACACGAGCACATTGGTACCTAGGAGGTATTGCCTGAACTTGTCGAGTGCGTAAACCATGACCAAGAGTTCTTTTCTGTTGTTGTGTAGTTCTGCTGGGCTGGGTCTAATAACTTGGAAGTATAATAGATCGCATATGTTTCCTTGTCCTTCTTTTGACCCAAAGCGGCGCCCAAGGCTTGATTACTGGCATCGCACATGACCTCGAAAGGTAGGGACCAATCAGGGGCTCAAATGATCAGAGCCAAGATAAGCTTGTTTTTTAGGAGTTTAAAGGCTGCTTTACAATGCTCATCGAAATCAAAGGCGACTTCCTTCTAGAGTAGGCGGCACATAGGTTGAGAGATTTTTGAGAAATCCTTAATAAACCGTCTGTAGAAACCGGCGTGCCCTAGAAAAGATCGCACATCACGGACACATGCTGGATAGGGTAGGGTCTCGATCACCTCAAACTTGGCCTTGTCGACTTCGATGCCCTTGGTCGAGATACTGTGACCTAAAACGAGGGCTCGATCTACCATGAAGTGGCATTTCTCAAAATTGAGGACAAGATTGGTCTCTATGCAGCACTCTAAACACTTCTTCAATTTATCCATGCATTCTGGAAAGGAATTCCCATAGACGGTGAAGTCATCCATAAAGACCTCGATTCCATTTTTGACCAACTCGGAGAAGATGCTCACCATACAGCGTTGAAAGGTGGCGGGGGCATTACACAAGCCGAAGGGCATGCTATATAAGCAAAGGTGCCGAAAGGGCATGTAAATGTGGTCTTCTCCTGGTCTTGCCCGCGAGACGTTCCAGCATTAGTGAGTTTTGCCCGCGAGACGTTCCAGCATTTGATCAATGAAGGGCAGAGGGAAGTGATCTTTCCTAGTGGCAACATTCAGTCAGCGGTAGTCAATGCACACTCGCCAACCATTCTGGATTAGGGTGGGAATGGATTCGCCATCTTGGCCGATGGTGATAGTTATGCCAATTTTCTTGGGCACGACCTGTATAGGGCTGACGCATGGGCTATCAGAGATAGGATATATAACACCGACATCTAGCAATTTTAGAACTTCCTTCCTGACGACCTCCATCATAGATGGATTGAGCCTACGCTGGGGCTGTCAGATAGTCTTACTAGCATCTTCCAAGTGGACACGATGGGTGTATAGAGCTAGCGACAAGCCCTTGATGTCCGCAATGGTCCAACCTATGGCTTGTCTGAATTCCTTAAGCAAAGAAACTAGCTCGGATTCTTCAGGATTGTTGAGCTGGTTGGAGATTATGACAGGGGGGGAGTTGTCGGGCCTAGATAAGCATACTTCAGATGAGAGGGCAGCAGCTTCAGATTGAGGGCTGGAGCCTGATCAATAGATGAAAACAACGTAACATGATCTGAATGGTTAGGAGACATCACTGGAGGTTCATACTAGACTACAACGCATTCTTCTAGGGCAACTACGACAGAATGAAGCTCAGGTGGTGTGGAGAGTGTCGAGGCCACGACATCTAGAAGTACTGGCGTTAGACTCCTGTCAAGGGCAAACTTTAAAGGATCAGTAGAGTGAAATTCAGCAAGTTCATCAATAGAAGGATCAATAACATCAATATAATTAACACTGAAGAATTCAGAGGGGTATCGCATGGCTTCTAGCATATTGAATCTGATGATCTCTCCGTCGAACTCTAAAGAGATGGTCGCATCATGCGCATCTATCTTTGCTCGGGCAGTGGCCAGAAATGGACGGCCTAGAAGAACATCAGTAGACTTGGTGGAGTCTTCATTCTCCATTGCTATGACATAGAAATCGGTTGGGAACAAGAATTCACCAACTTGGACTAAAACATCTTTGATTATCCCTTCAGGATAGATGATAGAACGATCAGCAAGTTGAATGGCGAGGTCTGTAGGCATGAGAGGTTCGAGGCCTAGATAGTTATAGATGATCAAGGGCATGACGTTGATTCCTGCGTTTGAATTTTTTGTAGCATGGCCTTCGTGCCGTTATCACCCTAATCCTGTTAACGGCTTTGTCGCGCTTGACTTAACCACTATCTGGCCCCATCAGGGAGCATATTCCTGAAAGAAGCATTCTTCTTTCTTTGATCAAAAGAGATAACGAATAGGGTTTTTAGGCCCTATTCCTTAAACTGTGTCAACATCAGCGTGGTTGGCTTCACGTCTGCTTTGCCGATGAGTCATACAACTCTTTTATCACCTCGAGTGTCGTGATCTCTTGTAGTCAGAGATATCCTGCACACTCTCAATTAATGTTTATTAGTAAGAAATAAGCGATAACAGACATGAGTTTCCCGTAGGAGCCGATCCGCCGCCATTCTAGGGTATCGGTGTCGCTTGTTATCACTTTCTCAACCAGCTCACTTCACCAGGGATTCCGCATCTGGTTACTCGCCAGGATTTCACGATTTTTCGCATTTCTACGATCAGCCGGAAAGTGCCTCTTCCTAGTGAGTCGTCTGATCAGGACAGGCCCTCTCAACCTCGAATCGTGTCGTCCCTTGGTGAGCCGTCTACATCAGCCCGGCCGCCAGGATAGGATTTTCACTTCCAAGATGGAGTTATTATCTCCTTAGGGTGTGCCTCTCCCTAACGAGCCATCTCCACGAGAATGGCTGTCATAAGGATGAGGCTTTTTCACCTTTAGGAATCCTGGGGCGTGCCCTCACTCAGTGAGTCGATGGATCCAGACCAACCATCATGAGGATATGACTTTTCACTCCCAGGGGTGTCGGGGCGTGCCTCATCTTATGGCCCATGCATGGTTACCACAAGGATAGGACTTTTCACTCCCAACGTTACATATTAGATGCGTCAGGGCGTGCCCTCACTTAGTGAGTCGTCGGATCAGAACAGGCCGTCACAAGGATAGGACTTTTCACTCCTGACGCTAAATATTAGGTGTGCCAGGGCGTGCCCTCACTTAGTGAGCCGTCGGATCAGGACAGGCCATCACAAGGATAGGACTTTTCACTCCTAGCAACCTCTTTTCCACTTTTCTTATTGCCTGCACACACACACGTAGCCACAGAACACAAGAAACCTCATTACTCGAGCGTTAGTAGGGGTTAGGGCTAGCTTTAGTGAAAAGGTGCAGAGATAAATCAAAATCTAGCATGATATAACTTTAAACGAGCGATATTCCAGGAGTTAGGTAAGGGGGTACCGTCGAGTGTCTCCAGATGGTACCCTCTTCTCCCGACAATACGGGTAACGCGGTACGTCCCTTCCCAGTTTGGACTGAGCTTCCCCCGGCGTTGACCAGTCACTCGTTGATCCCTGAGTACCAGGTCACCTTCTTTTAGAAGTCATTCTTTGACACGCCTATTATGATAACGCACCATCTTTTGCTTATAGCGTGTCATTTTCAGAAGAGGTTCCTCTTGTAATTCGGGCAGCGCGTCAAGATTCGCACGTAGCCTTTCCTCATTTAGCTCTTCTCTGAAGTAAGCCACTCGTAGGCTCATGGTACCAATTTCTACGGGTGTGACGGCCTCAGTACCGAAAGCCAGTGTGAATGGTGTCTCTCCTGCGCTGGTTTTCGTGGTCATGCGGTATGCCCACATCACATACGGCAGTTCATCTGCCCACTTCTTTTTAGATCCCTCTAGGTTCTTCTTAACACCGTTAAGGATGGCTCGGTTTGTCACCTCAGCCTGACCATTGGTCTACGGATGAGCCACGGAAGAGAATCTTTGCTCGATTCTGAATTCCACACATTGGTCTCTAAAGAATTGGCTGGTGAATTGCGTTCCGTTATCGCTGACTAGCATGCGGGGAACTCCGAAGCGCATGATAACTTGGTGTTTGAAGAAATGCTAGATTTTCTCTGTTGTGATGTTGGCGACCACCTCAACTTCCACCCATTTGGTGAAGTAGTCTACCGCCACGACCACAAATTTTAACTGAGATCTTGCCCTTGGAAACGGTCCGAGAATGTCAATTCCTCATTTCGCGAAAGGGCAGGGAGCAATAAGATCATAAATTTTTGTGGTGGGTTGTCGAGGAATCTTGGTGAATTCCTGACACTTTTGGCAGGTTCACACGTAATCATGGCAGTCTTTCCGGATAGTGGGCCAATAGAACCCCGATCTGAAGACCTGTGCCGCCAAGGTTCCGCCGGAAGCATGCATGCCGCAAATTCCTTCTTGGATTTCGCGGAGGGTATGAAGGCCCTCCTGTTCTGTTATGCATCTGGCAGCCGGATGGGAAAAATACCTCTGCATCAATTCTTTGTTGAAGTACGTGCACCGTGCCGCTTGCTTAAGTACTTTTTTCTTCTCACCGTTATCCGCTGGTAGCTCGTCATGTTTCAAGTATCTTATGACGGGGATTCTCCAGTCATTGTCACTTTCTTCCACGCAGAGCGTCGCTTGCTCTTCCATAAAGGAAGGCACGGGTAGCTCCCGGTAGTACACCTCTTTCGGTATGGACGCTTCTGGGTTTGCTGGGAGTTTGGCGAGGTTATCCCCTTCGGCGTTATCCTCTCGAGGAATGTGCTCGAAGCTAACCTGTATGCCATATTTCTTTATTTCTATCAACTCGCATTTCACCTTAGCAAGGTATTGTACCATGATGGGTTCTCTAGCTTGAGAGTGTCCCAGCACTTGATCTATTATCAACTTGGAGTCTCCACAGACTTTTAGCCGCAGATCTCCCAACCTTCCTGAGTCATGAATTCCTTTTATAGAGGCGCTTTTCCCCATCCTGAGTCCGACTAATAACGCTTCATATTCTGTGGCGTTGTTGGACAACGGCTGCAAAATCTGGATGGCAAACCGCATATGGATGCCGTGAGGCCCACTCATGAAGATTCTGGCCCCGGCAAGCTCTTGATTTTTAGCGCCGTCTACGTGGATGACCCACATGTCGGTGTAGGTTTCAGGGAAGGGGAGATCTAACTCTTCTTTTTCCCTTTCAGTCAACTCCGTCATTGGATCTGGCGTAAAGGTGCATTCCGCGATAAAGTCCGCTAGGATCTGAGCCTTTATGGACGGTCGGGATCTGTAGTGCAGACCATATTGTTCAAGCTCGATAGCCCAAATCAGCATTCTCCCCGAGGACTCGGGCTTCCGGAATATCCTTTTCAAAGGTTGATCCGTAAGCACAATGACGGTGTGAGCTTGAAAATACCGATCCATTTTCCGCGTAGCTTGCACCAATGCGAACGCTATCTTCTCAATTTGAGCGTATCTCAGCTCGGCATCTTTCAGGATGTGACTTACAAAGTATACAGGGCGGTGTGTGTGATTATCATCTCACACAAGGACCGCACTGACCACTTCGTCAGCAACCCCAAGGTATAGGTATAGGATTTTGCCAGGCTCTGGTCTTGTCAACACCAAGTCAGACGATAAATAAGCCTTCAGGCTTGCGAATGCTTCCTCGCATTCTGCCGTCCATCCGAAGACAGCTTTCTTACGTATAACCTTGAAGAAGGGGAGGCACCTCTCACCTTGCTTAGAGATAAACCGTCCCAGCGTGATAACACGCCCTGTTAGCTTCTGGATCTCTTTTACAGTCCGAGGGGATATCATGTCTTGAATAGCTTTGACTTTTGACGGGTTAGGTTGAATACCCTTTTGGCTGACCACGTAACCCAAGAATTTTCCCGTTTGAAAGGCAAACATGCACTTTCGAGGGTTCAGCTTCATCTGATATCGCCTCATTACTTCGCAAATTTCCATCAGGTTAGACAAGTGTTCTTTGAAGCTTCGGCTTTTGATCAGTATGTCATGGACATATGCCTCTACATTTTGCCCGATCTGTTTCTCAAAGACTTGATTCGCCATTCGCTGGAAGGTGGCTCCAGCATTTTTCAACCCAAAAGGCATCGCCGTGTAGCAATAAGTGGCCTTGGGAGTGAGGAAAGCAGTTTTCTCTTCATCCTCCTTGGCCATGGGGATTTGATGATACCCCGAGTTGGCATCTAGCGAGCTTAAATATGCGTACCCGGTAGCCTGATCAACTAGCTGATCGATTCGAGGGAGTGAGTAACAATCTTTGGGGCAAGCATCATTCAGATCTGTGAAATCAATACACATGTGCCACTCTCCGCAGGGCTTGGGAACCAAAACAGGGTTAGCCAACCAGGTGGGATATTGCACTTCTCGAATAAAGCCAGCGTCAAGAAGTTTAGCAACTTCCCTCTCGACAGCCACTGCTTTTTCAGCAGAGAAAGCACGTCGTTTCTGCTGAACTGGTCTTGCGTCTGGGTTGATGTTGAGCCGATGTTCCGCCACCTCTCGCGAGATACTTGTCATGTCAGATGGTTTCCATGCAAACTCTCCTTTGTATTTGTTTAACAGTTGGGCTAACTGGAAATTTTCCTCGGGACTGAGGTTATCGCTAACCAGAAATACGGCTCCATCTACCCCATTAACTGGGACGTGAGTCATCTTATCCACAGGTTGAGTGTGTTTCTCCTCATTTTGTTCGTATGGGTCCACCGTTACGCATACATACCTGTCGCAATTCTTCTGCGTCATGAGCAGGTAGCATTCAGCCGCTAATTTCTGATTTCCTCGGATCGAGACCACACCATCCCAGGATGGATATTTCAGCTTCAGGTGCTTTTGTGATATCGCTGCTCCGAAATGGTTTAGGAATGGTCGTCCCAATATGGCGTTATAAGGCAGGTTTAGATCCACCACCAGGAAGAGAAGTTCCTCCGATCGTTTGGAGGTATCCTCCTTAAAATACACAGGTAAAGTGGTTACTCCAGTCACTGGGATGGGCACTCCGTCAACCCCAATAATGGGTTTTTTGCAGGACGTAAGCTAATTATCCGGACGCTTCAGGAGATTGTAGGCTTCCAATGAAAATAAGTTTACGGCGCTTCCGTTGTCAACCAGAGTTCTTCTAACTCCATGGCTAGCGATAATGAGTGTAACCACTAGCGCGTCGTTGTGCGGATATACCACACCCTTCTCGTCCTCTTCAGAAAAGGACAATATCATACGATCCAGGACGCTTATCGCTTCACTCTTGATTGGCATGCCCGTTCGCTTCCGCTTATCCCCTAGCGTAGGTGTCAGTTGTGTAGACTCATCCAGATAAGGTGTTCCTCCAGCGATGATGCTAATGATGGGGATATCCTCATCATCAATCGTAAGCATGTCCTGGCCTCCTCCCGTAGGACCAGTGTCATGGCCTGGGGGACGGGAAGGTGTCGCTCTGCTATCGGCTATTCTATTTGTTGGGTTACTCTTGGCCTCTTCTCGTGTTTTCATGGCAAATTCTCCCAGATAGCCTTCCTCCACCAGACGCTCTATCGTCGCTTTGAGTTCTCGATACGCCTCGGTTGAGTGTTCTTTAGCTTTGTGAAATTTGCAGTAGGCATTTTCTCTTCTTCCCAAGATCTGACGATAGAGGACTGAGATCTGACGTCCCTGGACAAACTTCTTGCACCGAGGTGGAAGCATCAGACGTGGCGAAAGTGAAAAGTCGCCTGCGAGTATCAAATGGAAGGCTAGAGGACTGAGTCAACGGCGGATCTGGATCAGAAGCCATAATCTTCCAATTCCCAGAAGAACAGAGCTTGGCTAATTAAGGATGCTCACTTAATTAAAACCAAAGCTCTCAATGAAAGCACCAATTTGATAAGATCTGGACGGTTGGGGAAGAGGAGTCGGGATTATGGCTGTCTGGAATCACTGTAACAGCAGTCCATCGTACCTGCAAGGCGCTAGAGGGGGGACCCCGGCGTAGACACTCCGATGCTTAAGTTAGTATGGCTGTGAAATTTGGCAGAGATTTTGGTAGAGAAATTGCCCTTACCTTTGATTTAGAAATGTGTAGTATTTATAGCCGAAGAAAGAAAGGTCGTTACCCCAGGGGGGCATTATCAAGGGGAGATAACGCCCAGGATGACGTCAGCTGAACCGTACAGGATGACATCAGCATGAGGATATCGCTGTAGAGATATTGCCCATGGGATGTTGTCGGGGTATCCTAGGATGGGATAACGCCATGTGCCCCCCCCCCCCCCGACTGATGTCGACCATCCCAGGATCCTTGGCCTAACGGGGCCGGCAGCTGGGTGTTGTTTGTCAGTCGAGGTCTATAGGGATCCGACTTTGACTTGAGGTGAGAAGATGATTATACCCATGGTGTTTCCTTAATTGTTATCATCTGGTTTTGCAGATTACCATAAGAGCAGTTCTTTCGATCCAGCTAAGATTGCCGACTATACCTCCGCAGCAATGAATAAAATTGATGGAAGTAAAGAAGGTGAACTCTCTTCAGAGGAGGAAAACATTGGCGATAGCAATGGAGCTTGACGCTTGATTTAATCTTTGCTTGTTTTTCTTTTATTTCTCCAAGAGTTGTAATGTAAACCATTTAACGCTATTTATTTGTAATAACGCATATGCTGCGGAACCGTTATTTTCTTCTCCAGAATCTTGAGTCTTGGCTTATTTTGTTGTTAACACTGATCATATCTATTGACACCTGTTCGCTCTTGCAGCGTTGAATGTTAGCGCTATCTCGGACTTTCTTGGAGATCACATGATAAAAGCTGATGCTGCTTTTCAGAGCATTAAATGCTAGAAATCTCCTCATTAATGTGATTTGAAGTAGTCATGATGAAAAACGACACGTGTTTTTTTTCTTTTAGGAGGCGTTTGAAGCAAGTGCCCCCTAGGGATTAACAAGAACCGAAACGTCTTCTTCTTTTCAAAGACTACGTCATTAGTGCGCTTCGTGCCTTTCTAACACGCTACTCTGTCATGTGTCGATTGCCCACTGGTCGTTCCTGTTGACCCCTTTAGGGTTATATATAACACTCGTCGCGCCTCCTCTTTTCTTTTTTATCTCCTCTCCCGCACATTACCATCTTCAAAAAATGACTTGTGTTACTTTTCCTCCTTCATCTGGAATTCCTGGCATTTCTTGGCAAAGGTACACTTATTTCTTCTTCTTCTTCTGATTTTTTGTCTGTGTTTACTCATGGCAAAAACCCGTCGTTCTAAAAAATCCATTGGGGAAGAAAAAATTGAAAAAACCCCAACTTCTCTTTATTCTTTGCCTATGCTCGATCAGGGATTAGATGAATTCAATGCCCAATTTCCTGTTGGTTGCTCGGTTCATGTCACCCCCGAGTCTCTTCACCTTAACAACAAATTACCTGATAACAGTAGGATATTATATGCTAGAATGTTTGATTATGGGTTTCGACTTCCTCTCGACTCATTAGTAGAACAACTGTTAACTCGATTTGACTTGAACCCTGCCCAATTGAGTCCCAACGCATTCTGCATTGTCTATGCTTTTATAGCATTATGTAAATTTAAAGGAATTTAGTGTCCTTCTATTTTGCTACTTCAAAATATCTTTCATCTGTATTCCCGTAGGGGGGTAATAGCGATATCGCCCTGCTACGATGATGAGTCCCTAAAACCATTCACCTGGAAACTCATGCACCTCGAGTCTTCCATTGCTGGTTGGAAAGAGGGGTTTTTTGTTGTTGACCTACCCGGTCCTTGGTGGAGGACGGGTTTTAACCATAAGATTAAAGACGGCGCCTAGGGTAGTAAGGAACCACTTCCTTCTCCGGAGGACGGTTGGCTACAGAAATTACTCCAGCTGGAATTTAGCGTTGATATTCGTGATATGGCCAACGGGATGGATGTTCAAGCGTGTAAAGTTGGTGAGTGTTCATCCCACTTTCTTCATACTCCCGAGAAGTACTAACACTGACGTTACATCGTGATTATACAGTGCCTCCGCCCGGTTGGGAACTAGAGTATATAAGGAGAAAAAAGAGATGGGCCCAGCAGCAGAGAGAAAAAGCCGCTGCTGCTGTCACTGCTGAGGGAGGGGCCACTACTATTACTTCGGTCCCACCGTCTTCCCAAGAGGTTGTTGTTATGGTTAACGCTACCCAGGAGTCTTCATCACTAGTACATGTTGTGAGAAAAAAGAGAACTAGAAACACAGACAACGTACGCCTTACTCTTTCTCAGGACGCTACTGCTTCAGAAGTAATGGTTGCTGACACAGTTCTGACAGGGATTCCCTTAGTTTCGACATCTGCTCAGGTATTTTTGCCCCTTGTCCCTATCGTCTTTCCATTTTCTTGCTATTTTCTTAGTGTGTTTTGGCTCCTTTAGGAAACCAGTACTACTTCCGCTCCTTCTCCTTCCAGCATGAGTATGCCTGATAAAATACGATTCGATTATACCCGGGGTAGGAAGAATCTTGGTGATATTCACCTCTGAGGGGGTGGTCCTCGCCGCCGCTACACCTGCAAGGCGCCGGAGGGGGTCCCCGGCGCAGGTACTCCGACGATCAAGTCAGTATAAGTAGCGAAATATAAGGGGTATGTAGGAGTAGTAGTGAGAGAGAGTAGAGAGAGAGAGTCCTCCTCCTTTTCTACCTAAGAGGGGGTATTTATAGGATATTTGGTCGGGAGTGTTGTCTTGGGATGTCAATACTTATGGCGTACCGGGTGTGGGAATAAGCGCCATATCGTGTTGGATGGGCCCCCCCCCCGCTGACGTCGACCACCCCCCGGTAGCAGGACTAGCAAGAGGCCAGGCGGGCCCTACAGTAGCTGAAGATGACGCACCCCCTGCCCGGACTAAAATGCCCTGGGGGTATATCAATTGTTATCATAAGCCCAACTGAAAACGAGCCCGAGTGTTTACCAAGGGCTTCATTCTCGACTTCTAGAGGAGTAGTATTTCCTTCACGACGCGGTAGGTTCATGAGGATTTTCGAGTTTCTCTGACTCTTCTGGCATTCAAGAAATGTATTTTCATTCCCGATATCTATCAGAACTCGGTATCTTTGTACCAGATATACGACAGCAAAGCAGGCAACGCGAACCGAACGCTTTCGAGAACTATTGGCCACAGAAAGGATGTCGACCAAGTTGATAGCGGTGATGTCGTGGCGATAACGCTGGTCATAAATCAGAACTGATAATTCTGGCGATAAGCCAGAACTAATAACGCTGACGGCGAACCCGAACAGATAACGCTGACGGTGAACCCGAACAGATAACGCTGACGGTGAACCCGAACAGATAACGCTGACGGTCACCCGAACAGATAACGCGGACGGTAACCCGAACAGATAACGCTGACGGTGAACCCGAACAGATAACGCTGACGGTGAACCCGAACAGATAACGCTGACGGCGAACCCGAACAGATAACGCTGACGGTGAACCCGAACAGATAACGCTGACGGTGAACCCGAACAGATAACGCTGACGGGGACGCAACACATTGCTCCCATCACTGAGAATGTATTCCCTCGCTAATGACAAAAGATACCCCGTAGGCAGTAATAAATTCTTGCGTAATCTCGCTGCCTTTGTGGGCGTTAGTCTCTTCGCTATTTCGATATTTCATCGACTTTCCTGCGCATTCTCAAATGTTGTCTTGCCAGGTTAGTAAAAATAACATGTAATGACAAGTACTAGTTACCCTTAGAAGCTTTCACCCGCGCATATCGGGGTGTTGTTGATGTCACTTTTTCCATCCAAGCTCGTTGGATCCAGCTTTGCTGTAAGCCGCCTGCAATATTGACGCGACTTTACGCCATAAGCTACCTACAATTTGTGCGATTTTACGCCATAGCTACCTGCAATATTTTCGTGGTTTTACGCTGCTCGGAGCTACCTACAATATTGACGCGGCTTTACACTATAGGCCACCTACAAATTGTGCGGTTTTATGCCGTAGCTACCCGCAATATTGCACGCTTTCACATTCCCTAAGATTTCAATCTGTACTCCACTTGAGTACCTGCATTGTTAGCTGTACAAATACACTAACAGTAACAGAGTTTGCTAACTTCGGTTAGCTTCCTCTAAGAAGGGGAAAATGATAATCTTAAAGGTGATAGCGATACCTTAGGAGAATAAACAAGGAACTCGGCCGTTGTTTAATTCCCGCTCCACTCCTTGCCTTTACGAAGGAGAATGACATGTCGTTGGAGACCTTTTTCGGTGATGAGAGACTGACCTCATGACATTATGAGGGCTCTTCAAACGGGGTAGATATTCACCCGATAAGTCATATCAATATTCATCCGGGGTAGATATTCACCCGCCAGATAATATTCTAAATTATCATTTATCTCACCCACCGTCATGATAAATGACCAGATATAAAGCAGGACTAGGCTGCAATCAGTGGCGTCACTTTGAGGCTCAATCGTGCCTGCGAAACGTCGATATCTCACTTAGATGTCTTCATGAGAATTATAGCCCTTTAAACTATCTTCAAATCGAGCTATTATCCAGGAAATTCCGAGTACGTATGAATAAGATATGATTTTTTCCGTAAACTCAATATATGCGGAAACTTCAGCTAACGCGGAGGCAGCTGATAACACGGAGGAAGCTCCTACCACGGAGGAAGCTCTTATCGCTGAGGAAGCTCATAACACGGAGGAAGCTCCTAACACGGAGGAAGCTCCTATCACGGAGGCAGCTCCTAACACGGAAGCAGCCCCTATCACGGAGGAAGCTCCTATCACGGAGGAAGCTCCTATCACGGAGGAAGCCCCTATCACGGAGGCAGCTCCTAACACGGAGGAAGCTCATAACACGGAGGAAGCTCCTATCACGGAGGAAGCCCCTATCACGGAGGAAGCTCCTATCATGGAGGCAGCCCCTATCACGGAGGAAGCTCATAACACGGAGGAAGCTCCTATCACGGAGGAAGCCCCTATCACGGAGGAAGCTCCTATCACGGAGGCAGCCCCTAACACGGAGGAAGCTCATAACACGGAGGAAGCTCCTATCACGGAGAAAGCCCCTATCACGGAGGAAGCTCCTAACACGGAGGAAGCTCCTATCACGGAGGCAGCTCCTAACACGGAGGAAGCTCATAACACGGAGGAAGCTCCTATCACGGAGGAAGCCCCTATCACGGAGGAAACTCCTATCACGGAGGCAGCCCCTATCACGGAGGAAGCTCATAACACGGAGGAAGCTCCTATCACGGAGGAAGCCCCTATCACGGAGGAAACTCCTATCACGGAGGCAGCCCCTATCACGGAGGAAGCTCATAACACGGAGGAAGCTCCTATCACGGAGGAAGCCCCTATCACGGAGGAAGCTCCTATCACGGAGGCAGCTCCTAACACGGAGGAAGCTCCTATCACGGAGGAAGCTCCTAACACGGAGGAAGCTCCTATCATGGAGGAAGCCCCTATCACGGAGGAAGCTCCTAACACGGAGGAAGCTCCTATCACGGAGGCAGCTCCTAACACGGAGGAAGCTCATAACACGGAGGAAGCTCCTATCACGGAGGAAGCTCTTATCGCTGAGGAAGCTCATAACACGGAGGAAGCTCCTAACACGGAGGAAGCTCCTATCACGGAGGCAGCTCCTAACACGGAGGAAGCTCCTATCACGGAGGAAGCTCCTATCACGGAGGAAGCTCATAACACGGAGGAAGCTCCTATCACGGAGGCAGCCCCTATCACGGTTTCGTCTTTTTCCCAGAAGCTCACATGTCATGCTTTAAAATATATATGATTGCTTCACAAATTGCCATTATAATTAATTTGGCACAATTTACTATTCATCTTCTCCTTTCCAGCAACATTTGCTATCGGAGTACGTGCCTCAAACAAGATGATGATGATCCCAGTAAAATCAAATGAGAAGATAATTAATGACAGTGAGCACAACAAGATGATTTGTTCCATAATCATACTCGGTGGTGATTGGCCGCCTCAGGTTGAAGAAATGAGGATGGGTCTCTAAATTCAAAACCCATTTTCCAAAAGTAAAATGATCCTTGGCAGAGATCTTGATTTTGACGAAGATAATCATGACTTCTCTCCCTCTTTTTCTTTCTTTTTTTTCAGATCTGGTTTTTCTTTTGAACAAATAACAATAAATTCTTGGATCCCCATTTTCCAGATCTGATCTTTTTGCCTTCTAACAATAGAATGACCATTCAAACTCATATCATCGGATCCAGGCTAAAACCACATGGTGAACCCATTACCAGAAAAACCAGCGGCGGCAATGGAAAATAATAAACATGTATATGGAGAGGAGAGCCTTCAGATCTCAAGGAACTCACTTGACGATCTAAATACTCTCAACGAAAGCACCATTTGATAAAATATGATTCGATTATACCCGGGGTAGGAAGAATCTTGGCGATATTCACCTCTGAGGGGGTGGTCCTCGCCGCCGCTACACCTGCAAGGCGCCGGAGGGGGTCCCCGGCGCAGGTACTCCGACGATCAAGTCAGTATAAGTAGCGAAATATAAGGGGTATGTAGGAGTAGTAGTGAGAGAGAGTAGAGAGAGAGAGTCCTCCTCCTTTTCTACCTAGAAGGGGGTATTTATAGGATATTTGGTCGGGAGTGCTGTCTTGGGATGTCAATACTTATGGCGTACCGGGTGTGGGAATAAGCGCCATATCGTGTTGGATGGGCCCCCCCCCCCCACTGACGTCGACCACCCCCCAGTAGCAGGACTAGCAAGAGGCCAGGCGGGCCCTACAGTAGCTGAAGATGACGCACCCCCTGCCCGGACTAAAATGCCCTGGGGGTATATCAATTGTTATCAATGCCCTTCACTGATTTTCTTGAGAGCCGTAAAATGAAGACTCGTCATAATTCTTAAAGTGGCCCGGTCGATCAGACGTCGTCCGGTGCTAACTCTTCCCTAAGAATTTCTGCGGAGGGCAGTCCACTGCCTGAATCGTCTCAAGGTGTTAATGTTGACGATGCTTTTCACCCTTTTGTTTAGTCTTCTCCTCTTCACTCTTCCTCTATCGCCATGGGCTTTTCTTCTGATGCAATGGGTTCTGACTTTAAAATGTTCGCTGGACCTGGGTCCTTTATTCCTGACATGGGAGGTTCTTCTCATCATCCTCCTTCTCCCGCTGCTTTATTTCTGGTTCCTGTGTCTCCCCCTTCCGAGGAAACGGGCAACACTACTTCTGGCGTGATGATCAGTTTGAGTACATTCGCTTCCTCTAGGCACGTCACCCACCAACTTAATTTGGGTGGCCTTCGAGATGAAGCCTTTCAGATCTCAGAGACGGAAAGTGATAACATCGCCCTCACCTCTTCATATCTTATAGCGGCTCGCTTGATGTCACATCGAGGAAAAAGAGATATGTTTTTGGCCAAGAATCGTTAGGAGCGTATAAGCTTCCTCCGTTCTAACATGTTTTCTTCATTTTGCAATCTTCATTATTGGGATGAGGATAACACAAGGGTAGCAATGGAGACACAAAGAGAAATAGACAAACTGATGACTGAGCATCAAGAGATTTTAGACGCTATGGCGGCTGCTCGGAAGGTAGCAGAGGATGCCCGACTCGCACTGGAAAATGAGAGACAAAAAGGGATAGCTCTGAATACTCATCTTTCTGAAGAAGAGGCTAGGCACACTGCCCTTCACACCGAGCTGGATGCGGAAAGGCGTAGAAATGCAGAGCTGACCGCAAAGCTCAATCTTTCTGCCGAGAAATGCCTTTGGTATATGCAAGAAGGAGCGGGACTTATGACGGATGTTTTCCTAAAGATTTACGGGACAGAAACTCTCTGAGTTAACGACCTTTCTGATTACTATGTGGAGAAAGCCCAGAGCGTAACCGACGAGGATTTCCACAGGGATAGGGCCCTAAGGCAAGAGGGAAATGACACGACGGTTCCTTCGTGAGCGTTATGCTCCCATTCTTATTTTTGTTGTTAACTCACCTTTTGCCTGTCCCTTTTGGACTTTTTTGTAATATCGACAATGTTAACATTTTCCTGAACAGTTGCTGCTCTTTCCTCTTGGAATCTCGCTTATTGATTTTGTTCTGTAGCGCTTCTGTCATGACATAATTAGTAACATTATTAAGATCGACAGATTATGATTACCATACGTTATTCGAAGAACTAATCGTTGTGGCTTTAGTAACACAACTTCAAGATAACATGCCGTATATGGGAATGTTAAAATACTTCTGCCTTTAAAGATGTGTGGATATGATAACGCAATATCCCCTTGAAGATATGTCACTAAAAAGAGGGGATATTCCAATGGACAAGTCTCCATACTAATTGTGACTTTACCATAGTGAATACCCACTGTATCAGATGGGCCTTGCTCACGGATCATATAATAGTGGGTCTTGACATCATCTTCTTTTGAGGAAGATATAATAATTTGATGCATTTAAATATATGTCCCCCCGCCTGGTTGGAAATAGATATTCTTCACCGAATCATATAGCGTTGACAGAGGTAAGATTCATTACGATATCTTTCTTTGTGATTCTCTCCAGCAAGAACTGGGAGTTGATTCTCACATATCATATGGATGCCACTCTTTTAACGTCGTCCCTTTGATGTTGCTAGGGAGGATAGATCATCGTCGTCCCTTTGTTACTAGGGAGATCACATCAACACTGCCATTTGTTGTTAGGGGGATCACTTTAACACCGCCCTTTGTTGTTAGGGGGATCACTTTAACACCGCCCTTTGTTGTTAGGGGGATCACATCAACACCGCCCTTTATTTCTAGGGGGATCACATCAACACTACCCTTTGTTGTTAGGGGGATCACTTTAACACCGCCCTTTGTTGCCCTTTATTGCTAGGGGGATCACATCAACACCGCCCTTTGTTGTTAGGGGGATCACTTTAACACCACCCTTTGTTGTTAGGGGGGTCACTTTAACACCGCCCTTTGTTGTTAGAGGGATCACTATAACAACGCCCTTTGTTGTTAGGGGGATCACTATATCATTCAGCAAAGTCAGGGCATTGCTTCGAGACATTACTTTATCATTCGACTTTGCTGAATCCAGCCTTGCCGGGGCATTACTTTTGCGATAGGGATATACATCCAGCCCTACTTCACCGGGTATTTGCCATCCAGTTACTAGCTGGGATATCCATTGTTGTTTTAAGTGATAGTGATCGGCCTGGAGCGTGCCTCGTCTTAGTGAGACACCTATGGTAGCGCGGTCATCACAAGGATAGGATTTTCACTTCCAGGCGCTGATACCTCGCATCCCTGGAGCGTGCCTCGTCTTAGTGAGATGCCTGTGTTAGCGCGGTTATCACAAGGATAGGATTTTCACTTCCAGGGTGGAGTTTTTAACTTCCTTGGGGCGTGCCTCGTCTTAGTGAGCCATCTGATTAGGAGCGGTCACAAGGATAGGATTTTCACTCCTAGGGGAGTCAGGGTGTGCCTCGTCTTAGTGAGTCGTCTGTGTTAGCACGGTCGTCACAAGGATAGGACTTTTCACTCCCGACGGTACCGGGGCGTGCCTCGCCTTAGTGAGCCGTCTGTGTTAGCACGGTTGTCACAAGGATAGGACTTTTCACTCCCGACGGTGCCGGGGCGTGCCTCATCTTAGTGAGTCGTCTGATCAGGAGAGGTTGTCACAAGGATAGGATTTTCACTCCTGGCACCCTTCGTTATCTACATGTTATCAACCAGAGATAGCACGGGAAAAAATCTTCGATTCACTTGCTAAACATGCTATCAATATTACTGCATAGAGGAAATATCAGACTCTAGCATGATATAATTTCAGACGAGCAATGTTCCAAGAGTTTGGTAAGGGAGTACCGTCAAGTGTTTCTAGATGATACGCTCCATTTCCGATAACACGAGTGACGCGGCATGGGCCGTCCCAATTTGGTCTAAGTTTTCTCATGCGTTGTCCAGCTGCTCGTTTATCCCTGAGCACTAGATCTCCTGCTTTGAGTAATCGTTCTCTGACTCGTCTGTTGTGATAGCGTGCCATTTTTCTCTTGTAATGTAGTGTTTTCAAAAAAGCTTTCTCTTGTAACTCTGGCAACGCGTCTAGGTTGGCCCGCAACCTCTCCTCATTTATCTCTTCTTTGAAGTACGCCACTCTTAAGCTCAGGGTGTCAATTTCTACTGGCGTGATGACCTCAGTGTCGAATGCTAACACGAAAGGGGTTTCTCCTGTGCTGGTCTTAACGGTCATGCGATACGCTTACATCACATATGGTAACTCATCTGCCCATTTATTCTTAGAACTTTCCAAGTTCTTTTTGATACCACTGAGGATGCTGCAGTTAGTTACCTCTGCCTGACCATTAGTTTGTAGATGTGCTACAGATGAGAACCTTTGTTCAATCTGGAATTCCACGCATTGATCTTTAAAAAATTAACTTGTAAATTGTGTTCCGTTATCGCTGACTAATACGCGAGGCACACCGAATCGCATGATGACTTGGTGTTTAAAGAAACGCCAAATCTTTTCAGTGGTGATGTTGCCTACTGCTTCTGCCTCTGCCCATTTCGTGAAGTAGTCTACCGCTACGACCATAAATTTTAGCTGAGACCTGGATTTTGGAAACGGGCCTAAAATGTCAATTCCCCATTTAGCAAACGGGCAGGGAGCAATAATCTCAGAAATTTCTGTTGTGGGTTTACGAGGAATCTTAGCAAATTTCTGACATTTCGGGCAAGTTT
Source organism: Viola odorata (assembly GCA_963691705.1). Taxonomy (NCBI): domain Eukaryota; kingdom Viridiplantae; phylum Streptophyta; class Magnoliopsida; order Malpighiales; family Violaceae; genus Viola; species Viola odorata. Next base: position 44,159,461 of record OY829538.1, read on the forward strand.
GTACGAAGGCATCATAATCTCTGCAGATGGTGGGCCAATAGAATCCCTTCCGGAAGACCTGCGCGGCAATAGTGCCGCCAGACACATGTAAGCCGCATATCCCCTCGTGGATTTCTCGCAAAATGTGGAGACCTTCTTGCTCCGTTATGCACTTGGCGGCTGGGTGAGAGAAGCTTCTTCGAATCAGCTCTCCGTCATAATACGAGCATCGCGCCGTTTGTTTCAAGACTTTTCTCTTTTCAGCATTATCTACTGGCAACTCGTCATGCTTCAAGTATTTTATCACAGGGATTCGCCAATCACTTTCTATTTCCTCAACATAGAGTGACGCATGTTCTTCCATGAAAGAAGGCACGGGTATTTCTCCATAATACACGCCCTTGGGTATGGATGCTTCCAGGTTTGCCGCGATTTTGGTGAGATTGTCTGCCTCAGCGTTATCCTCTCGCGGGATATGCTCAAAACTGACCTGCATGCCCTTTTTCTTTATTTCCAACAGCTCGTGTTTCACCTTAGCTAGATACCAAACCGTAATGGGCTCTCGGGCTTTAGAGTTTCCTAATGCTTGGTCTATTATTAGCTTAGAGTCTCCACAAATTTTTAGTCGCAAGTCTCCCATCATTCCTGTATCATGTATGGCTTTGGTGGAGAAGCTTCTCCCTATTCTGAGTCGGGCTAGCAACTCCTCATATTCTGTCGCGTTGTTAGATAATGGTTGTAAGATTCGGATGACATATCGTATTTCTATGTCCTGTGGTCCAATCATGAAAATTCCAGCTCCAGCCAATTCTTGATTTCTGGCCCCGTCCACATGGATAACCTATAGGTCAGTATAGGTTTCCTAGAACGGAAGATCCAAGTCAGCCTTTTCATCTTCTAGTAGATTCGTCAATGGATCTTGCATAAACGTGCATTCCGCTATGAAGTCTGCTAACGCTTGAGCCTTTATAGACGGTCGGGCCCTATATTGCAATCCGTATTGTTTGAGTTCGATGGCCCAAATTAGCATCCTTCCTGATGATTCAGGTCTTCTAAAAATCCTTTTCAAAGGTTGCTCTGTGAGCACGATAACGGGGTGAGCTTGGAAATATCTATCCATTTTTCGTGAGGCCTGTAATAATGTGAATGTTATTTTTTCAATGCGAGCATATCGTAGCTCGGCGTCTTTCAGAACATGGCTAACAAAAAATACAGGGCGATGAACATGACTGTCATCTCACATGAGTACAGCACTGACCAATTCATCAGCGATGCCCAAATACAGATATAGGGTATCACCCCGCTCGGGTCTTGTTAGCACCAGGTCAGAGGAAAGGTAGGCTTTTAGGCCGCTAAACGCTTCTTCACATTCTTCCCTCCACCCGAAAGGAGCCTTTTCGTGAATAACCTTGAAGAACGGTAAGCATCTCTCACCCTGGTTGGAGATGAATCGCCCTAAAGCGATAAGGCGTCCTGTAAGCTTTTGTACCTCTTTAACTGTTCGAGGAGATGCCATGTCGTGGATGGCTTTAATTTTTGACGGGTTGGGTTGGATGCCTTTTTGACTGACCACATAGCCTAGGAACTTACCCGTTTGGAATGCAAACATGCATTTACGAGGGTTGAGCTTCATTTGGTATTCTCTCATTACTCCAAACACTTCCTCCAAATCCACTAAATGGTCCTTAAAGCTTCGTCTCTTTATCAACACGTCATCTACATATGCCTCTACGTTCTTCCCAATTTGCTTCTCGAAAACCTTGTTTGTCATGCGTTGGAACGTGGCTCCAGCATTTTTTAGACCGAACGGCATTGCTGTGTAGTAGTAGGTGGCTTTTGGAGTGATAAAAGCGATTTTTTCCTCATCTTCCACAGCCATGGGGATTTGGGGGTACCCAGAGTTGGCATCTAAGGAGCTTAGATATGCATATCCGACAGTCTAATCGACCAACTGGTCGATTCGAGGAAGAGGGTAGCAATCTTTAGGACAGGCGTCGTTTAGATAAATGAAATCGATACACATGCGCCAATCTCCGTTAGGTTTTGGAACTAGAACAGGGTTAGCTAACTAGGTCGGGTACTGAACTTCTCGAATGAAACCTGCATCCAGGAGTTTCGATACTTCCTTCTCAATGGCAGTTGCCTTTTCTGCAGAGAACGCACGACATTTTTGCTGAACTGGCTTAACGTTAGGGTTAACATTAAGTCGATGCTCTGCTACTTCTCGTGAAATTCCAGGCATATCTGCAGGCTTCCAAGCGAATTCTCCTTTGCACTTGTTTAACAAACGAGCTAACTGCGCGTTCTCATCTGGGCTTAACTTTTCACTCACCAGGAAATTTACTTCTCTGATTCCGTTAACGGGAACTGGTATCATCTTATCCACAGGCTAGGTACACCTTTCATCTTTCTATTTGAAGGGGTCATCCGCCACACACACATAATGGTCGCAATTCTTTTGGGTCATGAGTAAATAACACTCAGCCGCTAGCTTCTGATCACCTTTGATCGAGACTACCCCATCCCAGGAGGGATATTTCATCCTTAAGTGCCTCTGAGATATCGCCGCCCCAAAATGGTTAAGGAAAGGTCGTCTAAGTATGGCGTTGTAAGGCAGAGTTAAGTCCACGACCAAGAATAACAACTCCTGCGACCGCTTGGATGTGTCTTCTCTAAAGTAAACTAGCAATAATGTGACTCTAATCACGGGAATTGGAACTCCATCTACCCCGATTATTAGTTTCTTGCAAGGCGTCAGCTTGCTGTCGCGACGTTTCATGAGGTTATACGCCTCTAATGAAAATAAATTTATCGTGCTTCCGTTATCTATAAGGGTTCTCCTAACTCCATGATTGCCGATAATGGGAGTAACTACAAATGCATCGTTATACGGAAAGACAACACCTTTCTCGTCCTCCTCGGAGAAGGACAACACCATTTGATCTACGACGCTTATCGCCTCGCTTTTTATTAACGTGCTTTCTCGTTTACGCTTCTCCCCTGAATTGAGCGTTAACTGTACAGGCTCATCAAGATACGGCGTACCACCAGTAATAATATTGATGATACGAATATCGTCATCGTGGACTGCTAACGTCTCTCTCATTCTTCCGCCGAGGACGTCATTATTTTCGGAAGGGTGAGGGGGTGCTTGTCTGTTGTCCGACGTTTTACCCGTCGAGTTGCCTCTGGCTTCTTCTCTCGCCTTAGTGGCAAACTCTCCGAGGTAACCTTCTTCCACCAAACATTCTATCGTGAACTTTAACTCTCTGCACACATTCGTAGAGTGTCCTTTGACTTTGTGGAATTTACAAAAAGCATTTTCCCTTCCTCCCATAATTACTCTTGGTTTTACAGGAGCTGGATAACGGATTGGCAGGTTTCGTTGTTGGACGATTGCTAAGATTTTTGCCCTCGGAAGTATGAGAGAAGTAAGGTCAAGGTCATACACTCGGTCTTTTGGTGGATCCATTTGGCGTCTAGGGGAAGAATTACCAGGCCCCCCTCTCGTAAAATTGCCCTTTTGCCGATTTGAGGCCCTAGGAATATGATCTTTCCATTGGCTATAGTCATCCATTGGACGAGTTTCCGAGGTCGCACTAGCATGAGTGTTAGGTGTTGGCTGTGTGTCTTGCGGCGCATTTCGGATTCTATCTCTATTCTCTTCTTCTTCCATTCTCGCGTAATTATGAGCTTTCAGTCTTAACGCATCCAGAGTCAAAGGGGGGTTGATCGCGCGTCGAACAGGTCAAATATAAGTGTATAATAGATATGAAAAAGGGGTAGAAATACAACTTATCACTTGTCCACAAGGAACTTGCAGATAGTGGTAAGAGGATCGTCCATAGAGACTTCTAGGGAATTGTAGTTCTTGGTTGACTTCCTCGTCACTGAGTTTGGTTGGGTGAATCTAAAAATAAAGACAAAAACAAAAGAAATAAAATAGTTCAAAGTAGTCTTGGTCAAAGGCTTGGCCAAGATAGGGGGTCAAGATTGAAAATCAGATAAAAGAGAATTCCAGATAAGGGCGATATGAGAGCTTCTGTTCTTATGTTTCGATCACTGATTCAAGGATGTTCATCTCTTTATTCATAGTGCTGCTGTAGAGTGGAGGTGCTCCTATTCACTCCTGGCTTCCCTCCTCTGCAAATTACCCGGCGGGTGCTCCCTTTCCTGATAATCCTAGCCAAGGGACACCTTGCTGGTTAAAGGGTTTATCCATTTGACTGTTGTCTTGAATGGTTGTTTGCTTCCTCAATGGTGTAGGGGAAGACAGTACCTAGCCCAAGTTGTCTCCCTGTGGAGACCCTAGGTTGTCAATCTAGTCTTGGACTAGATCACTTATTTCTTCTAGTCTGGCGCGAGACTAGTTGCCTACTTTACCTATCCGGCGGGTGCTCCCGCTCGTTCAAGGCTGACTGCAACTCTTCTCTACTAGGGTACAAGAATGGCCAATTCTTTCTCTAGCAAGTTAGTGATTTGATTAAGATCAAGGAACAAGTGAATACGAATAAAGAGATTATTGAGGACACTTAGACCTCACGAAACATAAGAACGTAGCTCTTCAACCCTTACCAAGAATCAGTGTTTAGCTACTCATACTCATGAATAAATTATAAAAATACTTCCTTGCATAAATAAAATAAATCCGTGGATTCAAAGAATTAAATCCCAGAGCAAATTAATTATGGCGGAAGAGGTAGAGAAGAGAGAGTGTGTGTATAGAACAAGCGAGAACAAACTCAGCTATAAGTAAGCTAAACTCCCTTGTCCTACCCTAACTCAACTTCCTCAAAAGTCTCAAAAGATAATAACTCTGTTTCTAAATTGGGAAAAAGGGGTGATAATGTTTAAATAGAGGGAGATCCTATCTAGGATTCTTGAAGATAATCTTTATTGATGTCAATCCCTGAAATCCCGTTTTCAGTTGTAATTGCCATCTCGTGTCTTTATCTTTTGTCAAAATTCTCCAGCTACAGCCTGTTTCGTGATCTTGGCCAAACCTCCAGCCAAACTGCTATCTCTGTCCTCAGCAAACTGGTTTGGCCAAACCTCAGGCCAAACCACCTCGAATCAACTTTTCTGCAAAGTTGCACCTCTGATCAAAACTGCCAAAATCAAGGGAATAACAACAAAATCAATAGCTTTACTGTCCAAATAACAAGTAATTAAACAGTAAAAACATGATGAAATAGAGTGCAATCAAATTCCCCACACTTGAACTATGCTTGCCCCCAAGCATACTGACTCAATGACTCACTAACAAAACAAAAACAAAACAGACACCAAGACCCCCAGAGTTCTTCTTTCGGTTGCTTACCCCACCACTAAAATTACCTAGACACTTCCCTAACCGACCCAATGCTAGACTAACAAGGACAAATCAATACCCTAAACATACCCCATCCAAATGGTATCACGACATCCTATTAGATTTTATTTTATAATGTATAAGGGACAAAGCTCACTACAGATATGAGTCCCACCGAAGTGCAATTCTATCCAAATGTGCAAATAGACCCAGTGCCATTTAAATCACTTATCAGCAGATATTATTCTTTTAATTTTTTTTCTTTGCCCTTTTTATTTTTACAGGCAATTTTCATAGCAGCGCTTGTTCTTTTTGGGCTCCCAGAACTTCCAACTTTGCTATCATCTGCCCTATGACATTCCAACACTTTTTAACATCTCACATTCAACCAGATAGAACTAAACACTCTCAAATCAAGCGCAGCAAGCCTTATCACCCTAATAGTTGTTAAGGTTCTAGCTAGACGTCCTTTAGACCATGTGGATAGTTAATGTTTAGGTTACATTAGGTTATATTCCCCTTAGGCATTGATCAAGTTACATTCATTCACTTCCCTATTAGTAGAGCATTGTTTCGCCTAGACAAGTATCTACATGTAGTTTCAGCAGTGGACTAAACAACCTAAGTTAAAAACTGGGGTTCTGGTGTACACTCATCAAGACAGACTCAAGCATTCATAAAAATAAGAATAAAGACTCAAGAAAATAGCAGACTAGACACACTTATGCACAAAGAAAAAGAAAAAACGCAAAAAACTGACTCAAAATGAAAAAAACGCAAAAAAACTGACTCAAAAAGATCAAATAATCAATATTCACATCAAAACACACACAAAAAATTTAAAAAGACACATATTGGACACCCTCCCTACACTTAGAAGACACAATGCCCTCATTGTGTGAAGAGACAAATAAAAATAAAAATTAAAAAGGAAGGGAAACGACACGGCCTGGGGGCAAATTCTGGGCAGGAGGAGAAGGTAGTGGTCTGATTCCTTGAGGGGAAGAGATAGTGGCCGGATGGCTTCTTGTTAGGTTTTGGAAAAATGTCTTGGCCAAGGGCTTAGCCAAGACAACCGGCGAAGCTGAATTTTTCCTCTGATTTGAATGTCTTCCTAGCACTGCAGCAGCCCTAGAAATAAGAGAAAAGGAAGAAATGCGGGTCAACGAAAAACCTCTGAACTTATTCACGAAAAATCAAAGGAAAAATGGAAATAAAAAAACATGGGTTGCCTCCCACGCAGCGCTCTTATTTATTGTCTTGGGCTCAACATTGCCATGGATTTCTTATCAAGAAACTTTTCCAAATCCCCTCCATGCGCTAAACTTGTCAGGATCTTTGGGCGGCACTCCTTGGACAACCCTCTTAGGTATAAATTTGAATGGATCGGGAGGCTGTTCCAGCTCATAATTCGGTTGTCCCTGCATCACAAATGGTGAGTTTTGGCTATTGTGAACAGTAGCAAACAACTTGAGAAGATTTTCAGTCCACCAATCCATGGTTTTGGGAGGGCTAGCTGGTAGAGCTGAGGTTTGGCCAAACTCGAGACCAAGACTGTTTTCAAGTTCAATTTTTGGTGCCTGCACACTTGAAAGTAGAGGGTTAGGATTAACTTTGGGTAATTCATGGCTGTTAAAAATATCAAAATTTGGCTCAAAAAAAATAGGATTAGAAACAGTGTCCACGAATTCTTCTTCCTTCAACTTTTCACATAGGATTTCTCTGCTAGGAGCATGATCAAAAGAGTTAGTTTCATTTAATTCAGAAACCTCATTAGCAGCATGCCCAATGACGTCCACAAACCTAGGAGGGAAAGGTGGGGGAATCTCTATCACTTCCTCTAGTTCTTTGACGTTTTCATCAGGTTTGGCCACAGGTTTGGCTAAGACTGGTTCTTCCTTCACTGCCTCAGTGGAAACTGCGGGTTTGGCCTGAGGTTTGGCCAAGATTGGTTCTGTTGGGATTTCCTTATCCTCCTCATCTTCTTCCTCATCGTCTAACTGCTTCAGTGCTATCAGAGTGATCTGTTTCTGCATCTCTACTAGGTTGGCCATCTGTTTCTGCATCTCCACTAGGTTGGTCTGGATTTCCATCATGAATTTTTGGAGAGTCTCCTCTATAGGAACACCAGTGGGCAACATTGGTTGAGGTGTAGGTGGAAGTTGTGGCATGGGGACCTGATTTAGAGGGGGTATTGGCACAAAATGCTGGAAGTTTATGGGGTATTGTTGTTGTTGGTAATTTTGTGGCGGATCTTGTTGGAAAAAGGGGTGGAAGTTCTGCTGTCCCTGGTTGTACTCTGCAGAGAGGTTTTGAACCATGTTAGATATTTCAGATAATTTATGTTCAACATTAAATGCATTCAAATTATGAGGGATAGAATTATGGAACATGATTTCCTGCTTGGCCTACGGTTTGGCCAAACTCGTTGTCAAACTGCAAAAAATAAAAAATAAAAACAAAACTACAAAACACCGTTAGAAGTCCCCGGCAATGGCGCCAAAATTTGATCGCGCGTCGAACACGTCAAATATAAGTGTATAATAGATATGAAAAAGATGTAGAAATATAACTTATCACTTGTCCACAAGGAAATTGCAGATGGTGGTAAGAGGATCGTCCACAGAGACTTCTAGGGAATTGTAGTTCTTGGTTGACTTCCTCGTCACTGAGTTTGGTTGGGTGAATCTGAAAATAAAGACAAAAACAAAAGAAATAAAATAGTTGAAAGTAGTCTTGGTTAAAGGCTTAGCTAAGATTGAAAATCAGATAAAAGAGAATTCCAAGTAAGGGTGATATGAGAGCTTCTGTTCTTATGTTTTCATCACTGATTCAAGGATGTTCATCTCTTCATTCATAGTGCTGCTATAGAGTGGAGGTGCTCCTGTTCACTCCTGACTTCCCTCCTCTGTAAATTACCCGGCGGTTGCTCCCTTTCCTGATAATCCTAGCCAAGGGACACCTTGCTGGTTAAAGGGTTTATCCATTTGACTGCTGTCTTGAATGGTTGTTCGCTTCCTCAATGGTGTAGGGGAAGACAGTACCTAGCCCGTCTCGCTGTGGAGACCCTAGGTTGTCAATCTGGTCTTGGACTAGATCACTTATTTCTTCTAGTCTGGCGCGAGACTAGTTGCCTACTTTACCTATCCAGCGGGTGCTCCCACTCCTTCAAGGCTGACTGCAACTCTTCTCTACTAGGGTACAAGAATGGCCAATTCTTGTCTCTAGTAAGTTAGTGATTTGATTAAGATCAAGGAACAAGTGAATACGAATAAAGAGATTATTGAGGACACTTAGACCTCACGAAACATAAGAACGTAGCTCTTCAACCCTTAGAAAGAATCGGTGTTTAGCTACTCATACTCATGAATAAATTATAAAAATACTTGCTTGCATAAATAAAATAAATCCGTGCATTCAAAGAATTAAATCCCGGAGCAAATTAATTATGGCAGAAGAGGTGGAGAAGAGAGAGTGTGTGTATAGAACAAGCGAGAACAAACTCAGCTATAAGTAAGTTAAACTCCCTTGTCCTACCCTAACTCAACTTCCTCAAAAATCTCAAAAGATAATAACTCTGTTTCTAAATTGGGAAAAAGGGGTGATAATGTTTAAATAGAGGGAGATCCTATCTAGGATTCTTGAAGATAATCTTTATTGATGTCAATCCCTGAAATCCCATTTTCAGTTGTAATTGCCAGCTCGCGTCTTTATCTTTTGTCAAAATTCTCCAGTTGCAGCCTGTTTCATGATCTTGGCCAAACCTCCGGCCAAACTGCTATCTCTGTCCTCAGCAAACTGGTTTGACCACCTCCAATCAACTTTTCTGCAAAGTTGCACCTCTGATCAAAACTGCCAAAATCAAGGGAATAACAACAAAATCAATAACTTTACTGTCCAAATAACAAGTAATTAAACAGTAAAAACATGATGAAATAGAGTGCAATTAGGGGTCCACCATTAACGTGTCTCGTAACTTCCCGTAGTGACAATTGTTTTTCAAAGCTTCTATAGCGAAATCAATGGTAACGCCTGGTGTCAATGACATTTCGAGGTCAAAGCGACTAAGGAAGTCCTTCAAGGACTCTTGAGGTTTTTAGTGGATATCAAATAACGCCGCTGCAGATTTCTTGATAGGAACAGTCGTACTAAATTGGCTCCGAAACTTAGCTTCCAATTGTGGAAAACTATAAATCGACCTCGCCGGAAGTCCTTCAAACCAAAGTTGTGCTAGCCCTGACAGTGTCATGATAAATATCTGGCACAAAGTCGTGTCGCTATGAGTTTGAAACTGCACAAAGTCCTTTACCTTGGTAAGGTGAGAGATGGGATCCTTCGTACCATCATACGACTCTGTAGGGAGTTTTACGTGCCGGTTGACCCTGTGGCGTCTTATGCGATAGCTGAAAGGGTGACCAGGGTTATCATCGGAAATTCCATATGGATGGCGAGGAGGAGAGACTTCTAGGTGACGCCTGTGACTTCAGGGGTCACGCTCATAATGCTGCCTGAGGGTTCGACTATGACTTCTAGGCGTCCGGGTTCGATGTCTTCCGCTACTCGATCTTTTGCTGCGTCTAGGGGATATGTCCCCAAACATCTCGCCTCGCCTATCATCCCAATGATCTCCGTACTCATCACGCCATCGTTCCTGTTGAGAAACGGGGATTTCTCGCGTGTGCTGCGTGGAAAGTTCTACTTGTCCATGAACGAGTTGCCCAAGATTGACGGGGGTCGTTATTACGGGCACGGTCAACGGGGAGCTCCTAGGCTGCCGGGGTGATAGTGGTCGGTCGGTAACAATAGATGGGGTAAAAACTATGTGAGAACCCTGAGACATTGGGCATAAATCCTGCAGCTAATTCAGTCAAGTGGTCTAGCTGAACATGAAGAGTTGATATTGAATCCACAATAAGGTTGCTGGCACGATCCACCATGGGTCCCCTTGAAAGGGGAGTGGAATAACTAGGTCCTGCCAACTGAGAATACGGGGTGTGCATCTGGGTCGAAGGTGTCCCCATTGTTTGCCCGAGAGAGAGATCTAGCGTTCCCTGAGGGGATCCCTGCATCACAGTAGAAACAGCAGTAGTAGCAAAAGGAAAAAGCTCTCTGCGGGTAGCAAAAGGAAGGCCGAAAGACTGAGGTGGTAGAGAATCCAAATCAGAAGCCATGATCCTTCGATCTTCTAAAAAAAATAGAGCTTGGCTATTATGGACGCTCACTTAATAGAACCAAAGCTCTCAATGAAAGCACTAATTTGATAAGATATGGATTCTTGTTGGAGGATAGAAGGGGAAGAATGGCTTCTCAACGATACTGCACACCGTCGTCCGATATACCTGTAAAGCGCCGGATGGGGACTCCGACGTAGATACTCTGATGCTTAAGTCAGTGAGGGTGGTGAAAATAGAAGAGTTTTGGCTAGCAATCTTAGGCTTACCTTCGATCTTGAGTCATGGGGTATATATAGGCAAAATGAGGGTATTACCCGCAGGGGAGGCGTTAGGTAGGGTAGATAACGCCTCAAGTGACGTCATGGCTGACCTGGGATAGGCTAACGCTCCCCCCTGCTGATGTCGACCATCCTAGGGTTCCTCGCTTGGTTAGGGACGGCCACCTTAGCGATAGGACCCGATATGGGCTACAATGCTCCGGCTTTAACGCTGGGGTAAAGACGGAAATACCTCTGGAATCACCTCTATTGTTATCAAGGATCTGCGCGAAACTTTCTAGAAGACATCAGAGGGGACACGTGGGAGCCTACCAGCAAGGACACGTGGAAATAACACTTTTGGCGCATCCAGGGCTCGATGATGGAAACCATGGCAAGGCCTCGATGTCAGTCTTGAAGCTTGAGAACTGCAGAAATGTCCCAGAAAGCATGTGTTTTCGCATATTCCTCCCTTTTGGTACTGATCTGAAATAAAGATAGGAATAGAGGCAAATCAGCAGTATCATGCCCAAGAAAAGGCTAAAAATAAGGAGGAAAACATGCCCAAGAAACACACTATCAGGCCTAGTGGGTTCTTCCACACCAAAATGATGGTGTTTGGATCCGAAGCCTTATGCTTAGAGGTGCCTCACATGACACTCATATGGGTCTAGCTCATGGAAGATGGAGCTCTCACCTGACGCTCGGGCTAGGGTTTAGGCACCCTTGGCCCTAGCTTGGGCCCAACGCGCTTGGTGCCCTCGACCTCCTTGTCGCTCTGATGGCCCTCATCTTCGGTCTCCATGGTGACCATCTCCTCCTCAAGGTGGGTCCGTCTAAGATTGGACTACGACACCTTGGTGTAAGCCGTGTAGGTCATGGTCAGGCTAGGCATTTGCTTAACCTTTGAAATTTTTTAGTCAAAGCCTTGAGTTGGCCTAGCACCATGGCTATTTCGTCGGCTCCCTCATTGGCCTTGTCGTCGTGGCAACCAATAACACTTTCTTGTGACATTGTGTCATGGATTTACCTACAAACAATGAACAAACACAGTTTAAAAAGTTAGCTAAAAACACTCCCTCACAACTCTTTTCACTCGTGCATTTGCTCCACTCTTCCAATGCCTCTCAAACTCTCAACTCCCAATTCACTTAACTCAGCCTCAATTGATGTTTTAGTTAGCAATCCTCAAACATCACCACAAGTGACTCAATGAAGGAAATCTAGAAATAAATCAAGGAAAACTCGGCTAAGAAGAAAAGTTAAGATGTTAAACCAAAAGAGATTGTGAAAGAAACAATTTCTTAAAGACTAGCTAGAGTAGAAAGACACAATTACAAGAATAAACAAAGACAAATCTTTTTAGTGAGGTTAGTGTTTGAATTCGGGTACCACCCTAAAAAACACACACTTAAAAACACTCTTAAATACCTTAATCAATACTCAACTCAAATGCAAAGCCATACTTGAAAGACCCCTTTCTTTTTCTTTTAGGGTTTTCTTTTCACTTTTTTTTTTTTAATTTCCTTTTGATGTAAATGGAAACAACAAACTTGATTTTAAAAAGTATAAAATGGTTTAAAGATGAAGAGAATTTTGGATGAAGGTGTATGTAGAAGAGGTAGTGGTTTTTTAAAACTTTCCCAAATTGGCTAGACAAGCTAAAAGTGCTTTTGATCTTTGCCGAATTTGGACTAGTTCACATGTGCATTTTAGGAACGAAAAGGTTAGTGCATGTGAGCTTAGGAAAGCTACAGAAAATTATGACACAAGTGTAAGAGATGTTCTTCCAAGTTAGCTCAAGCAAAATTCAACATGTGAATGCATTTAATGCCTTGTACTTGAAGAAGAAATCAACTTCCACTTGAAGGTTTGAAAATGAACATTTGAACACCTTGAACACTTGAATATTTCAAGATTAAAGTGTTGAAAAACAGAAAATTTACCAAGAACAAAAATTTCGGATCAAACACAAGAAAATCAATTTTTGGTAAGAACACCAACTACTGTCCGAAAATTCTTTTGTGTGCCAAAATGAAAAATTTTGTGACAAATGAAGAACTAAGCTTGGAAAACACTTAGAACACTTAGAAGTTTCAGAAAATCAAATCTTAAGCACCAAGTGCTCTGCTACCACATGATACGATCCTAGCCACACTAGTTAGGAATTTCGATGAGCACATTGAGATGTATCTCAAAATAGAAATATAACTTGAGAGGGTTGGATGAGTTTTCAATAAGAAACGAAGATCTAGTTCAATATAAGATAAACACAAGATGAACAAGAAGAAATGCGAAAATGAAAGAAACAAATACAAGCGAAAATAGATAAGAAATGTTGAATACAAGTTGAAATGAAATGCGTGAATTAAAAGAAGAAAACGATTACAAGTTTTGGTGATTTGAAAGCTTTACTTGTGAGGATGCAAGGTATCACCAACTTAGCATAAAAAAAAAAGAGTTTAAGTGTGAATGAGGAGGAGGTTTCCTCTACTCAAGCAAATATTCACTATGACAAAAACTAAGGAAAATAACCTAGTAAGTAGCTATTTATATATAGAGTAGAAATAAACTAAAATGGAAAAAAAGACCCTTCAAATGGTCGGCTAGACTTGAGTGCTTCTTTGGTCGAGTCTTGGCTCAAAAAGTGAGTCACGCCATGTGTCGCGACTAGGGTCCGTGTCGCGCACATGGTCGATGCTCGTTCCGTGCTAGGGTGCGTGCTCCATCCCGTGCATTGCGCCAATGCCCCATCTCGTGTAATAGGGCGCAGCTGTGTCATGCGCGTGAGCGTGTTACATGCGACGGGCTAGTGTTAACCCACCTTGTTGCGCACCTTAGTCTGTCCCGTGCGCCAAGGCTCCCTTGTCTATGCGGTCGAGCCCATGGTGCACGATGGTCATCCTCACGTGCACGCCATGGTCTTCGTGGTCTGCGCCATGATCTTCCTTGGCTTGAGTCACGAGTCCACTCGATGCATCTTGGATCGTATTAATATATTTGATGTTTTATTTTTCTAACGTGATATTGTACTCATTTTATATTGGATAAAGTTTGGGCGACTCCCGGAGTTAGCTGACTCCAAAGTGTGCGTTTACTTAGTGCAATTTAGCTTCTAAAATGTCACACTAAATAATATGAAAGACTTATAATGTGTAAAAGAAAATTTTAGCATGTTGTAAGTAAATATATTTGATGCTTTATTTTCATAACATGATATTGTAATTATTTTATATTAGTGTCTATAAAAAATAATAATAAAAACTTAACTTTGTTCTTTTAATTTTTTCTTGAACTAGGTCCATTGCCATTTTAATTTTTCCTTTTACCGCCAATTTCTCTTTTATGGATAGCATTATGGATCCAATTATCATCCAGCAGGATAATAAAAAAATACACATCCATGAGAATGATATTGATTTCTGTGAGGCAATTGAACATGTAGGATTGGATATTAAATTGTTGTGTCAACCTCCTAATTCTCTTGATTTAAATGTGCTTGATCTTGGGTTTTTTAGAGTCATTCGGGTCATTGCAAGAGAAAGAGTGTGCAAGGAATGTAAGTGATATGGTGGAACATGTTAAGAAGTCTTTCTTTGAGTTCTCTGATAAGAAAACAAACAACATTTTTCTAACTCTTTAGTCTTGCATGATACAAACATTGAAAATTTTGGGTTCCAATAGTTACAGAATTCCTCACATGAAAAAGAAATATTTTGATAGGATTGGGTTGTTACCATCAAGTATGTCATGTGATCCATCAGTCATTGCAACAATTGCTACTCATCTTCCTTAATAACCATGTAAGTCATTTCATACTTCTAACTTTAATTGTTTTCATTAAACCTAGTTTGTGTAGATATTTGTTTTTGAGATTAATTTTACTTGTGTGTTCTAGGTAACTTGGCAGAATTGATGATGTCATCCTGATGCATATTGAGAGTTTGATTGGAAGACTATGATGGAATCATTAATTTTTTGGGCATAGATGATTTATTGTTTTCTTAGGACAATCTATATTTTGTAGTCAATGGGTGAATTGTGATCATTTTGGCTAAATATTGTTGGTAAAGCAACCTCTGTTTGTTGCTGTGTGCATATGAGATAGTTGGAACTTTAAACAGAGTATGCTCTGCTTTATGGATAGGACGGATTTTGTGCAGAGAATATGAAAAAGAGAGGAGTGTGCAAATGATTCAAAGATATGGTAGATTTTGGCTCAACTTTTGCTACATTATCATGTTGAAATTGATGTTTGTTTTGCTTATGCATTTAACAGAGTACCAATTTGCTTTCACTAGACTTTTTTGACATGCATCTTTGACCAGAGTGTTGTATGTGTACTCATTCTTCGGTTTTGTGTAGTTATGCATAGCTTTGGAATAGTCTTCTCTTGGTATCACTAGGTATTCTCTTCTTTACATGTAGTAGGCACAATTGGTAGAAATCCTATAAAAAAAATGGAATCCTTGCTACTCAATCAACCAATAAGACTCCTAAATGATTCCAATTTTGTCAGCCTTTTTATCTTCCCAATTTTGAACAGTTTGAAACTTATCGTGTTACCAAAATTAGTTTAGCTTCAAGGCACATTGTTGCCTCTTCAATACACTATAAATATTCACTATTCTCACACCTCTCCTTAACCCTAATCTCCATTATGCTCATCTTTCTCTCCTCTAATAATCTTTATCTCCTATGCTCTTTTATCTCTCCTTACTTTCTTGTGTGGTTGTTTCATTTTTTCTTGCAGCTTCTTAACCATGAATTTGGAAGATAAAAAAGCACTCATAAACTCAGTAGGAGTAGTCAGCGACCACCTTCAAGATGACATTGTTCAGTTTGAGCACAAAGTGTTGCAAACAAACAATGGCATCGACCGTCTGGATGACATCATTGATGATCTGAAGCAGAGGAAGGATGATGTCATTATTGATGAAGATGAAGCCTTCGAGACTGTTGAATCCTTATCTAAGTATATCCTGCACCTCACTGTTGCAATTGCTCGTATGAACCAGAAGAGAGAAGTGAGGGACGCTGTTACTGAGCTGAATAGGTTTGCCTGGGATTCCCACCGATGATTAAATTTCCTTATGTGTGTTTGTAGTAGGTTGGGATTTTGTCTCTCCCTATTTTATGTCTTCCTCTACTCATTGTGAACTTTTTATTTTTATGTTTTCTATTTTCAGTTGTTAAGTTTAATGAATGATGGCTTGATTTTATGGTAAAGTTATGTTTCTGTATTTTGTCCTCTATTTTATAGTTTTGCTTTGAATATGGATGGCATGACTGTTTTAATTTGGAGACTATTTTTATCAACATTCACCACTATTGAAGAACTGATGGAAAAATAGTAGGGTTTGAACGAAATAAGAAAACACCATAATCGTAGAACTAATAACCACAACGTAGAGTTTCCATTCATCAAATATTTCCTAATTATAGGACCTGATTGAAGTTAGCTTTTTTAATTGTTCTATACATTGCATGTACAGACCATTAATGTAAGAATTAAAGAGGCAAGATATTTGCTCTTCCCTATTCTTCCACTCCTACTGATTTTCCTATCTACACAAATTTACACACTCTTAATTTCATCAACATTTGGGTGGCAATTTAGTGGGAAGTAAGATCAATCAAAAACAGGGCAGTTATTAGGAAATATGATAAATCCAAGCAAGGCCAACAAGATAAAGAAATGAACATTGCAACAGAATTGACTACATAAAAAAGTTTCATTGGTGAATTTTCAATTGACAAGGCCAACAACATGAACATCAAATAGAGAGGAAATCTTAAAACAAGTTTCATTGGTGAATCTTCAATTGACATCATGTACATGTTCCAAAATAATGTCCCTCTACTGGAGAAACCCATTACATAATTGGCTACATAAAAAAAAACAAAGAACAGGGTCCTAACTGAGGAGGCACAAACATTCAAAAGTGGGATGCACATCCATATCATACAATTGCCTTCCTAAACTGGCTAGCTTAATTCTTCAACAGCATACAAAAATTAAAATAGTCCTAGGGATTGATTAGTAGAAGTCTGATATCAGCAAACGTAACATTTCAATGAAAGACTCTTCTCGCTTTGGATCATGAAATTTGAACATACCTCTTATTGGCAACTTATTCAGGTCAAATTCTCTGGCTCCCCTACTAGCCGTTGCCAACCGCTTATCTTCACCACAAGGTTCAGTAAGGTCAGAATCATTAATGACAGGAACAACAACATGAGCATCATCCTTCGGCCCACACATGGAAACGATGCATCTCTACTTAGAATTGTCTTCTCATCATCATAAGTATCCAGCGCCATCATATCCATGTCCTCACTAGAGACCTCAACCGTCGCATCCTCCACCTCTTCCTTAATCCCAATTGAATCATGGACGACCATGCTTATGGAATCGTCAAATGCATCGACATTATTGATTGAGAGTCGTCATAGTAGTCAATGCTCTCCATCTTCTAATTATCAATCGTTAAAACCCTAGTTTTGTTTCGATTGGAAGAAATTTGTTTTGCAGGGAAGGAGTAGAAAACATATGGGGAAGGTGACAACTGCCGGCTAGAGATTAAACATATTGTCATTTCAATTTTCTATTTCCCACCCAAGTAATTTCAAATTTCCCTCTCATAACCCCAAAAATTTCAAATTGAAAGCTGTAAGGTAAAGAAATTGCAGACAAAGAGAGATAGAGAGGACTTCATTTATTTTAGACCAAGAAAATAGGCCCAAAACGACATTCTTTCAAGACCGGAGGGAGTATTATTTAGAGTAACTTTGATAAATATTACACAAACATGCTAGAGTTGACTCTAGGAGTCAGCCAAATATGGTCCTTTTATATCAGTGTCTATAAAAAAATAATATAAAAACTTAAAACTTACACAAATGTAACTCTTTTCTATTATTTAGTGTAACATTGGGAAAGATAAGTTACACAAACATACTGGAGTCAGCGAGTCAGCCAAATATGGTCCTAATTGTTTTATTCAAATTAACATTCACATATTTTTAGTGATTGGTTTATATGTACTTTTATTCCCTCATAAATAACCAGCAATTTGGGTCCAGTGACTGAGTTAAGGAATAAAACCATTACAAGTGTGTGGGTTGTTGGAGTCCAGCTCATATTGGCTGACGGAGAGATTTGTTGTGGGCCTAGCCCAATTGAATGCATATGTAATTGTTTTATTTAGGTCAAGAAAGAAAAAGAAAAAGAAAGAGAGTTAGAGGTGGTTTAGGTTTCCTACACCTAGTGCAATTAGGTTTGCAATTGAAAACCATTATAAAAGGTGAGTGGTGGCTTAGGTTGTGAGATAAGAGAGACAAGATAATTAATTAGGGTTGATGTTGAGCATCCTAGGAGATTGTGAGAGGATTTGAGCATCCTGTGAGAGAGATGAGAGAAAACAGATTTCGCCAAACTCTGTGCAGCTGCGGGAGAATCGTCGCAGTGAATTCGTTCACCGTTGGATCAGGGTGAAATTTGGACAGCAGGTGCGCAACTCTGGTTCTTCAATCTGCACGGTTGGATCGGTGAGAAGTTGTCCGAGGTGGTAGAAATCCTGTCCCGATTGAAGCAGTGAAAATCTGGTTTTGGTTCTCTATTCTCATATCTCTTGTTTTTCTCGAATTGATTGATTAGATTGTTTGATTGGTACTATTGGTGATAGTGGTGTATGTCAGATAATTCCTATAGTTGAGATAGGGATTTTGCTTGGTTGTACACATTGATCATCATACAGTGCATTGACTGGTTTGGTCCCATGGTTTTTTACCTGTTGAGATTTTCCACGTTAAAATTTCGGTGCTCTTTTCTTGATTGTTTTTGATTGGGTTGATAGCTAGGGGTTATTGATTCTTGGGATAAGATTGTTTGCTGCGCAAAATTGATTGTCGACTGGAATTAACCCCAACTACTGGTACCGGAGCTTAAGGTTCGAAAGATGACTGACAGCGCAAAGATTGAGCCTTTTGATGGAGAGAATGATTTCGCAGTGTGGCAGACAACTGTGATGGATTTGTTGACTATGAAGGATCTCGACGTCGCTCTTGGTGATAAGAAGCCAGAAGGAATGAAAGATGGTGATTGGGCAACTATCCTGAAAAATGCTACGAGTTAGATCAGGCTTGCATTAGCTTCATCAATAAAGTATGCTGTGATGGAGGAGCAAACACCAAAAGGAATGTGGGAGAAGCTAGAAAGTGTTTATGCTTCCAAGTCTGTGACAAACAAACTTAGTCTAAAGTTAGACTTGTATTCATTGAAGATGGATGAAGGTTTGAGCATCCATAAGCACTTGTCGGATTTCAATCGGGTGTTGACGAAAGTGCTTAATACAGGGGAGAAAGTAGAAGATGAGGAGTAAGCGATACTTCTTCTTTCTTTATTGCCTGTGTCATACAAGTCACTGGTGCAGTCCCTTACAGCAGGGAAGACAAGTTTGAAGAAGGAGGATGTGACGACTTTCCTAATAGATAATGAGAAGCTGTTAGGAGTGGAGAACAAGAATAGATGTGATAGACTATTGATTTCTGAAGGGTCATCGAGTGGACAGGATCATCGTGGTAGAAGAGGTGCTTCTTCCAGCTATGGAAGAAACAGGGCAGACTATAGTGAGAAAGAGTCCTACTATTGCCACCAGAAGGGTCACATCAGAGCATACTGTCAGAAGATGATGATTGATTTGAAAGAACTGCAAAAGAGTAAAGAAAAGATTGGTGATGCTATAACTATTCAGGATGATGATGTTGAATTGTTAGTAGTGCAGAAAAGTGAGGAACAGGTAAGAGATTCCTGGATTTTAGATTCTGCATGTTCTTTTCATATTTGTGCTAACAAAGAATTGTTTAGTACATTTGGTGATTGTGATGATAAATTTGTCACATTGGCCAATAACAAAAAACTAGAGGTTGAAGTCATTGGCAATGTGAAGATCAAGATGCTTGATGGATTGGTGAGAACTCTCGGCAATGTGAGATATGTGCCGAAGTTGAAAAGAAATTTAATCTCTCTTGGAAGATTGGATTCTCGCGGGTATAGATACACAACGAGAGACAGATTGATGAGGGTAAGCAAAGGAGCAGCTGTAATCATGAAGAGGGGCTTGCTTCCAACAATGATTACCGATTGATTGGAACCGCGGTTAAAAGTAAAGTACAAGGTACTTACAAAAGATTGAATGATTGTGATGGCCAGGTAGAGTTACCTAGGAGAAGAGTTAGCTTTGCGGTGTTGCCCGGTGAGAAAGAGAACTTGACTCCTACTCAGATTGCATGAAGATTGGTGATTCCCCCAAGATATGAGCTGGAGGGGGAGAATTGTTGGAGTTCAACTCATATTGGCTGAAGGCGAGATTTGTTGTGGGCCTAGCCCAATTGATGCCATATGTAATTGTTTGATTTAGGTCAAGAAAGAAAAAGAAAAAGAATGAGAGTTAGAGGTGGTTTAGGTTTCCTACACCTAGTGCAATTAGGTTTGCAATTGAAAACCATTATAAAAGGTGAGTGGTGGCTTAGGTTGTGAGATAAGAGAGACAAGAGAATTAATTAGGGTTGCTGTTGAGCATCCTGAGAGATTGTGAGAGGATTTGAGCATCCTGTGAGAGAGAAGAGAGAAAACAGATTTCGCCAAACTCTATGCAGCTGCAGGAGAATCGTCGCAGCGACTTCGTTCACCGTTGGATCAGGGTGAAATTTAGACAGCAGGTCTGCAACTTCTGGTTCTTCAATCCGAACGGTTGGATCGGTGAGAAGTTGTCCGAGGTGGTAGAAATCCTATCCCGATTGAAGCAATGAAAATCTAGTTTGTGTTCTCTATTCTCACATCTCTTGTTTTTCTCGGATTGATTGATTAGATTGTTTGATTGGTACTATTGGTGATAGTGGTGTATGTCAGATAATTCCTATAGTTGAGATAGGGATTTTGCTTGGTTGTACACATTGATCATCATACAGTGGATTGACTGGCTTAGTCCCGTGGTTTTTTACCTGTTGAGATTTTCCACATTAAAATTTCGGTGTTCTTTTCTTTATTGTTTTTGATTGGGTTGATAGCTAGGGATTATTGATTCTTGGGATAAGATTATTTTCTGCGCAAAATTGATTGTCGATTGGAATTAACCCCAACAATTGGTACCGGAGCTTAAGGTTTGAAAGATGACCGACAGCGCAAAGATTGAGCCTTTTGATGGAGAGAATGCTTTCGCAGTGTGGCAGACAACTGTGATGGATTTGTTGACTATGAAGGATCTCGACGTCGCTCTTGGTGATAAGAAGCCAGAAGGAATGAAAGATGGTGATTGGGCAACTATCCTGAAAAATGCGACGAGTTAGATCAGGCTTGCATTAGCTCCATCAATAAAGTATGCTGTGATGGAGGAGCAAACACCAAAAGGAATGTGGGAGAAGCTAGAAAGTGTTTATGCTTCCAAGTCTGTGATAAACAAACTTAGTCTAAAGTTAGACTTGTATTCATTGAAGATGGATGAAGGTTTGAGCATCCATAAGCACTTGTCGGATTTCAATCGGGTGTTGACGAAAGTGCTTAATACAGGGGAGAAAGTAGAAGATGAGGAGAAAGCGATACTTCTTCTTTCTTTATTGCCTGTGTCATACAAGTCACTAGTGCAGTCCCTTACAGCAGGGAAGACAAGTTTGAAGAAGGAGGATGTGACGACTTACCTAATAGATAATGAGAAGCTGTTAGGAGTGGAGAACAAGAATAGTTGTGATAGACTATTGATTTCTGAAGGGTCATCGAGTGGACAGGATCATCGTGGTAGAAGAGGTGCTTCTTCCAGCTATGGAAGAAACAGATCCAGTTCAAGACCAAGGGCAGACTATAGTGAGAAAGAGTGCTACTATTACCACCAGAAGGGTCACATCAAAGCATACTGTCACAAGATGATGATTGATTTGAAAGAACTGCAGAAGAGTAAAGAAAAGATTGGTGATGCTACAACTATTCAGGATGATGATGCTGAATTGTTGGTAGTGCAGAAAAGTGACGAACAGGTAAGAGATTCCTGGATTTTAGATTCTGCATGTTCTTTTCATATTTGTGCTAACAAAGAATTGTTTAGTACATTTGGTGATTGTGATGATAAATTTGTCATATTGGCCAATAACGAAAAACTAGAGGTTGAAGGCATTGGCAATGTGAAGATCAAGATGCTTGATGGATTGGTGAGAACTCTCAGCAATGTGAGATATGTGCCGAAGTTGAAAAGAAATTTAATCTCTCTTGGAAGATTGGATTCTCGCGGGTATAGATACGCAACGAGAGACAGATTGATGAGGGTAAGCAAAGGAGCAGCTGTAATCATGAAGGGGGGTTGCTTCCAACAATGTTTACCGATTGATTGGAATCGCGGTTAAGAGTAAAGTACAAGGTACTTACAAAAGATTGAATGATTGTGATGGCCAGGTAGAGTTACCTAGGAGAAGAGTTAGCTTTGCGGTGTTGACCGGTGAGAAAGAGAACTTGACTCCTACTCAGATTGCATGAAGATTGGTGATTCCCCCATGATATGAGCTGGAGGGGGAGAATTGTTGGAGTCCAACTCATATTGGCTGAAGGAGAGATTTGTTGTGGGCCTAGCCCAATTGATGCCATATGTAATTGTTTGATTTAGGTCAAGAAAGAAAAAGAAAAAGAAAAAGAGTTAGAGGTGGTTTAGGTTTCCTACACCTAGTGCAATTAGGTTTGCAATTGAAAACCATTATAAAAGGTGAGTGGTGGCTTAGGTTGTGAGATAAGAGAGACAAGAAAATTAATTAGGGTTACTATTGAGCATCCTGAGAGATTGTGAGAGGATTTGAGCATCCTGTGAGAGAGAAGAGAGAAAACAGATTTCGCCAAACTCTGTACAGCTGCGGGAGAATCGGTGAGAAGTTATCCGAGGTGGTAGAAATCGTGTCCCGATTGAAGTAGTGAAAATCTAGTTTTGGTTCTCTATTCTCATATCTCTTGTTTTTCTCGGATTGATAGATTAGATTATTTGATTGGTACTACTGGTGATAGTGGTGTATGTCAGATAATTCCTATAGTTGAGATAGGGATTTTGCTTGGTTGTACACATTGATCATCATATAGTGGATTGACTGGTTTGGTCCCGTGATTTTTTACCTGTTGAGGTTTTCCACGTTAAAATTTCGGTGTTCTTTCCTTGATTGCTTTTGATTGGATTGATAGCTAGGGGTTATTGATTCTTGGGATAAAATTGTTTGCTGCGCAAAATTGATTGTCGATTGGAATTAACCCCAACATGGGTGTGAATGAAATGCAAATCATTCACGATGGATTTTATAAAAAATATTAAAAGGGGTAATTATGTATGTTTCGATTGAAGCAAATTTACAAACATATAAAAAAAAATATAAAAGTCTATAAATGTATGAGTTTGAATGAATTTTTTTCCGACACTAAATTAATCATTTATGAATTTGCTCAGAAATCTTTTACAAATATAGAGATTAAACTAATCGGCTAGGAATTTAATTGAAAAAGAATTACGCACAAAAAGACTAAATTATTCAACAACTTGAGTAATAACATGGAACCGAATTAAAATGGTACATATGTTTGTGAACAATTAACAAATTCTTTTTGTAGTATGCTCCTAAAAGGCTAAAACAAGGACTTGAAAGGAGAAGAGAAACTATGGTCGAGGAAAGAAAGAAGAGAAACTAAGCATGCCATAGCATTAAGAGGAAAAATTACCTATGGTTGAGAAAAGAAAGAAGAGAAACTAAGCATGCCAATATAGCACTGAGTTGAAAAATTATATAGTGTATTCGGTATTTCAACTATACGTGTATCCAAATTAATAAACTTGTATTTTAACTAGGTGTGTATCCAAACTAATAAAATGGTTACACGTAGATGAGTCTATTTGAGGTTGATCCCACCACTACCTTGGTTAATAGTTATTTCAAAACTTAGAATTTAAAAATTAAAAATTAAAACCTCTTAATCTATAATTATCAAGCCTACCATATAATTTTCTTATTGGTTAATGTGGGTAAGTGAACGGAATGACATGACATAAAGATATACTATATAGTTACTCGAATCACGGTCACCTATATCTTATGTCTAACTGAATTTGTAATAAAGTTCACAACATGTTTTGTGTATGACCAATAATTATGCTGTTTTCATTCACATCTCAATGGAAAAAACTTGAGTACATACGATGTACCCACTACTCAGTACATCATGATCTAGGATGATAACATCTATCCCAAATAGTGCTAGAATACCACTATTCTTGACACTTTTGGACACATGTCATCATCATATGTTATGATGTACTGAGTGGTGGGTACATCGTATGTACCCAAGTTTTACTCCATCCCAATTATATATTCTATTCTATTCTATTTTGGATCCTTAAGCTGCCAATTTCCCAGCTTTTATGATCAGCCAATATGACACACAACAACACCCTTTCTTCCTCTGGCTCATCAGCTATGCTGTTGGCTATTATTTTGCTACCACTACTTTCTTCATTTCATGGCGAGAGTGAGCATGATGGTTTCACAGCTGAGCTGATCCGCATCGATTCATCCGCGTCCCCTTTCTTTAACTCTTCAGAAACTTCTTTCCATCACCTGTCTAACTCTTTGCAACATTCCACTCGCCGTGCTCATCATTTCAACCATATCTTCTTCGCATCTTCAAATACACTCCAAACTCCACTAGTGTCTGCTGTTGGTGCTTATCTTATGAAGTTGAGAATCGGTACTCCGCCTGTTGAGATCATGGCATCAGCTGACACTGGCAGTGATGCTATATGGTTACAGTGCAAGCCTTGCGGCCATTGTAACAATGCCCCCCTCTTCGATCCAACTGCTTCTTCATCTTTCTACCACCAACCATGTTCTGCTACCAACCCATGCCGTGATTTCTTGGGCACATCCTACTGCCGGTCCAGTACCGGTTGTGCTTATGCTAGTCTTTATGATAGTACGATCCCCACACGTGGAGTGGTTGGCCTGGAAACTCTCAGCTTCGATGTCCCGAGTACTGGTCGAACATTTTCCCTTCAAAATGCTACATTCGGGTGTGCATATTTTGTGGATGCTGAGTTTGACATGAAGGGTTCTGGTATAGTTGGTCTTGGTGTAGGAAGTCACTCTTTGATTTCCCAACTGAAGGATGTGATTCAGGGGAGATTCTCTTACTGCCTAGTTCCAATGTACTCGCAGCTGCCGAGTAGGTTCACGTTTGGCAGCAATAGCATGCTTGAAGGCCCTTCCATGGTTTCGACGCGGTTCGTTACAGGAGAAAACAAGCTAAGCCAGAACTACTTCCTCAGGCTAGAAGCAATGAGCTTAGGGCAAGTAAGGGTAGCATATCATGGCCACGCATTAACGTCTGCAGGCAATCATAACATTATGATTGATTCTGGGACTACACTTACATATCTGCCACCTGACTTCCTTACTGAACTAGAATCACATATGATGAACATGATCTATTTGGAGCGTGTTCAAGAATCTCTGCGACAACTCGATCTTTGTTATCGTACGGAGTTAGATATCGATGCTCCCGATATCACAGTGCATTTCACTGGTGCAGATGTGAAGTTGACACCATTGAACACTTTCATAAGGACAAGTGATGACACTGTCTGTTTCGCCTTTGCCAGAAGCTCGGGATTTGCATTCCTTGGAAATGTGGCACAGATGAATTTCTTGATAGGCTATGACATTCAAAGGAACACAGTGTCCTTTAAGCCAACTGATTGCACCAACCATTATTAGCATGCAGGCTGGAGCCTTATCACCAACATCCTCTGCTTTCTCTGCTCTTCTTTACTGCAATATTAAGTACTAGTTTGCAACTTATAATGTAACATCCAACCAACCTGCTGTCAAGAATAACAATACAAAGCTTCTTTGTTTCAATCTTCCAATCATACATGAATACATTATTATTATTGTTGTCAACAAATTAAGCCTGCACTTTCCCTGTGTCAGGTAAGAAATTTAAATCTGAAATGAAGGCCGAAACGAACTCGCAACATAAGAATAAGATTAGGAAGGGCCTAACTCAATATGATCAGTAAGTTACAAGCAATAAAATTGAGAGAGCAAACAAATCTTTTCTTCTTCGCTTCTCTTCTCTTTTCACTGCTGTGTTGGGGTCAGCTGTTCAACCTTACGGTCTTCATTTTAATGTCCAACTTATCCATATTGATTCACCAAACTTTCCCTTTTTCAGTGCTTCACATACCCCTCCAACTCGGTACGCAAATGCTTTGCAGTGTTCTGCAAACTGCATCAAACGTTTTCTTTTTCTTTTTTATAATAGGCATCGAACGTTTTATGAAAAGTCCATTTCTTGTGCCGATTGAGTATTCATTCGAGTCAGTTAACGTTTCAGGCTTCTCCGATGAGTAATGGACGAAGCATCCTGCTAGACTCTTCTAAACGCAGATATAATTTCATAATTCATACACGAGATCTTTATCTGATATAGATTTACTATATACAGAACCCGAGTGTCCTGTGAAGAACGAGACTTGAGACCTGTTGTATATGGGGAATTCCTATATATGCACCTCTTCTTGGTGGAAATCTTGATGAGAGTTTTGTTAAACCCCGAATTGGATGTTGTCATGCATCGAATATAAATGTAGACCCCGAATTGGATGTTGTCATGTATCGAATATAAATGTAGCGTCACTTAAGATTATGAGTAGTAACTCGGCCCACAATTACCCGTTAATATAACTAAAAAAAGTTGGTATATTTAACTCCGCAGATGCAATTCATTTATGTAACAACCAAAATATGGGTTTATATGAACTGTTAATCGCCGTGCACATCATCGCTACCTTCTTAAATCACCAATCCTAACTACGAAAGATTGATTCTGAGTTTCTAATCGGTGATTCTGAGTTTCTAATCGGAGGTCCTTCATGCCTACGTTTTAAGTTTGAAACATTCATTTCTACCCTTGAGTCCACCACACATTTTCCATGCACATCATTTCCAGCCACTTTATAAGGCTGATATCTATGAGTCATGTTTTTAATGAACTAAATAAATTCAAAAAATAGGGAAAATTAAGAAAATTCGTCCATTCTTTTCACAAAATGGGCTCACGCTCGCCCCAAGTCAAAATTTTATTTTTTAACAAAAACTACCGAACAAAGACTTCAAATTCCAAGAAAAAAGTTTTTTTTTATAATTTATATAATTTTTCATGAAGAAATTTTTTTTAATTAAATTTTTCATGAAGGTATTTATGATCCTATGATTTCCATATTGTTGTTTTACTCTCTTTATTTGTCTAAAATAGAAAAAAAAGGGGAATAAATAGTAGCTTGGTATTCGGTAACATTCAACATCACTTTTTGATTCTTAAAACCTTGTTTCAAAATTTCATAAGTAGAAAAGAAATATCTCATGCATTACTACTGTCTCCTACCTCCTGTGGGGATGTTTTCTAATTTTTTCTTGATATTTTCCTATTTTTTTAATTTTCATTAATTTTTTAGTTGATTAAAAACTTATATCAATTCTTGTTTTTTTTTTTTTTTTCATTTTTGCTACAATTTCTCACTACTTTTCGGATTATTTCTTTTTTTGGAATTTTTTTTAAATTTAATTTCTGACGTGGTGGCGTGCTTGCATGGGCCCATTTTTTCATAAAAAATAATAAATATTCATTTTTAATAGAGTTTATGTCTGTTAGTTTTTTTTATGATTGAGACTTAAATAAAATAACAGATATGACAGAAATAATCAAAATGGAGGACGCAGTGAGTGATAGTGATATTAACTAGTTGATAAAGACTTCCCAGTAAGGACTTCTTATAGCTCATAATTCGAATAGGTTGATCATAGATGCAAGAATATTAAACACTAAACTTATAGGAAGGCTATAGAGACCAGGTATTGGTCACCAAGATCTCCTACTTTCCTCCTACAATGGACTTCCAACGAGACACTCTATTGGAAGTCCCTAATCATCCTAACAATCCTAAGAGACACTCTATAGGATTTAATCAGGACAATTGATAGACGCAGGGAAAGACCTAATCCCAGGCCTGGGATAGAGAATCATGTCTATCCTATAAACCAGATCTGATCCTTCTTCTAGCTATCACTAGCTAGTTGCCTTCGTATTTCTCTTGGCAATGTAGACTCCAAAGCCGCCAGAAAAGACTGTAATCGTTCCAAACTTTAAGTGAAGTTGATCAGGCTTTACTAAGAACAAGGACAAGTTGTCATGCAAACAAGAAGGATAAGAATACAAGTACAGAGTGTGTGAAGTGCGATTTGATCTCACAACCTAGGAATCATGGCTTTGAATCCTTACTAAGAAGAAGGCGCTTAGCCTATAACAGACATAATATAAATAATAATAAATAACATAATATAAAAGAAATCCGAATTGTATTGAAGATGAGAGAATAGTCTAAGCTGCAACAATGGTAGATAATCCGAGAGAGAAGTCCCCCCCTCTTCTTCTTAGCGGCAGCTTTAAATAACAAAACCTATCTCTGGTTCAAAATTCAAAAGACGAAGAAAAGATAGAAATCTAATCTTGCGGGATTGTTTATTTAAATACAAAAAGAGGGAATCGATCATGCTAATCGATTAAGGAGTTCTAAGCACAGTCGAACTTCTTTCCTTCTGGAAGACGACAGCTCAATTCCAGGGTTTAAGCTCGCGGCCCATGGTTCAATTAAGTCGGTTGAATCTAGTCAACGCATCCAGTTTCTTGGCTTATCCCAGGTCTGGGATTGAATAATTCTTTGATCAACAAAACAGCTCTGATAGAGGCTCTTCTGGCTCCTTTTGATTAATTCTGCTTCTCAGCAGCATATCCGTAGAAAAGGAGGGAAAAACCAACAATTAGCAGTATCATCATCCCAAAACAAAAGTAAAAGGATGATGAAAAGATGACATTTTAGCGTTCTATCAAATCCCCCACACTATCTTATGCTTGCCCCTAAGCATTTCTAACCTAACACAAGACTCAACAAATCAAAGCACATACAAACAGAGATCATTCAGTATCGACTTTAGAGCACCCAGTTCATCACATAAGATCCACAGATACTTAAGCTCATAGCTCAATCCAATATTACCAAGGCTTGACCAAGACCCGAAACTCACCTGATCTGATATAGTCTCATAATCGAGCGCTTAGCGATCAAACCCTGCAATTGAAAACACACAGAACAATCCCCATTTCCTTCTACCACCCCCTTCACATTGACTGGATTGAAGATTTTCAGCCTACCCCCTAGGCATTTCCTATTTTCTTTTCTTAACTTATATCAGCTGAAGTTTCTTTATTACCCTCGCTTAAATTAGGCCTGGGTACTAAGACATTCAAAATTTCCCTTTTTTAGAGCTGATTGTAGTTCCTTGGATATTCTTGCTTGAATGAGGCATGAATACCAAAGTAGCAACATAACATTTTTATTCGTAATTTTTTTTTCATAGCTGCTAAACTTCTAAAAATGATTTCAGGGGTAGGCCTATAGAGATAGTCAATGTGTCAAAGGCAGCAGGGTAAAGAATGCCAGTTCTGCATGTTTCCTCTCTTAAGATTCAATCATAAAGCCCAAGTATCATGACCCTATGTAGATTAAGTGAGTTTCACAAGTATTGGTAATAAAACATGGATTTATGAACTCAAGCATCTTTTATTTCCTATGTTATGAAGTGCATACTCTGAAACTGATTTTCATAATCTTTGTTCGGACACACAAAATTTATCTACAAACATGCAATAAAATCAAAATAAAGCTTGCTCAAGGCAAACAGACATGACATGAAGGCAATAATTGAAAAACATACTCTATAAACAGACTCGATTCTAATTGACTCAAACAAGCAATCAAAACATAACAAAAATACTCCCCCACACTTGATGACACTTTGTCCTCGAAGTGTGAGAAAGAAAAAAAACTCAACGTTAATTAAAATAAAAAATGACAAGGAAAGATAATACCTAGGGCAATTATGGGTTGGGTGGGAAGGTGTTTTGCATGAATTTTTCCAAGAGCTGCTGTTGTATAGCATTTGAATGCTGTTGGTCCTCAATCAGCTTCTGGATCTGAGATCCTTGCTGCTCAACAGTTTTCTGCAAAAGTTCCTGGTTAGCAAAAGCTGGGTAATCATTGCTGTTATGTTTTGCATCTCATCCCCAGCCCTGGGATTCTGGTTTTGTGGTGGCTGTGGTCCCTGGTTTGATGTAGAGGCATGCTTCTACGCTGGGATATTTTCTCCTGCCACAAAATCTTTTTCAAAAATGAAGTTCCCTCCGTTCTTCGCAGAGAAGATGTGGTCAGGAGTAGGAGTGAAACCTGTATTACTGCGCAGCACACGATTCTCATCCAGGTGAAAGTAACCCATGACATCTAAGGATTTCAAATCTAGAATGCGCAAATCAGATGATTTATACAAATCGCATGCAGACACATCTAGACCCCTATGCTGGACAGCAAAGGCAGTAATCAAAGATCCCAATGGCATTTTATTCTTAACAGTCCTAAATTGCTTACAAAGCCAAAAGCCTAAATTAAGCTTATGCTCATTCACCATACACCAAAGAAAGAACAATTCTTGTTTAGAAATCACACCAGTAATACCAGATTTTCCAGAAAAATTGATGGCTAAAAACCTATGAATGATCCTAAGTGATAAATCTGGAATAGCATGTGCCTTGGCGTGGCTATCATCAAAAGTTGCAGTAGGATCTTTAGTAATTTGTTTCCATGCCTCATGCTTATCAAACAGTGGAAATTCAGGGTAATTAGTTAAGCAATTGACATACCAGTCAAATGTCAATTCATTCTCAGGCACAAAACCAATAAACACATTAAATTCATCCATAGTATAGTGGGCATATTTATTCATCAATCTGAAGTTAAGCTCTTTAACACCTACTTTCTTTTTAGTATTCATCCAAAAGGAAGCATAAAATTCTAGTGTGAGCTCTAAGAAAGTAGGCTGTTCAAGGAAAAACAAAGGCTCCCATCCTACATTCTGGATATACTTAGTGAGAGGATCAATAAGATCAAGATCAGACAGCAACTGATAATCACAACGGGCGCATGCAATCACATCATATTCATATTTAATGGCTAAGCGTTCAATAGATTCAAGATCATCAAAGTTAAGCCAACCCTTGAGATTTTCAAGGGTTGGTACCTATTTTGAAGCTCTGCCTCCTTTAGCTATGGACTTGATTCTTACATGGCCCTTCTGCTCCATCTGGGCTGCTTGTTGAGAAGGCATCCCAGGCTTTTGTACCTTGTTGAGGGGTATGTGGGTGCTCTTCTGCTCAGGCCTGGTATTGGATGCATTGGCCTTGGTTTTGATCCTCTTGGCTTTGGTCTGACTGCCACTGGCTTCATCATCAGGCCTGATGGAAGCTACTTTTTCTGGGGCCTCTGGGATTTTACCTTCTGGCTCTTTCCTCTTCTCCCCCACACTGATCTTCTCTGGGGACGACTTCTCAAGAACCTGGTGCTGTTTCCCTTTTCTTAGGCGAGATAAGGGGACATCATCAGATTCTTTCTCGGAATCGTCAACGACCTCTGCCGGTATGATTTTATAGGTGGGATCAGAAGCGGTTTCTTCACCGGAGCTAGTGGAATTATGCTCTGGTGACTCAACCGTCTGATCAACGGCCGGCTCGGCTTGGGCTGCTCCCTCTGGAATCGATTCTTCTACCTGACCTGATGGGTCTGGTAGAAGAATCTCAGAAACACGCTCTGCAACCTGCCTCTTCTGCAAACCATCTACCACTAGAGACGACGGTGGTGGCGACTGTTCTAGTGGACCCGGCGAGGCAATAGGAGTGGGGTTTTCAGGTTGCGGCGGTGGGGTAGTGATTTTGGTTGAAGGAGGAGATGGCGGCGGAGTAGGGTGTTGTTTGGCCGGAGTAATCTGGGCTTCAACAACTGCCGCCCTCTCTGAACTTTCAATCAGCGGTGATGATGGAGGAGTCTCAATGATAACGGCCTTTGGTTTTGCTTTTGGCTTGGATTTGGCTGTTCGCTTGGTAGCTTTGCTCGAAGAGGGCTTGTGGATCTGCCAGCTCTGGTTAGAACCATTTTGAAATTCTAGGAATTAAGGGTCTGGGATAGATGGAGAAAGAGAGAAGAAGAAGAAAGATGATGATGATTGCTCTTGATTAGGGTATATTTAGGAAAAAGAAGGAAGAGTTTTAGTTTAGTTGTGATTTTTGATCGGATTCAGAATAGGGGAAAAGTTTTGGTTTGGGTGAACAACGGTCATATTAATTAAATAATATTACCGTTGGAAAAATAATGATGGGTTTATCTGGAATCTGCTTTTTACTTTTTGTGCGAATACCCAGACTTATCTTTCAAAGGCCTTCTCCCAGCCCTGGGATTAGAGCAAATTCCACCAAAACCATAACTCTGCAAAATCTCTTATCCCCGACCTGGGATAAGATCAACTTGAACTGCAACCGCCTCCTGACTTTCCTGATAAAGATAATCAAACGAAATTCCATCAGATTCTTTTTCTTAAGTTTTATTCAAATTAAATACAATAATTAAAATGAAACCAAGGCATGGGTTGCCTCCCATGTAGCGTCCTTCTTTTCTGTCTTGGACTAGACATGAAATTCCTCATTTGTCTGGACTTGGGTGGACTTGAACTTGTTCCACCGTGTAGCTCTGAAATCCTTCGTGGTAAGGTTTCAGCCTCTGTCCATTAACTTTGAACGTCATTCCCTTCTTCGCATCCTGTATATCAATAGCACCATAAGGGTAAATGTTAACAACAATAAATGGACCCATCCATCTAGATTTTAACTTTCCAGTGAAAAGTCTAAATCTAGAATTAAATAGTAACAATTTCTGGCCCACATGAAATGTTTTATCCTTAATGATACTGTCATGATATTTCTTAGTTTTAGCTTTAATGAGTTGGGAGTTCTCATATGCATCTATGCGCATCTCTTCTAATTCTTGGAGTTGTAGTTTCCTTGCTGCTGCGTCTCTTTTTAGCTCCAAGTTGCATTACTTAATCGCCCAAAAGGACTTGTGTTCTAGTTCTACAGGAAGGTGATAAGATTTTTCATACACTAGATTGTAAGGAGTTGTGCCGATGGGAGTCTTAAATGCTGTCCTGTACGCCCAAAGAGCGTCGTCTAATCTTTGACTCCAGTCTTTTCTGTCCGGATTAACTGTCTTTGCTAGAATAGCCCTTACATCTCTGTTTGAGACTTCTGCCTGCCCATTGGTCTGGGGATGGTATGCTGTGGACACCCTATGATTGACCTGATATTTTGCAAGTAAGGTAGTGACTACCTTGTTGCAAAAATGGGTCCCTCTGTCGTTGATTAACACCTTGGGTACTCCAAACCTGTTAAGAATGTGAGACTTTAGAAAAGAGACCACAGTTTTGGCATCATCGGCTGCAGTAGCTTTGGCCTCAACCCACTTAGATAAGTAATCAACAGCAAGAATGATGTACTGGTTTCCCCCAGACCTGGGAAAAGGACCCATAAAGTCGATTCCCCAGACATCAAATACTTCACAAGAAAAGATGGGGTTTAAGGGCATTTCATTCCTAGCAGATATATTGCCAACCTTTTGACAATTAGGGCAATTCTGGCAATATAGATGGCAATCTTTAAAGAGCGTTGGCCAATAAAAACCACATTCAAGGATTTTTAATGTTGTTCTTTTAGGTCCGTAATGACCTCCACATGCCTCTGTATGGCAGAATCTTAAAATAGATTCAAATTCATTTTGGAGAACACATCTCCTCAAAATTTGGTCTTTACCAATGTTCCACATGTAGGGTTCATCCCATACATAAAACTTGGAATCTCTTCTTACCTTTTCCCTTTCTCTGTATGTCATGTTCTGGTCGAACTTACCTGAAGGCAGGAAATTGGCTATATCCGCATACCATGGTCTTTCCACCAGGGCAAGGATAAGGCTTTCATCTGGCCCTTCTCTCAGGGCAAAGAAAAGGGCTTCGTCTGGAAAATCCTCCTTTACTGGTTCATGGTTTGGTTCCACAAGTAACCTGCTCAAGTGATCTGCTACTAGATTCTCTTTGTCGCTCTTATCTTTAATCTCTAGGTGGAACTCCTGGAGCAGTAAAATCTATCTGATCAATCTCGGTTTGGCTTCCTTTTTGACTAGCAAATAGCGTAACGCTGCATGATCAGAGTAAACAACAACTTTAGTTCCCAATAAGTATGCTCGGAATTTATCTAAAGCAAAAATTATAGCAAATAATTCTTTTTCTATTGTTGTATAATTTTTTTGCGCATCGTCAAGCATGTGGGACGCATAATATATAACGTGTGGATCACGTCCTTCCTTCTGTCCTAAAACAGCACCAACGGAATTATTAGAAGCATCGCACATAATTTCGAATGGTAAATTCCAGTTTGGAGCTTTAATGATGGGGGCTGTTGTTAATTTTTCTTTCAATGTGTCAAAAGCAGCCTCACAATCAGAGTCAAATTTAAACTCTGTTTCCTTCTAGAGCAACCTGCAAAGTGGGGCAGCAACCTTCGAAAAATCTTTAATAAATCTTCTATAAAAGCCTGCATGCCTTAAGAAGGAACGAACTTCACGCACGTTAGTAGGATATGGCAAAGAGTCAATAACATCTATTTTAGCCTTATCTACTTCAATTCCTTTTTGAGAAACTATGTGTCCCAAAATCAGACCTTGATTAACCATAAAATGACACTTCTCATAGTTTAAAACAAGGTTTGTTTCTAAGCAGCGTTTTAGAATTTTCTTAAGGTTTTCTAGACATTCATTGAAAGAATCGCCATAAACAGTAAAATCATCCATAAAAACTTCTATTCCTTTTTCAATGAATTCAGAGAAAATACTCATCATACACCTTTGGAAAGTTGCAGGTGCATTGCACAATCCAAAGGGCATGCGTTTATACGCGAAAGTTCCAAATGGACATGTAAAAGTAGTTTTGTCTTGGTCCTCAGAAGCGACGGGTATTTGGTGAAAATCGGAATACCCGTCAAGACAACAATAGTGAGACTTACCTGACAGCCGTTCAAGCATTTGATCGATGAAAGGGATAGGAAAATGATCTTTCCTGGTCGCTGAATTGAGTCTCCTGTAATCGATGCATACTCGCCATCCATTTTGTACTCGAGTTAGCACCAATTGCCCTTCAGCATTTTCCACTACTGTTATCCCCGTCTTCTTTGGGACCACCTGTACTGGACTAACCCAAGTGCTATCTAATATGGGATATATCACTCCAGCATTTAAAAGTTTTAATACTTCCTGTTTGACGACGTCCATCATAGGAGGATTAAGTCTCCTTTGCGGTTGTCTCACTGTTTTGCAGTCTTCTTCTAGGTGGATCTTGTGTGTGCAAATGGCAGGGGAAATCCCTTTTATGTCAGCTATAGTCCATCCTATAGCTTCTCTGTTGTCCTTCAAGACTCTCAAGAGTCTAAACTCCTCTAACCGAGATAGTTTGTTTGAGACAATCACTGGCAGGCCTTCTCCCTGGCCTAAGAAACAGTACTTCAAGTGACTGGGTAGTGGCTTCAATATCAGGTCTGGGGCCTGTAAAATAGAAGGGACTAAAGAATTATTAGTCACAGGTAAATCTATAACTTTCAGGTTACCTTCTATTAATTTAACCGCATCCAACTCATATACTGCTTCCTCAATCTCTTCCCTGACTTCCACCTTACTTTCTAGCTCCTCAAGTTTAAAGTAATCAATGCTTCTTGTGAGAACGTACTCAAGGGGATATGTATTGTCAATTTCATAAATATCTTCATCATCCAAGTCAATAACATTAATAAAATTTAGACAATGCAAATCCTCTGGGTATCGCATAGCATCGTACATGTTAAAAGAAATTATTTCTCCCATGAATTCTAAAGTTAAACAGCCCCCAAAGACATCAATTTTAGCCCGAGCAGTCCCCAAGAAAGGTCTGCCCAATAATATCTCAGTAGATTTGGAGGTATGTTCGTTACCCATGTCAACTATATAGAAATCAGCAGGAAAAACAAAGTCATTGACTTGTACTAACACATCTTCTATAACACCAACAGGATAAATTATAGATCTATCCGCTAACTGAATCACAAGCCTAGTTTCCTTTAATTCTCCAATGTTCAAGCTGTTAAAAATTGTTAAAGATAACACATTTATGCCAGCTCCCAGATCACACAAAGCCTTCTCGATCTTCTGTTCTCTAATTTGGCAAGGTATCACAAATGTCCCTCCATCTTTACATTTGTTCGGTAGCTTCTTTTGGAAGACGACTGAAACATTCTCATTCATGTTTATTCTTTCTACCCCTGCAAACCTTTTCTTATTAGTGCATAGCTCCTTTAAGAATTTTGCATATTTTGGAACCTGTGCTATCATATCTAGTAAAGGAACATTAACAGCAACCTTTCGAAATAGATCCAAAATTGCTTTTTCTTCCTTAACCTTCTTGGTCTTTTCAGACCTGTCAGGGAAAGGAAGGCAAATTACCTGGTCCTTCTTTATGGCAGGTGCTTCAGGAGTAGGGTTTTCATGTACTGGAGTTTCTGGGATTACCTCAACCTCTGCTTCAATTTGGTCTGGTATGGTAAGAGCAGATTGCTTCTTTCCCAGCCCTGGGGTTTCTGTGCCGCTCCTCAACGTCATGGCTGAGACGTTATGCTTTGGGTTATCCAATGTTGACGCTGGTAACCTGGCTCCCTGCTCATTGCTGTTTATATTTAGTTGTGTAATCTGTCTCTCAACGTTCGATAAAGATGCTTGGGTTGATTTCATAAACTGGCTCAGAGTTTCCTTTAGCCCATCCACGGTTGTTGCAAGTGGCTGTTGTGGAATTGGGTTTTGGGGAGCATTGGGTCTGGGCACGAAATTTTGTAAATTCATGGGGTTCTGGCTATAGTTAGGCTGGACTATGTTGTTGGAATTTGTATTTTCTTTCCAACCTGGGTTGTTGTTATATTGATTAGGATGGAACCTTGGCTGGTGAGGTGGGTACCTCCCATACTGTTGATTGTACTGATTTGCTACACTGACTTCTTCGGGTGTTCCAGCAATTAGTACGCATTGATCCGTAGAATGTCCTTGCTGGCAGCATAAACTGCATGCGATAGGCTGAATTTGTTGTACCTGAACATGTTGACCTGCTTGGAGATTATCTAAACGGTTAGAAATCTCAGTAAATTTTTGCTCAAAGAAAGATACATTACTTGTGCCTCTGTCTGCTGGTCCATTTTGGTAGCACTTTTCTGCCAGTGTCTGGATTAGATTGTTGGCTTTCGTCCACGTGCAATCTTGAAGGGCACCTCTTGCTGCTCCATCTAACATCACTTTGTCTCTGTGGATCATACCATCGTAGAAGTACTGGATCAGATTTTGGTCTGAGACTCCATGGTTCGGACAAATCTCCTGTAGGTCCTTATACCGTTGGTAATATTCTCCAAAATCCTCACTCGGATCCTGATGAATTGATACGATGTTCTTTCTGGCATTCCCAGCCTTGGTGGAAGACCAATATTTATTGAGGAACACGGTCAACATTTGAGGCCATGTTGTGATAGAGTTGTGCTGCAAGCTTAGGAACCAATTCCTAGCCTTGTCCTCAAGAGTCTAAGGAAAAGCTCGAAGTTTGACTCTGTTGATATCCACCCTAGGTGGTTTGAGTGTTTCACACTCCCAATGGAGGCTTTGAAGGTGTTTAAATGGATTCTCACTTGGCAGGCCATAGAATTTCTTAAGGTTATGGATAGTATTGGGTTTTAAATTCCAATCATTTTCAGCTGGTGGGTACTGGATACAGAAATAGGTATCAGGGGTTGGTCCATCGTTGTGATACTATCTAAGAGTCTGTTCAGGTGGTGGTGGTGGTGGTGGAGGAGCATGGATATCGGGATTAGGATCTGGATTCTGGTCAGGGTTCTCCATTTCTGGTTGGTCTGGGACAGGGTTATTTCTAGGCACCGATGACGAACCTTCTCCCAGGTCTGGGATAGGGTTGAATGAGTGCGATTGCTCAGAGCTGACTTCTGGCTCAGACCTCTGTCTCTTAGTTCTCTTCCGATATTGCGTTTCCTCACATGTAATTTCTGGGTTGTATTGGATTAATGGCTCACCTGAAGAACTGGTCATAAACAAACAAAGAATTTTTTTTAATACCGTTGAATCCCCGGCAACGGCGCCAAAATTTGATGGTTGCCGAGACCGTCAAAATAAATCAAGTTACAATTTACCATGCACGAATATAATTTAACTGCAGTAAGTGGTAAAAGGATCGTTCCTCAGAGATTCGGTGGATTAAAATCAATTCTTTGTATTAATTCAAAAGGGTGGCAAATACCAATATGAGTTGTTGGTTAGTTGCAAACAATTTAGATTGACAGAAATAAACAAAATGGAGGACGCAGTGAGTGATAGTGATATTAACCAGTTGATAAAGACTTCCCAGTAAGGACTTCTTATAACTCATGATTCGAATAGGTTGATCATAGATGCAAGAATATTAAACACTAAACTTATAGGAAGGCTATAGAGACCAGGTATTGGTCACCTAGATCTCCTACTTTCCTCCTACACAAGACTTCCAAAGAGACACTCTATTGGAAGTCCCTAATCATCCTAACAATCCTAAGAGACACTCTATAGGATTTAATCAGGGCAATTGATAGACGTAGGGAAAGACCTAATCCCAGGCCTGAGATAGAGAATCATGTCTATCCTATAAACCAAATCTGATCCTTCTTCTAGCTGTCACCAGCTAGTTGTCTTCGTATTTCTCTTGGCAATGTAGACTCCAAAGCCGCCAGAAAAGACTGTAATCGTTCCAAACCTTAAGTGAAGTTGATCAGGCTTTACTAAGAACAAGGACAAGTTGTCATGCAAACAAGAAGGATAAGAATACAAGTACAGAGTGTGTGAAGTGCGATTTGATCTCACAACCTAGGAATCATGGCTTTGAATCCTTACTAAGAAGAAGGCGCTTAGCCTATAACAGACATAATATAAATAATAATAAATAACATAATATAAAAGAAATCCGAATTGTATTGAAGATGAGAGAATAGTCTAAGCTGCAACAATGGTAGAAAATCCGAGAGAGAAGTCCTCCCCTCTTCTTCTCAGCGGCAGCTTTAAATAACAAAACCTATCTCTGGTTCAAAATTCAAAAGACGAAGAAAAGATAGAAATCTAATTTTGCGGGATTGTTTATTTAAATACAAAAAGGGGGAATCGATCATGCTAATCGATTAAGGAGTTCTTAGCACAATCGAACTTCTTTCCTTCTGGAAGACGGCAGCTCAATTCCAGGGTTTAAGCTCGCGGCCCATGGATAATTCTCGCGGCCCATGGTTCAATTAAGTTGGTTGACTCTGGTCAACGCATCCAGTTTCTTGGCTTATCCCAGGTCTGGGATTGAATAATTCTTTGATCAACAAAACAGCTCTGATAGAGGCTCTTCTGGCTCCTTTTGATTAATTCTGCTTCTCAGCAGCATATCTGTAGAAAAGGAGGGAAAAACCAACAATTAGCAGTATCATCATCCCAAAACAGAAGTAAAAGGATGATGAAAAGATGAAATTTTAGCGTTCTATCACTCCCCGACGCAGCGACAAGGGGATCCTCCCAAGGGCCGTGTTTATGACTCGAATCTTCCTTCCCTCATTTTACCAATAGCATAAATATTAGTGATTGTGGAACAGCGGAACCTGCCCATTCGTTACCCAGCCCCCGTGAAGCCTGGAGTAGTTATGGGAGGAAGGTAAAATGCCTTTTGCAAGTTCCACAAAGCTAAGGGACGCTCTACGAAAGTATGTAGAGAATTAAAGCTAGCGATAGAACATCTAGTAGAGGAAGGATATCTCGGAGAATTTGCCACTAAGGCAAGAGAGGAAGCTAGGAACAACCCGACGGATAGAGCGACTGATAACAGACAAGCACCTCCTCGCGCTCCAGGAAATAATGCTACTCCCTCTGGGAGAGGTAGGGAGACACTCATGGTTGATGACGATGATGTCCCTATCATCAATATCATAGCCGGAGGCACGCACAATTAGCGCCCGCGACAGGAGACAAGCGGAAGCGAGAGGGCGCGTTAATAAAAAGCGAAGTGATAAGTGCTCTAGATCGAATGGTGTTATCCTTTTCTGAAAAGGACGAGAAAGGCGTTATTTATCCACACAATGATGCGCTAGTGGTCACACCCATTATCGCTAGTCATGGATGTACACACAATTTTTCCTAAAATAGGAGAAAATTACACGTGTCAAATTACAAGTGTTGAATGTAGAATAAAAGTGGTTCTTCTTCTCTTGATTCCTCTGATTAATGAATCAGTCTTCACTCTGGATTTGGATTTGAATTTGAGTTGGATGGTTGACGGATTGGCCTTGAATCAGCTTATAATCACCGGTTGATTTGAGAAGAAACCGACCTTGAATCAGCTTGTGGCTTCTGCTTGATTTGACTTGAGAAGAAACTGGCATTCAATCAGCTTGTGGCTTCTTCTTGATTTGATTTGATGTAGTTGAGGGAGAATCAGCCTTGAATTAGCTTGTGGCTTCTCCTTGGTGGTTGAGAGAGAACCGCCTTGAATCAGCTTGTGGCTTCTCCTTCTTTCTTGAAGACGATCTGCTTCAGTTCTTGATCTTCACAGCACTTCTTCTCTCTAAGAAAATGTGTTCCCCCCCCCACCCACCCACCTACCTTCTAAGGAAGACTTTATTTATAGGCTCATAGGAATGGTTTTGAGTGGGAAAGATGACACGTGTCCTCATCTCATTGGTCCAATGTGTAACCACCATTATTAATTAATTTGCACATTAATTAATAATTGAATATTAATTAATTTGACATTTAATCAAATTATTTAACAAATATGAGATGAATTTTGATCCCTCCGAGTATGAGTTTGTTGATGGGCCTCGACCAAATAAGCCTCACGGATTTCAATGAATGTTGGGCCGAGTATTTTAAGACGGGCCGCAATTTTGATGTCTACAAATGCCCCATCATGATTATTTTACTTGATGAAGTAAATTAATCTTGAACTCATTCCTTTTCGAGCGAGCTCAATTTGCTCCGAGGACTGAACTTGAAATCGTAATTAATTGTAGGTCCAAATTTGACGTGGACCAATTTTAACTCCGGAGTGATTTTCTACCGAATGTACATTTTTATTTGAAACTTGTACCAAAGAATTGATTCTATAGAGGAATCCATAGTTGTGGGTTTATTCTTGCACATCATAAGTTAAGCGGGTACTGTCACCATAAATCATATCATGTATCCTATCATCGAGTCTTCAATTAATTAAATGACCCAAGCCCATTAATTAACATTAGCCCAAAATCAAGACGCCATTATTGATATCCATCCAAGCAGCACTCACATTTGAATTTGAATTTTGGGTCGCAGAAGCAAACGACTAGAAACCAAGACTATGGTAGGAAATTGCCTAAAATTGCTCCAACGGCAAAAAAGCCATAATTGCAATTGACGTAGGAAGAGGCCAAAATTATGGTAAATTACCATAATTAAAATCCTATTTTGTGTATATAAAGGGCAGGGACTATTCTTCAATTTCTTATGCACGACGCTAGCCTCTCTTCTTCGCTTGGTTGCTAACTCTTTGATTTTTTTTTTCATGCTTTATCATGCTTCCCTATTTCATATATACATGCTTCATTGTTTCTGCACATATATATATGTTGCTGTTGCGCTCCTTTTTTTCTTGTTTTTTTTTTCCCATGCCTTATTTCTTCTGCACAGGCATGCTGTTGTTGCTTTATATATATATATATATATATATATACACATATGCATGCTGCTGCTGTTGCATATATATATATCACCATGCCGCATCTTGATCTTTTTTTTTTTAATCGATCAGAATGTTTTTCTCTCGTTTGAGTAAAATTTTCCAACTTGATTGTGCAAAATCTTTCCTTAATTGAGCAAATTTTTTCATAATTGGACAACATTTACTTCCTTTGACTAAACAAAATCTTTTCATTAATGAGCATTTTTTTTTCTTTTAATCAATGAGAATCCTTTTCTTAATTGAGTAAGATCTTTATTCTTACAAATAAAGTTGTACTCATGCTCCCTACTCCTTTTGAATCTTGAATTTGTTTCTTCTTGCTGCTGCCATCCGAGAGAGGAAAAGGTAACCTCTTGATTTATTTATTTTTATTCGTTAATGCTTCTGCATATATACATGGCTTCTTGTTTTAGCATGTAATGGTTTAATTCCTAGCCATATCCATGTATCCCTTGCTTTTTGATTGGTTGACTTTAATCCATTTTTCTTCATTTGGTTTGCGTAGGAACGCCAACAAAAGCAAGCAAGTGCTCTTTTCCTTAATTGATTGTGCAGGAGCAGCAAGCACCTTCTTTTCTTTCTTTCTTTTTTGCACAAGACGCAAGTAATCAAGTACCCTTTTATTTTCATTTTCTGCGTTTTTTTTTTTTTTACTGTTTTCGTATGATTGGTTGGTCGGTTGCGGGCTGCTGCGCCTCTGCTCGCCGGAGTTGCAGACATGCCGGTAGTGGCACCGGTGCTGGAGGTTGAAGACAGAGTTGGTTCTGTCTTGGTCTTGGGTAGTGGGTCATGCTCTTTTTTTTTTCTTCTTTTCCTTTTCCTTTTGTGCAAGTAACATTCGTACTCCTTTTTTCTTTTTTCTTTTTTAAAAAAAAATAGATGACTTCGTCTTCATCACGATCCCTTGGTGTCGCTCCGCTGCAACCTCTTGATATGGACTGGATCGGCGAGAGCTCAAGTCAAGAGCAAAGAGGACGATTTATTTATTTCCCGAAAACCGAAGTGAAGCATCGTTGCAATCCGGAGAGAAAGGAGTATTGAAGCTCGTCATAGTGAGTCAGTCAACGGAGGATCCCAATATAAGCTTCATCGAGGGTCTAGATCAGTGCTTTTTAAGCACTGTATCCCACCTAATTGATGTAAAGGCTTCAGGATTTCGCTCCACCAGTTCCAGGATTAACCACATCGAGGGTCTAGATCAGTGCTTTTTAAGCATTGTATCCCACCTAATTGATGTAAAGGCTTCAGGATTTCGCTCCACCAGTTCCAGGATTAACCACATCGAGGGTCTGGATCAGTGCTTTTTAAGCATTGTATCCTACCTACTTTATGTAAAGGCTTCAGGATTTCGCTCCACCAGTTCCAGGATTAACCACATCGAGGATCTGGATCAGTGCTTTTTAAGCACTTTGTCCCACCTAATTGATGTAGAAGTTTCAGGATTTCGCTCCACCAGTTCCAGGATTAACCACATCAAGGGTCTAGATCAGTCCTTTTTAAGGACTGCATCTCACCTAATTGATGTAGAAGCTTCAAGATTTCGCTCCACCTTGCTTATTCCTTCCTTTTGCAACATTGAAGACTATATTCCGCATCCCGAGATTTGCTGAGAGGATCAAGGCGAAGCATTATAGATGGGGATCGCCACTTGTCGCTCAAGAAGAGATCTCTTATCTTCAAGGTCTTCGGGAGTGCTTGTTTTGGACTTAGAATCACCTTCGGAACAAAGGCTTCGGGCTTAGTGGCGTTTTCGGAATAAAAGTTTCATGAACTCAGAGGCGTCTTCGAAACAAAAGACCTCGGACTCAGAGGCATCTTCAGAATAAAAGCTTCGAACTCAAAGGCGTCTTTGGAACAAAAGCTTCGAGCCTAGAGGCATCTTCTATTCTTCAGGAGGCCATCAAGGACATATTTACGTCTAACGCTGCTCCATTGAAGTTGAAGGCTCGAGACTTTCTGACTCAAGTTGACCCTTACCTCACAAGGAGAGAGAAATACACGAGTCGTCTTCCCTCACCCGAGGAAGTGGATAGGCTAAAGTTGAAGCTTGACGCCTCTCAAATACGGAGTTCTTCCCTTCAGGATACCTTATTGAGTTCAAAAGCCGAGATGGAAGACTTGGACTTGAAGATCAGCCGGTTGCAAGAGGAAAAAGGTAGATTAGCCACAAAGATTGACAAGTTGCAAGATGATCTTCAAGTCACCGACGAGAACATCCAAAAGCTTTCTGCGGAACAAGAAGAATGGAAAAAGAAAGAGACCATCGCATCACTGCAGCTGAAGTTGAAGCGATTGACCGTGAGAGAGAAGAACTTAGGCATACTCTTCTTCAGATGACAGATTTGGAAGACATAGTGGCGTCTCTAGTGTAGTCCTTTTTTTTTTTGTACTTTTCCCATGCATGGAATGAACGCTTTTATTCTGTCTCTTTGTTTTTTTTTTGCTTGAGCTTGAACTGATATGATGATCATTCATTCAATTGTGGCAAAGAAATGTTGTTTTTCCTTGACTGATTAGCTCCGGAAACATATTTATTTTACTCATTTATTTAGCCGTACACAATTTATACTCTTGCGGGCCAGGAGTAGTACAATGATTTTATTTTCTTTTTGCCGTACACGGTTTATACTCTTACGGGCTAGGAGTCGTGTGATTTTTTTTTATGTGATTGCACTTGAAATATGTCAAGTTGCCTACGTACCTTCAATGAAGAAGGATCAAGTCATGACGTAGTTCAATTATTATTTTTTCTTTTATTTTGGCCGTACACAGTTTATACTCTTGCGGGCCAGGAGTGTTTGGCTTTGCAGTTTACCCTCTTGCAACTAGGAGTAGCGGCGATGATTTCTAGGCATAGAAGCGCTTGAAGACCCTTCCGTTGATAGGTCTGATGTGTAATCCATTGATTCCTTCCAATTTATCAATTGTGGCTTACCCCCTTTCCTCGAATGTTGACGAAGCTAGCTCTTGTTCATCTTCATTCGGACGCTCTTCAATGGAAGCACAATTAGCATCCTCAACCTCC
This sequence comes from Viola odorata, assembly GCA_963691705.1. Taxonomy (NCBI): domain Eukaryota; kingdom Viridiplantae; phylum Streptophyta; class Magnoliopsida; order Malpighiales; family Violaceae; genus Viola; species Viola odorata. The sequence continues at coordinate 44,204,056 of OY829538.1, forward strand.
ATGTCTTCAGCATTGTAAAAGAATCGTCGTGCAACACTTTTTCTCTTCTGCTTCTGCCTTTTGGACTTTCCTTTTTGGTTTAGGATATTAGGTCCTAGCCGTGTGAAGACGGACTTCTTCTGTGGCGGTGTTGGAAGTTCAAGCTCCAAGGAAGCTTTGTCTCCTAACCTGTCAAAAACAGAGACCCTAGCCGATTCTCCTTGGACACGACTAAATACGGGAAGTTTCTCCTCCTTAGAGGTCTCTTTGTCAACTTCGCATACTTGTATCATAATTGGGTTCGCAGAGGCCTTTTTGACTTTGATCTTGGCTGGAGGATCTTGTAGAAAATCGAGCCCGAACCTTTGCCTTTCTGTAGATGGTTTTCTATTAGAAAGGACCGCATCCAAGTGACCAAGTTGGCGAGGTTCTCCTTTTCTGTACCCAGCATTCTCAAAGAGTCTTTCGACTTTTGGGTCATACCATCCTCGACTACGTCCTTTTGATCCTTCGCTTTTTATATCTTTGGATCTTGCCTCCTTGAAAGCTTTCAACTTGGATGGTCTTGGGAACAATGTTGAAATCATGGGAATAGAGAGAGTCATACTCTTCTTTAAGACCTCTATTCCCTCAGCGATGGCAGTTTTGGAAAGCGAAGCCTTTATGAACATAGGTGCTGCCCTTGTGGCGGAAGAGGAGCTTTCTTCATTCCTCTTACATTCTGGTGCGAAGATGGGAAAGGCTTCCGAAGGAATCTTTTCTTCTGAGAAGAATTTTGCATCTGTAAAATGTGATTCTTCCTTGTTGAATGGATTGGTTTCTCCCTTATCGCACTTTACCTCTCCATTACGAATGAATTTGAGACATTGGTGCCGGCTTAAAGGGATAACTTCATTTTCATGTAACCAAATCCTTCCAAGGAGCCGCTGGTAGGATGTTATGGCATCAATTAAAACAACATCGGCATCTTTGTGGTCAAATCCTTCAGCTTGCTCCACACCAACCATGTAGACTGCTACGCAATCTTCAAGAGATTGTTCTTCTGGGACATACTCTTCACAAGTCGTTGTCCCTTTTGGTTGAGACGAAGACCTCGGTGTTGAGCATTCGAGAGCGTGATGCCTCCCTTTTCTAGATGTTGGATGAGTGTGAGCCTTACAAGGCGTTCATTCAAGCTTTGTCGGCGCATGTATCGAAGCCTTTCCCTTGCGAGGCTTATCAACAGTCTCAACTTCATGGGAGGTCTTTAATGGCTCACTTGGAAGACCCCACCCTTCTGGCTGAACGTCACAATCTTGGCTAAAGACGCCATGAGAGTATTTTGAGGATGACTTTCTTTTTGGAAGAACTTTTTTATTCTTCTTCCTTCTGAAGGTTGACCATCCGTCGTTAATTTCATCTTCGGACTCAGAGCTTATTTCCCAAACTTCCAAGTCGTCAGTCATCAACTCGTACAAGCTTAGCCCATAAGGGTTTCCTATCTTTGGCATCCCAGGGTAGGCATAAATGACATTGACCTCTCCATCAGTGCTGAATTCTACGGGGACCGCCCCTTTCGGTAATTCAGCTGTCAAAACCATTGGCTGAGTGATGACTAGGTTCTGACCCAAAGCTTGCGACAATGGAACAGGATCAAATGACCCAAATGCGATCTTAGTTGGTGTAGCATCGTTCTTTGCAATGGTTGTGATGTAATTGGCATCTACAACATCTTCATCATCGAGTTTTATTTTTCCTTCCTTGTCCAAACGAACGATGAGATCTTTAAGGACAAAACACTTATCTACCGGATGACTGATGATCCGATGATATTTGCAGTACCTGGGGTTGTCGATCTGGTTCACTTCTTCTGGGCGCTTTGATGGCGGAAGCTCGATCAATTTTTGTTCAAGAAGCTGGTCCAGAATGTCAGAGACTTCCGAGTCTAAAAAGGGATATCCTCTTTCTTCACGTTCCTTCAGGGTCCTTCTTTGAGATTTGAAAGGCTTGTACTCGGTCTTAACTTATTTCGCCTCTTCTTTTCTTTGTATCTCTTTGAAGGATATTTTCGCAGGTGCCGCAGTGACTACCATGCTTTCCTTCCCTTTGTTGGTATTCAGGTCTTTCCTTACTTCTTCCTTTTCACAAGAGCCATTTGGCAAGTAACTACCGTGCCTTTGGATCTGAATTTCCAAATCATGAGCTCTAGTTGTGAGCTCCTCGAATGTGCGTGGCATGTTCGCCTGCAAGTTGTAGAGCAGCCTCCAATGCATGCCTTGGACACACATGTCGATTGAAGATGACTCACTAATCCTTTCTTTGCAATTAAGGACCAAGTTCCTCCATCTTTCAATGAACTCGGTGACAGGTTCATCTTTTCTTTGTTTTGTTCCAGCCAGTTCAGACAGGCAGACAATCCGTCGAGTGCTGTAAAAGCGAGTTGGGAAGTCTCTTTCCAGTTGGTCCCAACTATCAATAGACCCAGGCCTAATATCAGTGTACCATTCAAAGGTCACGCCTTTCAGTGATCGAACAAATTGCTTCACCATCATATCTCCATAAGTTCCTGCATTGTTGCAAGTCTCTATGAACTGAGCGATGTGTTGTTTAGGGTTCTCTTTCCCCTCGAACTGCTGGAATTTTGGAGGTTGATACCCCACAGGCAGTAATAGTTCATCTATGTGCCTTGAGTAAGACTTTGCGTACCCGAGAGAGGATTGTGAAGGTCCTCCATATTGAACACGGATAGTGTCAGCAATCATCATCTGCAGTTGTTGAACTGTCAGATTTGCGACAGGTGTCGCGGTGTTGTTGCTGTTGTCATTTAGATTATTCACCATAATGTTGTCTTCGTGGTGTTTTCGCTGTCGTTCTCGTTCAGCATTCTCATCACCAAAAGAGCCTCCGCTAGAATTTGGATTATTTGATGAGCCTTGTTGACTTGCCAACTTAGCCGTCAAGAAAGTTATTTGGGCATCTTTCTCTGCCATAGCCTTTGTCAAATTTTCAATTGTTGTGGACATCTCTTGAAAACGAGTCTCGGCATCTTGGGAAGCGTCGATGGCCATCACCGCAACAAAGGATTCAGAGGAGTCAGAGTTGTAGTCTACCCATCTCCTAGTTGGAGTATTTTCAGAAGCAACTCCGGCATCGGACTCTCCACTCGGATGATAGTCATAGTAGGAGCCGTCAGATCTTGTTTGCACCTCTTTGGCGACTCTTCTTCTGGGTTTTTCCCTACGGGAAAATTATTTCAATGGTGACACCAACTGGGCTCTTCCGGCTCTAGTGCGAGCACGTGTTGCGGGAAGACCTTCTTGAAGTGCTTCAGGAAAGGAGTCGTCGATCTGATTTCTAATCAGGCGATTCATTTTGGATCTTGATTTGAGGAGCGTGATTCAAAAGATGAGAGGAGAGTAGTGTCCCACTGGGCGTGCCAAAGATTTGTACACACAATTTTTCCTAAAATACGAGAAAATTACACGTGTCAAATTACAAGTGTTGAATGTAGAATAAAAGTGGTTCTTCTTCTCTTGATTCCTCTGATTAATGAATCAGTCTTCACTCCGGATTTGGATTTGAATTTGATTTAGATGGTTGACGGATTGGCCTTGAATCAGCTTATAATCCGCGGTTGATTTGAGAAGAAACCGGCCTTGAATCAGCTTGTGGCTTCTGCTTGATTTGACTTGAGAAGAAACTGGCCTTGAATCAGCTTGTGGCTTCTTCTTGATTTGATTTGATGTAGTTGAGGGAGAACCGACCTTGAATTAGCTTGTGGCTTCTCCTTGGTGGTTGAGAGAGAACCGCCTTGAATCAGCTTGTGGCTTCTCCTTCTTTCTTGAAGACGATCTGCTTCAGTTCTTGATCTTCGCAACACTTCTTCTCTCCAAGAAAATGTGTTCCCCCTCACCTTCTAAGGAAGACTCTATTTATAGGCTCATAGGAATGGTTTTGAGTGGGAAAGATGACACATATCCTCACCTCATTGGTCCAATGTGTAACCACCATTATTAATTAATTTGCACATTAATTAATAATTGAATATTAATTAATTTGACATTTAATCAAATTATTTAACAAATATGAGATGAATTTTGATCCCTCCGAGTATGAGTTTGTTGATGGGCCTTGACCAAGTAAGCCTCACGGATTTTGATGAATGTTGGGCCGAGTATTTTAAGACGGGCCGCAATTTTGATGTCTACAATAGAGTTAGAAGAACTCTCGTTGATAATGGAAGTGCCGTGAACTTATTTTCATTGGAGGCTTACAACCTCATGAAGCGCCCCGATAGCGAGTTAACGCCTTGCAAGAAGCCCATAATTGGAGTAGACGGAGTCCCCATCCCAGTGACTGGGGTAACCACCCTACTAGTGTACTTTAGAGAGGATACCTCCAAGCGGTCAGAGGAACTGTTATTCCTGGTCGTGGACCTAAATCTGCCCTATAATGCTATACTTGGACGACCTTTCCTCAACCGTTTTAGAGCGGCGATATCCCAAAAGCATTTGAGGATGAAATATTCCTCCTAGGAGGGAGTAGTCTCGATCAAAGGTAATCAGAAATTGGCGGCTGAGTGCTACCTACTCATGACTCAGAAGAGTTGTGATAGGTACGTGTGTGTAACGATAGATCCATATGAGCAGAACGACGAGAAACGTACTCAGCCTGTAGACAAGATAATACCTGTGTCGGTTAATGGGATCGATGAAGTGAGCTTCCTGGTTAGCAAAAAGCTTAGCTCAGTGGAAAACCTTCAACTAGCTCGGCTGTTGAACAAATGTAAAGGAGAATTCGCGTGGAAGCCCGCAGACATGCCAAGTATTTCACGAGAGGTAGCGGAACATCGACTCAACGTGGACCCCAGTGTCAAGCCGATTCAGCAGAAACGACGTGCGTTTTCTCCGGAGAAAACATTAGCCGTTGATAAGGAAGTAACAAAGCTCCTAGACGCAGGCTTCATCCGAGAAGTTCAATACCCGACCTGGCTAGCCAACCCAGTTCTTGTTCGCCCAACGGAGATTGGCGTATGTGCATCGACTTTACTGACCTAAACGACGCTTGTCCCAAAGATTGCTACCCGCTTCCTCGAATTGATCAACTGGTCGATCAGACTGCCGGATACGCCTATCTAAGCTCGTTAGATGCCAATTCGGGATATCATCAAATCCCCATGGCCATTGAGGATGAGGAAAAAATTGCTTTTATCACGCCAAAAGCCACTTACTGCTACACGACAATGCCATTTGGGCTAAAGAACGCTGGAGCAACCTTTCAACGAATGGCAAATAAAGTCTTTGAAAAGCTAATCGGGAAAAATGTGGAAGCATATGTCGATGATATATTGGTCAAGAGTCGAAGCTTTCAGGGCCACTTGAACGACTTGGAAGAAATCTTTAGCGTGATGAGAGAATATAAAATGAAGTTGAATCCCCGTAAATTCATGTTTGCATTTCAGACGGGAAAATTCTTGGGTTATGTGGTTAGCCGAAAAGGCATCTAGCCTAACCCTTCGAAGGTCAAAGCTATCCAGGACATGATATCTCCTCGAACCGTCAAAGAAGTACAAAGACTGACTGGGCGCGTTATCGCCCTGGGGCGGTTTATCTCTAAGCAAGGCGAGAGATGCCTACCTTTCTTCAAGGTCATACGCAAAAAAACACCTTTCGGGTGGATAGCAGAATGCGAAGAGGCGTTTATGGCCCTGAAAGCTTATTTATCGTCTGACCTAGTGTTAACAAGGCCTGAACAGGGAGATACCTTATATTTATACCTTGGCGCTGCTGATGAAGTGGTCAGTGTCGTCCTCGTTCGAGACGACAACCACTTACACTATCCCGTATATTTTGTAAGTCATGTTTTGAAAGATGCCGAGCTACGATACACGGGCATCGAGAAAATAGCGTTTGCGCTGGTGCAAGCCACAAGGAAGATGAACAAATATTTCCCAGAAACTTACACTGACTTATGGGTCATCCACGTGGATGGGGCTAAGAATCAAAAATCAGCTGGAGCTGGGATCTTCATGATTTGACCACGCGATATACATATACGGTATGCCATTAGAATCCTACAACCGTTATCTAATAACGCGGCAGAGTACGAAGCACTATTGGCTGGGCTCAGGATAGGAAGAAGCTTCTCCGATAAAGCCATACATGATACGGGGATGATGGGAGACCTGTGACTAAAGATCTGTGGAGATTCCAAGTTGATAATAGACCAAGTCCTGGGACACTCTCAAGCTAGAGAGCCCACCATGGTGCAATACCTCGCCAAGGTGAAGCGCGAATTGTTGGAAATAAAGAAAAGTGGCATGCGAGTCAGCTTTGAGCATATCCCTCGAGAGGATAACGCTGAGGCAGACAACCTCGCTAAACTTACGGCAAACCCGGAAGCACCCATACCTAAGGGTGTGTACTATCGTGAGATATCTGTGTCGTCCTTCATGGAGGAGCAAGCATCACTTTGTGTTGAAGAAATTGAAAATGATTGGCGAACTCCCGTTATAAAATACTTGAAACATGAGGAGTTACCCATGGATAACGCTGAAAAGAAGAAGGTGCTGAAACAAGCGGCGCGATGTACGTATTATGACGGGGAACTGGTGCGGAGATGTTTTTCCCACCCAGCCGCCAAGTGCATAACGGAACAAGAGGGTCTTCACACCTTACGAGAAATTCACGAAGGAATATGCGACATGCACACATCCGGCGGTACCTTAGCCGCGCAAGTATTCAGGTCAGGATTTTACTGGCCCACCATTCACAGAGATTGTAATGATTATGTGCGAACTTGCCAAAAGTGTCAGGAATTCTCTAAGATTCCCCGATAACCTGCCACGGAAATCTCTGAAATAGTAGCTCCTTGTCCTTTTGTGAAATGGGGGATAGATATCCTAGGCCCGTTTCCAAAAGCAAGGTCCCAGCTAAAATTTATGGTCGTGGCAGTGGATTACTTCACGAAATGGGCAGAAGCGGAAGCGGTGGCCAACATCACAACAGAAAAAGTTTGGCGTTTCTTTAAGCACCAAGTTATCATACGGTTCGGTATACCCCGTGTGCTAGTAAGCGATAACGGGACGCAGTTCACCAGCCGATTCTTTAGAGACTAGTGTGTGGAATTCTAGATCGAGCAAAGATTCTCTTCCGTGGCTCACTCGCAAACCAACGGTCAAGCGGAGGTGACGAACTGAAGTATTCTTAGCGGTATCAAGAAAAACCTAGAAGGGTCCAAAAAGAAATGGGCGGAAGAGCTGCCGTATGTGATATGGGCGTACCGCATGACCGTCAAAACCAGTACTGGAGAAACACCTTTTGCATTGGCTTTCAGCACTAAGGCCGTTACGCCAGTGGAAATTGGTACCATAAGCGTGCGAGTTGCCTACTTTTGGGAGGAATTGAATGAGGAGAGGTTACAGGCTAACCTTGATGCGTTACCAGAGTTACAAGAGGAAACCCTTCTGAAAATGCTACATTACAAACAAAAAATGGCGCGTTATCACAACAGGCGCGTCAAAGAGCGGTTGCTGAAAACGGGCGACCTGGTACTCAGAGACAAACGAGCAGCTGGTTAGCGCATGGGAAAGCTCAGTCCGAACTGGGACGGGCCATACCGCGTTACCCGTGTTATCGGCAAGGGAGCGTATCACCTGGAAACACTTGATGGTACCCTCTTACCTAACTCTTGGAACATAGCTCGTTTGAAATTATACCATGCTAGAATCTGATATATCTCTGCACATTTCGCTAATGCCATCCCTGACTTGTGCTAACACTCGAATAGAGAATATTCTTGTGTATTTTGTCCCGGGGTGTGTTGTCGATGTCACTCGAATGAGCGACATCGACAACAACACCCCGAGATAAAAGCGAGAAGGCTCCTGCGGGTAACTAATGTCTATTATTACATGTCATTTTACTAATAGCATATGATTGAGAATATGCAGAGATATCGTTCGGACGATAGAGAGATCGACGCTCGTGCAAACAATAATGTTATGAAACTTATTATTGGGATTGATGTGTTATGGACACTAACGATTTTATTATCATGGCTCGAGAAGCATGGCCTAAAGAACACGTGTACTATGTCTCTCTCTGGCAACTATTCCCATAGAAAGGGAAATGTCGGAACCTATCTACATGGCATCTTCAGCCGTTAGTCGAGAATACTTACAACAACGTGATTATATGCTACATATCGTTGGGAATAACGGCCATGGTTCTTCTCTCCTATAAGTCTTTATCTTTAAGAATGCTGAGCAATAATGAAAATACGCATGAGGAGGTCATGTCGCGATATCTAGCAGAGCACCTATCATCAATATCAACTATCAGATGGCAATCATATAGCCTGCCTATTGCTGCTAAAATCCATTATCTTGCGGCGTCAAGCTCAGACCCGCTGACATTATCGTGACGAGAACGATGCCGCTGTCATATTGAAAGGAGCTCGAAGAGAAAGAAATAAGGAAAAGGAAATCAGCAATAAAAGAAATGAGTAAGCTGAATATACGATTGTTCAAAAATACCCTCGAGGGGTCACAAAAAATAAGAGTTTGAAGTCTTAAGGCTCTAAGGGCAAAAAGACAAAATAGATGACTCCCAATATTCAAGAAAGGGAGTAATAACATCCAGCGTGTGTCGGTCCTATGAACTCCCCTGCCCTTTATAGCCCCTTGCCTTGTCTTAGCGAAAGCCCTCGTCTGTGAGATCGGTAGACTTATTCATGAAAGCGTCAGTAAGGGCGGCACCACGATACACCCCTTCTCCATGAATCTCCACAAAATAGTTGGCCATGATAACGGCAGTCTTCTCGACATACCACGTGCACTTCTCTACCGTCTCCCTCTCCAGTACCATTTTTTCCTCTATTAACGCCGCCTTTTCCCCCTCCAGCGCGGCACTCTACACCCTTTCCGCCACCAGAGCAGCGTCAAGGCCGGACACCTACTCTCTCGCATCTTTCTGATCCTTCTTGGTCGTCTCCAAGGCCAGTAGCAACTCTTGACGCTCCTCCAATAACTTCTTCTTTTCTTCTCGCTCCTTGGAAAGCTCGTCTAAGGAAGCAGTAAGGGAAGCGACTTTGTGCGACATATGTTCCGCCCAGTAGTGAAACTTAGAAAAACCAGTGAAGAAGTTGGAACGCAGCGAATTTATCTGCTCACCTTCAGTCCGAGAAAGGAATGCCTCTCGATCTTCAGGGGACGTTAGCGCATAAGTAGCTAAGAGAGAAGAAGTCGCAACGGAACTGTCGCCCCCGACAGCCGTAAATCCAGAACTGCGCAGCTTAGTCAAGTCAAGTTGATGGGTGATAGGACCGGAATCACTTATCGAGCTCAGATCAGCCATAAGATGGGGCATGATGACCCCTCCCTCGAAGCGCCGAAGCATTGGAGCGCTAGAAGGAATAAAAACCACTGCGGAAGGAGACGGAGGTTGATTAGAGGAGCTACCCCCATGAAGCCCAAAAGAACTGTGGGGTTGATAACCCAAAAAACCAGACAAGCCTTCGCCAAAGCCCAAGGCGTTGGAGAATGGAGGAAGTGACGTGGCAAAGGAATTAGGTGAAGTCTCGAAGGACCTAGGAACACCCATGCTCCCCAGAAAATCAGAAGATTGATCCATGGAAGGTACCGTAGAATCAAAAACGGTAGGGTGTCCCTCCTTGGTATTAACATGACCGGTCGGCGAACTTTCGCCCTTCCCGTCAAGTCGCACCCTCTTCTCAGGACGAATAAGTATATGGCCCAAGTTCATGTTGTTTGTTGGCGACACGCGAGTGGAAGCAGTAGTGGTGTCCTAAAGAGGGAAACGATGCGAAGGATAAGAAAGTAAGAGAAAATGCAAAATGATACTAAAGAGCAGTAGGTGGAATAAGCAATTATAAAAGAAACACTTACGGTGGCAATATCGGTAGCAGGCGCCTCTGAAGATGGAGTAAGAGCGGCAACACTTCTTATCATTTTTTTCTTTTTCCTTCCTTTTGTCGGAGCCTTGGAAAAAGACACCTGAATAGGATGGATGACAACAGACACGGTGGGAACACCAAGAGGAATGGTGGTGGTTCCCTCACCGACCGGGGAAGAAGACGCCTGAATGGGGTTCACGGTAACAACAGGCGATATCGTTGCATTAACCGTGGCCTCTGCAGCGGCAACAGCTACTTCCTTCTCTTTTCTCTGTTGAGACCTTCTCAGCCGTTTCCTGACGCTCTCAGGCTTCCAGTTAGGATCCGTCGCTGCATAATCATGAGATAACGTTAGCGTTATTACCGACTATGATAACGAAGAAAACGACACAACACTCACGTCTAATGCAGGTTTGAATGTCCATCCCGCATGCCAAATTGCGAGTATGAACACTGATTTCCAGCTGAAGTAGTTTGTCTAACCAGCCTCGCTCAGGCTGACGAAAAATCCCCCGTCGACCCCAGACACCATCCTTGACGTCTTAATTAAAACCAGATCGCCACCAAGGGCTAGGAAGGTTAGGAAATTCAATAACAAAAAACTCTTTTTTCCAATCTTCAATGGAAGACTCAAGGTGAAGGAGTTTCCAGGTGAAGGTTTTGAGCGAGTCATCGTCATAGCGGGGAGATATCGCTATCACACCCCGACGACTATACAATTTGAAAAGTAATTTGAGTAGTAAAAGGGAAGGAGAGTTAATCCCTTTGTATTTGCAAAGTTCTAGAAAGGCATAAACACAGCAATATGCATTCGGGGTTAACTGTACAGGATTTAAATCAAGAGCAGTAAGCAACTATTTTATAAAGGGATCAACGGGAAATCGGAAACCATAACGAAACATCTGGGCATACAGAACCCTACGATTGCCGGTTAAAATGCTATTCAGCGGTAATGAATCAGGGGCAACCGAAACCGTATAACCCTCTGGGATGTCAACATGATGTTCGGTTAGATGCTCATTGAGAGCGGCCAAGGAAGTGATACTACTAACAGTACTCTCAATCTTTTCCTCATCAACAGATTTAGACCCAAAACGGAGAGTTTTAGCCATGGCAGAAATAAAAGATAAAAAGATAAAGAAGACGGCAGAAGAAAATAAGAAATACCTTTGTAGAAGAGAAGCTTCGAGCACCCAGACAATTAAAAGAAAAACCACAAGACGACTCGAAAGGATATGGAGAGGGTAAAATAACAAAAGTGGAAAAAAGAGACAAGTGTTAGGTTTTATAACCCTAGTGGCTAAACAAAACGACTGTTGTAACAGTCATTGCGTATGGGGTGTCACGAGGAGCAGGTATAAGCAATGAGTACGATTCTAGAGAAGCGGGAAGACGCTTTGATCTCACCAAATTCCTAGGGCACGGTAACCCCTGGCGCCCCTACGAATTGACACGTGTATTTTGTTCCATCATGACTTCTCCCTCACATTAATGAGGGGATCTTGAGCATTAAATGCTCTGAAAAGTAGAATCGGTTTTTTAAAGCGGAACAGGCGAGATGACGCAGTAATCGGGGTAACGCGATTTGGCGTTAACCAAGCCGGCAGCTAACAGGATAACGCAAAAAATAGAATGAAGATTATTCGTTATTTAAAAAAAAATTACAGATGTTTTTACGTGACAGGCATTATCAATTATTACAAGCTGAATGGAGTCAATGTTTAAAGAAAAAAATCCTCTCTGACGCCAGCCTTATCTAATCACGGAAGCGCTTCGATATCGTCGCCGTTATTCCCCTCTTCTTCCCTTGAAGAAAGAAAACCCTCTTTGCTCTCGTCTATCTCTTTCATTTTCTTAGAAGCATAATCGGCTATCTTAGCAGGATCAAAAGTCCCACTGCGATAATAGTCTTAGAATCCGGTGGTAAAGGCCCCCATCGTCTTATTCTTCCACCAGGTTATCTTTGAAGGAACCTTGGCCACATCTGCGTCGCGAGCCAATATCTCTTCACGAAGGAGAGAGTTTCTCTTGTCAGCCGCCATCAACTCAGCCTTAGCCACGACCAATTCCGCCTCCAAAAGTTCTATTTTGGTCTTTCCCTTTGATTTCTCCCTTGCGAGCTCGGCACGACAATCATTCAGCTCTGCCTGGGTGCGGTTTTGAAGCCGCGTTAACTCCGTTACCTTAGTCAAGGTGACATCTAATTGATCCTTTGAGCCAGGTGAACCTCGAAGCTTGTCACCATGAGCCTCAAGAAAGTAATGCATTTCGCGGAAGTTGGCTAGTGCGTCATTCAGAACACGCGCATGTTGAACATCGGGAGGAAGCCACAATAATTCCTCCTTATCTTTAGGAGAACCAAATATCTCACCCACCAGGGAGCCTACTGGTTGGTCTCATGACAACGGATCTGATATCCCTAGAGCACGAAGACCGCTAGTACCAAAGGTTGACAGATCCAGTCGGTAAGAAGAAACTCCTTGGGGACCCTGAGGAGAAAGGTTAGCGATAAAGGGAGGAGAGCAACTTTCGACGGAATCACTGATACCTGAAATGGAGGTGAAGAATAATGGTTGAGGACTCCTAGTAGGAGGGTCAGGAAGAATGCTCGAGTTAGGACTCGGTACGACCACGTCAGGAATACAAGAGGAAATAGGAGAGTCAGGGGCGCTAGTTGGCGGAGGCGAGTCTGCCACCGGCGGATTTTCAGTGACCTCAGAGGAATTGACAGTTGACGCCCCAATAACTCTTGCCGCTTGGGAAGTGCTTGCCAGAGTAGAAGTGTTAACCCCCGTGGTAGGAACTTCATCAACCTTCTTCGAAGGAATCTCAGTAACCGGACCGTTCCTCTCTACTCTAAGTTTCTTCCGTTGAACCGAGGAGGCATGACAAAGCTCGAAATCTATATCCATGTCCTCGCTGTCACTGTCAGATACCCTAGCTGCAGGACGATTCAAATTCACCCCCCACCCCGCCCCGAACCGGCAACCAATTCTCAAGGAAACGGGAGGCTCGAGTAGAAATACCGCGCCCAGCGACTGTCTTAGTTCTCCTCTTTTTTGGTGGAATAGGCTGACGGCTGGAACTCTCGGATGGTGGAGAGGGTGGTAGGGTTTGAAGCGGCGCCACATTTAAAGGAGTGTTATTTCCCCCAGGCGGTTGACCTTCAGCGTCATCTGCCAATAAGATGTATTAGAATAGTGAGCAAGTCAAAGCGATAACGTGAAGAGAGAAGCTTACCTATAATACACTCTTCCATAAGCCTGTACGTGGCAAACTCTCAGATGCGGAATGATATATCTATCTCTAGCAAGGCGTTAGCCTAACGCAACTCATCCCTAGGCAACACTACCGGGTTTACCCAGACGGAATCAACAAGTCCGCGATTAAAGCCCCTAGGCCATGGGCGGAAAGGCAGTCTGACAATAAATAAGCCACTTTTCCAATCAGCCACAGTCTCCTCGAAGCCCTGAAACTTCTGCTAGAATGACTGCACGAACGCGTCATTCCATCTAGGGGCGATATCAACCAAACAATTGCGACACTTGAAGCTAAAAAATTTACAGAATAGATTGACAGATGGAGTGAAGATACCCTGCAACTCACAAGCGCGAAGAAAGGCATAAATTCCGCACCAGGAGGAAGGGGTTATCTGAGCCGAGTCAATATCATATTGGCGCAGCAACGTTTTTACGGATTCATGAATGGGGAAACGAAAACCATAGAGGAACATTTTAAAGTAGACCATCTTATCATTCCTGGACAAAGGGTCATGAAGCCGCTGACCCACCTCAGAAACTTTAATGGAATAACCAGGGGGAAAGAAGATACCATGACTCTCCAACTCAGCCTTCAGAACCGTTTCACAAGTGAAAAGACTGGGTGTTCTTTTGACTTCCAGATCTATGGGCCACTAGGAACCCCTGTGATCTCTAGTCATACGCAAAATGAACCAACGAGAAGAAAATTTGAGGAAGATGGAGCAAAATACCTGGAATAAGAAAGCAGTAAGTAGATCGCCGACGCCGACGAGCGGTTAAAGAAACTTTCCTCGAGTAGAAAAAGAAGCAAAAGAGCGAGAAAGATGGGGAAGAATTTCGAAGTGCGAGCAAAAGTGTTAAAAGAGAACAGTTGTTCCCTTTTAAAGGTTAAACTTGAGGATCGAACAGCCTGTAAGAACGAGACACGTACAAAGCGGAAAAATGACACGTGGAAAAACCTCAGAAGGATATTTATGGCTAAGCATTTATATCCTTAGAGGGAGACAGTTACTGACTGAAAACTGAAAAATGGTTACATTAAGTGGCAATCAACCCCTCAGCGACAACCAACAAACATTTGGAGAGTTAACGAGGGAAGGTGATTAAGAAAGGAGAAAAACGGAAAGTGTTATTTTATTCATGTCATAAAGGCCATACGGCATCTACAGAAGGGCACAGTGTGCGGAATTAATCATTGTCGGGCCAATAGGAAGACCAATAGCAGTATTCCCCATCCAAGAGTGGAAACTCCTCGTCAACAAACGGGAAAGGTTCCTCGACGTTCCTCTCCTGACCAGGCTTTAACGAGTTTGACTCTCCCTTGGTAGAAGGAGCCGCGGTATCAGCACCGATATCGCTGGCAGAACTCCTTTCCATGAAATGGTCAATGTGAGGAAATAGTTTGTCACCCCTCCAGACAGGAGGGACATAGAAACGAGGAGACGGGTCGACCGTCTTCGAAGTTCTCCTCTTCTTCGGCCTCTTGTGACTTTTACGGCGAGGTAACTGCCTCTTCAAGCATGATGGCGAAGGAGGGTTATCAGAATCCGGTGAAGTGGGAGGAGTTGGGGAAGAACTGTGTTCAGTAATATCCAAAGAGTGTGAATCGGCCATGGAACCACAAGTGATTTCAATAGATGAATGTGAAGAAGAATATGAATAGGAAAAGGGAGAGAAAATCCCATTAAATAGTCAAAGCGGGGAGGTTTTCCCATCTTCTTGCACGACTTGTGAGAGGATTGATACATTTTGAAAAGAATGATCTTAATTGCAGAATCAGATCTTGTGATCACGCATGTTGGAAATTCTCACTGATCGAGGGACACCAAAAAACCGCCCAATCAGCTGATGCTGAAGAAGCGGTGCGAAATTAATGCAAAACGGTTCGCGAGGATAACCGTCACTGAAGCCCAACCAATGACGACCTTATTTTCAGTTGGACTGATGTGGCACCCAACTGAAATGTTAACAGGCACGTTGTGAAAAGAAAGAAGAAAAATGCAAGATAACTAAAAGATCCTTTATTTATTTATGACCTAACGGCTCGAGGCATAAACACGGAGAGCATACAAAGACAGTAAACGAAGGCGACAATAATAGCAGGCGGTCAAACATTGGACCCTGCATCATCCTCTCCTGGCACCACTGGAACCTCCCTCAGTGCATCCGTAATGGCGGTCAGCTCAGAAGAGCAGATCCTCATCCCCTTCAGGCAGCACCCCAACAAGTCCTTCCGGAGTCGCAGCATGGTGACCACCACCTCGATGCGGGAGACGACGGCAACCAGCTTCGTCACACTCTCCAAAGGGCTGAAGTCCTCCAGGGAAGTTCCAAGTTGCCTGGACAGAAGTGGAGTCATCATCCCCTGGAGCTACATGATGTCCTCAGAGGTCTTCCTCATCATGGTGTCCAGAAAATCCACATTGGCGTCAGTCAGATTCTTCAAGGTGTGGGCTTTGGAGAGTAAGAAGTTTCTTGTCAATTAGTCCATGATGAAAATACCAATAGAGATGCTATAGAAATGTGAAACTTGCGCGGAGACAGTTCAAATTTATAGGCCTCAGAGGAGTGGCGGACGTAGACACATGTCCCTCGAAGATCGAGCCATCCCATCAACTGCCGCAGGACGATAGAAGCAAAAAGTAGCGCCAGTCCTTGGTAAACACTCGGGCTCATTTTTAGTTGGGCTTGTGATAACAATTAAGACCATTTTGGGGGTGTTTCCGTCAATACCCCCGCGTTAAGGTCGGACACGACAGCACCTATCGGGCGCATGCCGCGGAAGTTGCCGCCCTTCTCTGAGAGAAGAGCCTTGGGATGGTCGACATCAGCGGGGGAGGGGTCAGCTGTGTCATCTATCCACACGCACGGCGTTATCCCATCCTAGGACAGCTATGACTTCACTCGAAGCTGTCGTCCCTAACATCACTCGAGGTTGTCGTCCATGATATCACTTTAGGCGTTATCTCCCCCCAATAACGCCTACCCCCCAGAGGTAACGCTTGCACTTGGCCTATAAATACCCCACCATTTAAAACGCCAGGTGAGCCTACGATCGCTACTTGAACCTCTGCCATTTTGAACAGCCATACTAACTTAAGCATCGGAGTATCTACGCCGGAGCCCCCCCTCCAGCGCCCTGCAGGTACACTTGACGGTGACTACAGTGACTCCGAGCAGCCATAATCATCACCCCGATCATCCCGAAGTTCGAATCTTATCAAAGAGGTTAGAGAAATCGCCAGATTAAGGGAAGATCATAGCAGGTGACCTAACGCTCAAAGCACAAACAAACAAACACCTCATGTGTATGGTCTCATTCAGCAATCTACATTTCACTTAAACGCCTAGTGGCTGGCAAACTTAGTTCTAACTGCGGTCATCCCATTAGATCTTCCAAAACGGCCATCTTTATATGCTTATTATACTACATCTGAAATTTCAGCAAGTAGAATTCTCACCAATTCCCCAAAATAACTTGGCGGAATAACCATAAAACGATCCAGCAAAGACAACAATCTCCATTTGCTTGAGGCTAGAATTTCTCCATGCTTGATAGATCTTCATTTGTCCGACGCCAAGATCTCTTTATGCTCGATAGATCTTCATTTGTCTAGAGCCAAGATCTCTCCATGCTCGACAGATCTTCATTTGTCTAGAGCCAAGATTTCTCCATGCTCGGTAGATTTTCATCTATCTAACACGCCAACATAAACAAACATGCAAGCCGGCTACAACACTAAACATAGTGGTGACAAGCCACCAACAAACCACAAATATACTGGCTCAAAGCCACAAATTAACAGGTTCGGGGCCACAAATAGAACCTACGCTTCTGCGTGCTTACATGTTATGATGAGAACATACAACAATGGGCACCCAGTCGTGCCTACACTCCTACTAGCATGTTTAAAAAAAACATAAAGCATAAACGCACCTGAGGCGTGTCTCCATCAGCAAAGGAACTACGATGCCAAAACTAAGTAACAAACTACTTAGGGAACACAACTTGTCAGAGGCAGACCAAGCCTACCAGAATCTAGCACATGTCGCTAGATTACTAGAGAAAGCAATTTGTTACACAAAGTACAAGCTACTTGGTATGCTAGAATTGCTTTGGGAAAGACAAACAACGAAAGCAAATATCTAGTATAGGGACATCTCCTCTACTAATCTCGAAGAAAGGCTTACAGGTCATAACAACACCATTTATTGTTCTACTCTCTAGCTGTATTTAGCCTCTAGGATAAATCATTGATGGTGAAATGTTTAACTCCACCATAAATTGTCACAAGGTCTCTAGATTCAAGCTTATGCATTTTATACTTAGAGTAGAAATCCCAATTCGAGTAGACAGGACCACACAACTCCTGTGTGATAAGGGTTGGCATCTATCATACTCAGCATGAACATTCTTTCTAGTAGAAGTCTCAACTGCCGCAACAACATCATTAGATGTCTTTGGAAGTTCTTGCTTCGCCGCCATCTTGGTTGAATCTCTGCTGAAAAATTCTTATATGCTCTCTCAAAACTTCACCAAAAAGGAAACATCTCTAGGCAGATTCCGTGACTCAAGCTACTTCTTCACATGTTAAATATAGAAATCATGACCCAAATAAACATGATTCAATAACTCATGTGCGCTGAGGCTATCATCAACTTCTTTAACAAGAATCACGACCTCCATGGAGACAACTTCTGGCTTAGCCTTCAAGAGAAACATCTATTTTCCTATCTTCTTGTGACGCATTTTATGGCGCACCACCTCAGACTCTAAGGGCACTACCTTCACTTTCAACATTAAACACTTATTTGGAGCATAATTCACGATGATCCTCAACCTTTTGTTCTCCTCCTCCTTAGTTGCATGCAATGTCAAACTTGGCAGAATAAGCTTTACCATATAACCTAGGGATGACAAAATAATCCTACAAGAAAGTCACAATCTAGGCAAGGATAAATATCAACACATGTGCTAGAAATATACAAAACCTACATTGCCCGACTCATCTCCTTTCAACTCACAGTAAAAGGATTAGAAGAATTAGAGATCTTGATATCTGTAGGTAGAACTAGACTCTTCTCCATTTATCACAAATGTTCACCTCTTGCTCATAATG
Organism: Viola odorata; assembly: GCA_963691705.1. Taxonomy (NCBI): domain Eukaryota; kingdom Viridiplantae; phylum Streptophyta; class Magnoliopsida; order Malpighiales; family Violaceae; genus Viola; species Viola odorata. The sequence continues at coordinate 44,222,309 of OY829538.1, forward strand.
AACCAGAGTCACATTATATGCAGATAAGAAACATGTTTGGCTAAGACTCATCGCTGGCACTAAAAGCTAGCGGGTTTCTAGAAAGCTGAATATCTTACTAAGAGCTAAGTTTGACATTGCATCAAGCAATAACCTACCTAAGGTCATAACGAAGCTCCTCCCAACATTACAAAAGCTTAAGAGTGGAAGATTTAAACCAAGTTCAACCACAAAGGTGAATCTTGATCCACACTAGTTACAAGTCTTCAAAATAAATACCTACAACTAAGCATGATGACCATGCACCGACGCATTCTGGTAGAACACATGTGAAGTCAAGATTATTAGCCTTGAGCTAAAAGAGTCATACTCTACTTCAACACTTTTGGTTGCTAAAGGTAAAGGTTGAACGACTACCAGCAAACACGATGACAGAAATAGGAGAAATGCTAGCAATATTTCTAGCATGGAAATTAGACTCTTCTAAATCTCAAATCCAATTTCAGAATACACTACTTGTGGTTGGTCAACATGGAAAGGTAGCTCATCTAGTCCAATCTTGGCGCCACTCCAAAACTATCATTGCATGTTTTCTAGATGACACACAAGCTCGGTATGTGAATCATTGAATGTTTTCTAGACGACGCACAAGCTCTGGACCCTAAAATATATCTCATAGCAAATGACATACTATTAGATATTGCGAATGTAGGAATGAATAAATTCATCTTATCAAAATCTCAACCTTGCCATCTCCAATTTCTGTTAGAAAATAGACAAAGGCTATGATTATTCTCTCCAAAATTCGTAAAGTGATTGAGATTGCACTGCTAGAGCATTGAAGCAATAATGACCTCTATAAGTATGACTGAATTCTCTTATTTTCTCCTAATCTCTCCAAATCAGTAGAATGAGGGACAAATTATATGTCTAGAAATTTTCTAGAGGCACAAACGAACCAACCTCGAAGTCCCGCCTAATAAAGCCAGAAGCTCAGGATCACTTCCGCTAGGAATACCTGACAACTCACTAGAGTCCTTATACTACGAAGATCAACAACTAGTATCCAAGAACAAATCTAACTCTTCACACACGAATCTAAGAGATAAGACACATCCTCTAGGCAACTACAATCCTATTCTAATAAGGGGACTTTATATACCTCGAGTTCTGCCACCCAGTTGGCAGAATCCTTCTCCAATTCTACCACTATATTGGCAGACTTCTCTTCCACACAGTGCTACATCTAGCACGTAAATTGATTGTTTGTCGAGAGCATAAAAAATAGTTGTAAAATAAATGTAAAAATGGGTAGAAAGGTTACAACATATCACTGTCCACAAGGACTTGTAGATCGTGATAAGAGGATCATCCACTGAGATCTAGTTGGGAGTTGTAGTTCTGGTTTGACTTCCTAGTCACTAAAGTTGATTGGGTGTTCCTGAAATTAAAATAAACAAATAGCAAATTAAATAGTAAAAATAATCTTGGTCAAAGGATTGGCCAAGATTAGATATAATGTGGTAAAAGAGGCAATCTTGGTCAAGATGGATTGGCCAAGATTCAAATATTCCAAAAAAGAAATATAAATGATAAGAGAAAACTCCTAGTAAGGGCGACACTGGAGCACTTATTATTATGCTTCGATCACTGATTCATGAATTTTCACACTCCTCATTCATAACATTGCTATAGATTGGTCAGAACTTCTTTCTAATCCTACTTCCCTCCTCAAATAATCACCTGGCGCGTACTCCCTGTCCTGATGATCCTAATCAGTGGACACATTGTTGGTTAAAGGGTTTATCCAATTGATTGCTAGCTTGAAGGACCGCGTCTCCTCAATGGCATAGGAGAAGACAATGTCTAGGCGAAGCTACTCCCTAGTTGGAGCCCTAGATTGTCAGTCTGGTTAGGCCTATATCTCCCAAAACTCACTAATCTGCCAGAGATTAGCTGTCTACTAAGGTCAATCTGGTTTCAACTCGTCCCCTTCTTGGCTGACTACAAATCTCTCACCAAAACCTAAGAGTGGCCAAATCTTGATTTTAATGGAGATAGGTTTGTTAAAACAGAGTTTGGGATGATTACAAATGGAAAGGTTATGAGGTTTATTTTGATCTCATGAAGCACAAGAATGGCTCAACAACCCTTACCAAGAATATGAGGTTTAGCTACTAGACATAATCATAGAAGAAAAATAGAATTTTATTAAATATAAAAGAAAGAAATTAAATCTGCAAATCCGATTGGAAAATTGCAGAGTAAAGTGTTTTTAGAATAGAGGAAGGAGATGGAGTCGAGAGTCCTTTCCTAAGTGGCATCTTGTAGCTTAAAACCTACTGCCCAATATGTCCTATCTCGACTCCAACTCTTTCAAAATAAAATCTCCTTATTACAAATTTAAACTTATTCAAATTCTAAATTTAAAAATAAAATAAGATAAATATATGATTTGTTTGTTCAAAAAGAAGATAATCCATTAAAGGATTTAATTCTTGGATCACGTCTCATCTTCTCTAACCGTTTCCAACTGTCAATCCAATCTCCAACTGTCAATTCAATCATCCCGTGACTCCTAGCACATCACGTTTCTAGCCTTGGCAATCTTGGCGAAGATTGCGATTTGTCTGTCTTGGCCAAGCCTGCAGCCAAGACTGGTGAGATTTTGATTTTCGTTCCAGAGATAGCTTTTCTCCATTTTCTCTGCCTCCCAGCAGTTCCTGTAAAAGTGGAGAGAATTAGTACAAATCAATAGCCTTACTTTCCAATTAACAAGGAATTAGACAATAAAAACATAGGAAATAAATGGTCAATCATAAATCCACCTCAATTACTATCTAACTTGAGCGTTAGAGTGGCCCTAAGGGAAACTGCTTCGCTCCCACTAACGATGTCTTCTATCTTAGGTGTGCAGACAAAAAAATTGACAAGCCTGATGATCTTATCAGCTTTTCCTAGGTTTCATGATGTATGTTCCTTGAAACATCCTTAAGATCTCAGATCCCCTCTAGCCAAATCCTACCAGAAGATCTTTAGACGAGTCTAGCATGTCTGATTCGCTAGGAAGCCTATTCATTAAGAATATTCTATAAATCTTACTCTATCTTATTAGGTACAATTCTTATTTTTTTGTCTACTAATATCTTACTTATTATAATTGGAACCCCTTTTTTTCTAGATCCATCTCACATCAATAACTCGACCTCTACCACCTATATGTAGTTTTAGCCAAGTTTTTTTTGAAGTAGATATCTGAATGCCAGGTATGGCTCGTAATAATCTATCTTCTAAAGCATACGATGATTCTTTCGCCATTTGAGGCGTTAATTTACCTACTAAAATATCGCCTGTCTCTACCCAAGATCGCATCTTCACAAATCCATTTTTGTCTAAATTTCAAAGTAAATAAGTTTCGAGATGCAGTATTTTGTTAGTGATTCTTTCGGGGCCTTGGCTTTACTCTCACACTTTTTGTTTTAAGATTTTATTAAACAATTATTGAAGCATTAAAGAGTATATTTTTCATTGTGTAAAAGTATGGTTAGTGTAGTAAATTCCAAATAGAAAGGTGTGTGGACAGTGGATAACAATTAAAATTTTGGAAATAAAATCATTTTTTTTTATAAATCAAAGACTATTTTTTTCCTTTATTTTATTTTATTATTGAATAGAGGTCTAGGCACGAAATAATATTAAATAACTTAATTTTAACTTTATCAATTTTATCTTATTTTTCATACGTAGCGTTTATTCTCGGAATGTAACTCTCCGAAGAATGTAACTATACCTGAAAAGTGATTCCTAGAAAAGTTAGATTATTTTGTTGGTTGATAATTGTAAAATCTAAAGAATGTACAATAAAGAATGATAAATATGTATTTTTAAAATTATAAATATATATAAAAAATAATGTCATAATTTTCAAAATATAAAATTTTCCTCTAAAAATTGAAAAAGTTGAATTCCCAAATTTTTTTTTCTTCAGGAATCACTTTCCCTTTTATTACTACGTATGAAGACTTTAGGATGTGAGATTCTAAATAACTTAACTCTCTCACACTAACCAAACACAATAAAGTTAAATCTAACATCCACCATACTTGCTAGGAATGATTATTGGAGTGCGGGCATGAACAAACTAGTAAATAGGCCTTTTCCTTACGTGTGGTTAAATGATATAAACCCTATGTACTTAAACTAGGTGTTTTGGGATCCACTATGCGGGTTTTATAATATTTTTATTTTTTTCTTTAATGTCGTAATAAATTCTAAAATATGAAGATTAAATATTTGCTGGAATTATCAATTATATTTTAGTGGAACAAAGTAAATAAGATTTTTTAAAAAAAAAATGCTACCAAAATTAAAGAAATAGTATTTTTTTAGTTCCCTAAATTTTCTCTGAATTGAGACTAATCATATTTGAGTTATTTTTTCAATATTTATTTTTAGATTTACTTTAATAATAAAGTTAAAAGTAGACTCTATTACCGAGTAAGGGAAAAAATTGTGTATAAATAATGTCAAATTGTGATAAAAAAGATTAAAGTAAAAAAAAATTTAGTTCTACTTTAAAATAAAAATAAAAGTATAATAGTTTACTAGAAAGATGAAAGTGAAAAATTTCATGTAACTTTTTAGGTATACTTTGACAATAAAAGTAAATCGAATATTGAGTAGGGGAATATAATAGAATTTATTGAAACTAAAAATAAAATTGAATTTGCAAAAAAAGAAAAAAAAACCAAATTTTGTCATGTAGCGCCCTATCTTTTTGTGGACTGCTGCAGTAGCTGTAGAGGGGCCACACCCTCCGCTTTATACTATTTTAGAACTTATATTTTCTATTTTAAAAAAAAAATTAGTTATATTATTAAGGGGAAATAGCTTGAAGTACCCCTGTACTGTCCGCGAAAACCAACATCCTCCCCTATCCTTCAAAAATGCCTATACACCTCCCCTGTACTACGTTGACCGAGCAATTTCACCCCATTGTAACCGTTGACTGCCATTTGACTGGCTATTTCCGGTTTTATGAATAAAATAATAATAAAAAAAAGTTAAAAATTAAAATTTATTTATTTTTCTTTTCTTTTCTTTTCTATTACTTTCTTCTTTTATCAACATTCATTTATTCCAATAACCCAACCTACCTTTCTTCTTTCTCTTTCTTTTTTCTTTCCTCCGCCACAATCCCTCCTTTCTTCCTTTTCTTCCTTTTTCTTTTCTTTCTTTTTCCTCCCTTTTCTTTCTCTTTCTTTTTCTTTTCTGTTTTCTTTTTTTGGTGCAGTGGTGCAGTGGTTGCTGGGTTTGGGTTTGAGTTTGGTGCAGTGGTTGCTGGGTTTGGGTTTGGGTTTGGTGCAGTGGTGCGACGGTGAGGATGCTGTGGTGTGGTGGTTGCTGGGTTTGGTGCAGCGGTGCAGTGGTTGCTGGGTTTGGGTTTGAGTTTGGTGCAGTGGTTGCTGGGTTTGGGTTTGGGTTTGGGTTTGGGTTTGGGTTTGGTGCAGTGGTGCGACGGTGAGGATGCTGTGGTGTGGTGGTTGCTGGATTTGGTGCAGTGGTGCAGTGGTTGCTGGGTTTGGGTTTGGTGCAGTGGTGCGACGGTGAGGATGATGTGGTGTGGTGGCTGGCGACGTGGTGCAGTGGTTTAGATCTGATTCTTTGGGATTCAGATCTGGCTTTTTTTTTTTTTTAAGGTTCAGATCTGATCAGATGCTTGATGATGATCGATCCATAGATAATGGTGGAAATTTAGTACTGTAAATTAAGCAAGGAAATATTGTTAATGGATCTGGAAATTTTCAATTCAATTCGGATTTTCTGCATTTATTCTGTTATTTAAGAGGGTTAATTAAAAAAAAGAAAAAGAAGATGAACGATGAACGATGCAGTCAAGAAGAAGAAATAAAAAAAGAAAAGAATAAGTTTTTTACCAAGATTTTAGAAAAACCAAGATAAAAAAAGAGTGTAATAGAAAAGAAAAGAAAATGAAAATAAATGTAGGTTGTATAATTTTTTAATTATAACTTTTTTTTATTATTATTTTATTCATAAAACCGGAAATAGCCAGTCAAATGGCAGTCAACGGTTACAATGGGGTAAAATTGCTCGGTCAACGTAGTACAGGGGAGGTGTATAGGCATTTTTGAAGGATAGGGGAGGATGTTGGTTTTCGCGGATAGTACAGGGGTGCTTCAAGCTATTTCCCCTATTATTAATTATCATTACAAAGCCGAGATGCACTAATTAATTAAACTATTTAAATTTTCTATTTAACCACTATCATTTACTATTTGTTTGGTTAGTTACTCGTGTCATTCAATTTTTCATCCAAATGAGTACTCCCTCAGAATTTTTTATAGTTGTCCAATTAGGTTTTTTTCTTTTTTTCTTTTTAGGTGTCCATTTTTCATTTCCAATGCTATTAATTAGTATTTTTTAATTATATTTATTATTTTTCTCATAAGTTATTAAGTCCAATCAATTTAAAAAATATTAATTTTGGATTGGTCAATATAAAGTAGAGTAATTAATATGGTTTGAAGAGAGATAATTAGTGAAGTGTATTTGTAATTGAAATTAATGATTACCTTAGTCTGTTTGATTATGGTTAAATGGACAACTATAGAAATTTAGAGGGAGTATCACATTACCATTAAACCTCTCTTGATAAATGTCAAGTCAATACATGGATACACCAAATTACAAGATATGATCATGTGACACGTGTCATGTCATTATTTCAAGGTGACACCTATCGCATCATCATATGTGCTGATGTAGCATGTCTGTCACATGAAAACAACCAAGTGCTACATAAGTAATCTGTTACGGCAAAGTAAAAGGAACTTGCTTTTTAAGTACATACAATCTATATCTATATCTATATCTATTTCTATATCTATATCTATTTCTATATAAATATAAAAGCTATGTCGTGAAAGAAAAATTATATAGTGCACATGGTATTCTAACTAAGCGTGCACCTAAATCAATAAAGTTGTTACATGACGCGCCGTCGAAACGCGCGTCAAAAGTAATATTTATAATCCTGATAATAGGCTAGATGCACAAATTAATGTATATAACGGCAAGTCAGGGTCGAACCACAGGGAAAATGAAGGACTAAATTTAATCTTGTCCTAAATGTATGATGAGGATGAAAATGCAACAGACATAAAAGCAACACAAAAAGGGGGGTTTTGGTTGGTCTAGACGAATCTAACCAACGATGGCAGTTGATGTTGAGACAGAGAATAAAGATGCAGATAACAAGTAATAATAGACAAACAAAATAATTAAATAAAAAGGGAACGAAAATAAAGCAAGAGAATATCAATAAAAATGGTAAAGACTAACAAGTGTAATAAAGATGATAGCAAAGTAAGTAAAGATAATAGATCAGATAAAAGGAGAAATCTTAGCAGGGGTAGACGGCGGATTGCGTCGAGGTCTAGTCGGCCATAGACGTGCTATAGGAACCCTGTTTTCATGGAGATTCCCTACTTCTCTTCTTAAGAGAAGTCACTCCCAAGGTACGCTTATGGGAGTGGCCGTGACACTATGCCCAAGGTACGCTTATGGGTCATACACACAGGCCCGTGAAGTGGAGAGAAGACACATCTAGGGCTAGACACTGAGAAGTCTGCCCTAACCGGTTTCTTGCCCTAGCCAGATTGGACCAAACGACATGATGACTCTGGACCAGGTGCCTACTCTATTCCATGGCCTCACGTTAGTTATTACCATGGAAATGACAATATTCATGAGAAACATGCAAATAGGTGATCAAACTACCAACAAATCTCACACGAAATGACAATAAAATGGCAAGAAAGCGGATACAACAATGAACACGTTTTAAGAACACTTTGACCTCCCAACTATCCTCTTGCAATCCTTAAAACACCCCTGCCAAGACTAAGAGATTTAGCCACTCATGCTGGAAATCATGCACAAGATAGATGGAGAAAGCAACATAAACAGCAAAGAGGTGCAGATGAAAATGAAAATCTGGATTAAAAACTAATTGGAGCTTGGGGCTCCAATTTCTTGAAAAATAAGGGAAGAACAAATCCCAATGTTAGAGAGGTGGCTACAATGATTGAAAACCCTAAAAAGATGATAAGTATACTAAAGAGTGCCTCCTTTAACCTAAAGTTAAGGTTCTATATATAGCCTAACAACCCCACTAGGGGACAAAATGGTATAGAGGAATATTCTCTGATGAGCTGGATGATTTGCACATGGAATCCCGCTAGAATCTTTTTAGCATCTTCGGCCAAGCGTCATCCGAAAAGAAACATCCACGTGCTTCGTCTAGGCCTAGACATAAGATCTCGTCTAGGTCCCGACGGTAGGTCTCGACGACAAAACGCATCCAGGGCTCGACGATGAAAGATCAGCAGAAATGCATCCAAATGGCCCGCTTTTCAGCAAGTTTCTCCCTTTAGTCCAAATCTACAAAGTGGTTGGAAAACAAGCCAAATTAGTAGTATCAAGTGTGAAATTAGACCTAAAAGAGAGGGAAAAACATGCATAAAAAGTCACCATATCAAATTCCCCCACACTGCCCATTGCTCGCCCTCGAGCAATCAAAAAGGAAAACACACCCCAAGACATAGACAAGCACAGCCAACCATAGCACAAGAATTCACAGACCAAACAATCAGCCCTGACCATGTCAAGACATGCTCTGCCTAGATAACTCTACATCAAATCATTAGGATAACGACCCTAACGAAGAAACTTTACCACATCACACTTGACATCAGTAATCCTCACCGGGGTAAGTGTTTACACTCACACTCAATTAGGCTCGGTGTGTAATCACTCAAGTATGCAAATTAACAAGACACACAACATAGTTTGCACATCAACCCGAGTTAAAATCCACATGCATAGGCAATCAACAATCAGAAATGAACTTTGCACCATAAAAAAAAAAGGATTGAAAGGAAAGGTGTATAGAGAATATGAACAATATGGAGAGAAAAGGGAAAGAAAGAAAGAAAGAAAATAGGAAAAGCAAGAGGATAGATTATATACAAAGAGTAAGAAGAGGGAGGAAATGAGAAGGAGAATAGAACGAAAAACCCGGATGGAGATGAAGCGGTGAGGCAGTATCCGTCAAGGGCAGACAGTTGAGGGCTAGACGAAGTTCTTCGTCTGGGGGAGTTCTTCTCTTGGGACCCATGCTGACAATACTTCATTTTTCTTGTTCGCACCTTTGCCTTCTTTCGTTTTTCTTTCCTCTTTTTTTTTTTTTGAAACCAGATAAGACTTTCTTTTCTTTGCTTTATTTCTGGTTTTGAATTTTTTTTTTTTTTTTTTTTTTTTTTTTTTTTTTACAAAGATGAAAACGAATTCGACAAACTTTAGCTGATGAAGATTGAGTTAGCTCAAGGATTTTGCCAACTTACTTCGGCTAGGGCTTGATGACTTTGCCCTAGATGTTTTTCAGCATCTGCACCTTCTTGTCGGTCTCCCCCACACTTAGGCTTTGCTGAACATCTAGCCCGCTACCTCTGACAAATACTACTCACCTGGAAGAAAAAAGGATCAAGAAAAGTTAGAACAGGTGTTTAAAGAAGAGAGAAATGAGAAGGAAATGAGAAGATGTCTGGGGCAAGATGAAAAAGAACGTCGGGGGCAAGATGAAGAAAGAGAGAAGGGATAGAAAGCAAAGGAAAAGAAAATAAAGATGCAAAGTTCATTTTTCTCATCTTTTCGCTGCTTTCCCAAGACTGATGGTGCCCATACCTAGGGGTCTCATGCAAACTTAGTTGAGCGCCTAGCTAAGCATTGAATCACACATGAAAAATATAACTGTTTAGGCTCAAATGCTCACAAGGTGCTATAAATGATTACTGATGTTTAGTGCAGATGTAAGTTATAAGAGCTAGCAGACAAAGCATGTAAGATCTAGGGCAAGACCATCATGAAAGGCAGTTTATTTCATGTGCACAAGTCAGAAGTGTGTGTCCATACTCGAGGGTTTTAAAACTGGGCAGTGCTAACAAGTTAGCAAAATCCTTTAAAGTGAAAATCCGAATTTTTTTTCACAAAGCATGCAATCAAATATATACAACGCATGCAGTAGAACATATAAACTAACATATCACACAAACACACAAATCCTCCCCCACACTGAGGCTTCGCATTGTCCTCAATGCGAGAGAGGTGCACAAAACAAGTAAGAGAGTTTCGAATATAAAGAGAGTTCAAGGAGCAGGGGGAAGGGAGAAGAGAATGTTGTGCGCCCTAGGGCGACGGTGCATTGCCGACCGGCCGGGTCTAGTGATGGTGGAGGTCGCCGACTTAAATCTGGTGACTTCTAGGTCTTCGTCGGACGGCGGCTGGGAGTTGGAGGGCTTACCGGCGTCGGTAGCTTTCTCATTTTCCGGCCCTAGGTCGGTGTGGCGAGAGTGGGAGTGGCCGGAATCGGGGGATGACAAGCTGGTGGGTGATGGGTTTTTTTTTTTTTTTTTTTTTTTGTGGGTCTTTTGGGGGACATGGTGTTTGGCTAAGTGAGTGGCTAGGGTTTCAAGGGAAGAAGATGGAGTGAGGGAGAAAGGTGGTCGGATGAAAGGGAAAGAGAAAACAAGATAGAAAGGAAAAAAATGGATAATTAAGGTTGAGGGGAGTAGGTGACACGTGGCGCGAGGCGATTGGGCAAGGGAGTGAGACGCGGATTGCCAAAGGAGGGGGATGCTTCAGGTGACACGTGGCGCTCTATGAGAGGTGGAGAGGACGCGTTGGCCACGTGGCGTGCCGTGGTTAGGTGAAGCGGATCTGATGACGCGTTGACACGCGGCGCTCTCTGGTTGAACGATGGCGATTGCGTGACACGTGTCACGAGGCGGTTGGACGACATGGATTGCGGATGAGGATAAGGGAAGGACGCGTTGGGTGGAGAGCTGCCGCGTGGCGCGCGGGCATTGGGCGTCGCGGATTGCAGGACGCGTGTCGTCGCGTGAGAGGACGAGGCGGATTGCGTTGACTGGATGTGGATGACGCTTTGAAGACGCGTGGCGCCATGGGAGAGGGCGCGCTGACGGGTTGGACGCGTGACACGTGTTGATTGGGCGACACGGTGGGACGCGGATCCTGGGCTTGTGCGGCCTCCCATCTGCAAAAAGGCTTGTCATTTTTTCAAAATTTGAAAAGGAAACGGAGAGGAGGGAAAAATAAAACGAACAAGGGAGGAAATAAATTAAAAGGAGATAAAGGAATAATACATAAGAAAATAATAATAATAATAATAAATAAAAATAAAAACCAAATAAAATAAAAGAAAAGAAAGGAATAACGGAAATAATTATTTCAAAGAGAGAGATACGAGGAAAAAATTAAATGAGGCGCATGGAATGCCTCCTTGACTGGCCAATTTTTT